>JAESUZ010005405.1:1800000-2136956 GCA_017311185.1 Proteles cristata cristata | reverse complement strand
AGAGATACAAAGATCTATAGCATTGTACATTAAACATATTAGAGTTTGGGCTTGGATGAGGATGAAAAGAAAACATAATCAAATTAAATGAAACATGGGAAGGGGCTTGCATAGACCCAAATGATAGTACACCCTGAGTTATCCCCAAAGCTTTGTGTATCCTACCACTGTGAGTCTGGGTTTGGAATTTATAATGCATCATTATACTTAAACAAAATTCTAAGAGGCTTTAGGGATTATAAGCACCCTAGAAATATATTTTTTCCTTCAGTACACTGAGGCAACATCCATTAAAGGCAGGCAAATGAAACTAAGTCTGCTTGTTGCCAAGCAATAGTAAGTTAGGTGTCTGTTAGCTATAACTGTTCTTATTGGTGAGAAGACCTAATGGTCATGACAACATTTCTGACCCAGGTTTATAAGGCAAGAGAATCCTCTAAAATGAAATCGAGTGCCTACTAAATTTATGGAGAAAAATTCCAAGTTGTATCGTCAGAAATGTGGATTCGTTTTTCTTTCAAATCAAGGATTTACTGTGCTTTATGGACAGGAAATACATAAAGAAGGTCAGTAGCTCAAAGGGTCCTCCACTTCCCAAAATATACTCCCAAAGAAAATTGGAGGGGCTCCTGGGTAGCTCAGTTGGTTGGACATCCAATTCTGCTCAGGTCATGATCTCACGGTTCCTGAGTTTAATCACCGTGTCTAGCTCTGTGCTGACAACTTTGAGCCTTCGGCCTGCTTTGGATTCTCTATCTCCCTCTCTCTGCCCCTTCCCTGCTCCCAATCTGTCTCTCTCTCTCTCTTTCAAAAATAAACATTTTTAAAAATTAAAAAAGATGAAGAAAAGAGAACTGGAAAGAAGATGTGTTTCACCAGGCAGAACTAGGAGCAGCCAGATTCGTAGACCAAGGAATTCACTTTCATTTCAGACAGTGATTGGATAAATGGATACTCCTGAAAATTTGCTGATCCTACCGTGTGTTAAAATTTCTGTGTTTTAGTATATAGAATTACTTCTGGTCCCATTGTCAGGGTTCATTTCTTTCAAAGTCTCTTTATTCTCCTTGTGTAAATGATAATTTTTATTGCAATTTTCCTGTTTGGGATTGACTAAATTTTAATTAGAAGTTTACTAGCAAGGATTTTTCATAAATCCAGTCAAAATAATAATAATAATAATAATAATAATAATAATAATAACAAGGGGCAGTCTGGAGATTGTAGACTCAGAGAAGTATTTCTTTCTCATATCTTTGGATTGTGCCTTTGAAATAAATACCTTTGAAGCTGTTTCTATAGTTAGAGTTGTATTATAGTTTAAGTAGACATATATTTGGAATCTTACAAATGTGGATAGATAATTATGTATGCCAGGGCAAAAAACATGGATAAAATATACTAGGAATTCCAAATATATCCTCACTGATTAGCTATGATATGGGACTTGGGGACTGATGTCTGGGTATGAAGCACGATTTTTGCAAAGGTGAAGTGAGTGTAGGGAGAATGTATTCCCGAGTTCTATTTTCAGAATTTCTTAATTTGCTTCCTGTCAACTTTATAGTGCTGTAAAAAACTTTTTTTTTTTCTGTTCAAATTAATTAACTTTGTTTTCCCTCTTCAAGCCCTTGTCATTGCTATCTGGTATGCTATGCTATGTCTAACAATTTTGGAAATACAGAAAGTACAAAGATAATATGCTCTGGCAAATCTTAAGAGAAGTCCAAGTTAAATAATTTTATTCTTTTTGGAAAGGCGACTGATGAAATGTGTAATCAATAGTCACTTAACATTCATTCCCTGGAGTAAATGTTCACATACTTCAATTCACATATTAGAAGAGTCTTTTTAAACCACATGAGGTATTTTTTAATAATTTAAGTATCAAGATGATTCTGCTGTTGAAAAACTTTGGTTCAACTTTTCAAAATAGTAACAGAGAGTATCAACTAAAACTATGCTATTGTTTGGATCAGTGAAGAATAAAGGCTAGAATTTGAATCCTGGAGTAAGGAACTGGGGGAGAAACAGTTGCCTCAAATATTTCCTTTATTCCTTCACTTCTTTCTTCTCCTTCTGGTATTCCCATGTTGTGTGTGTTACACCACTTGTAGTTATCTACAAACAGTAGTTGGGAATATTCTGCTCCAAATTTTTCATTCTATTTTGCTTTTTACTTCTCAGTTTGGGGATTCTATTGACATATCCTTAAGCTCAGAGATCCTTTCCTCAGCTGTGTCCCATCTACTAATAAGCCTATCAAAGGCATTTTTCATTCCTATTACAGTTTTTTTGATCTTTATCATTTCCTTTTCTTTCTTAGAATTTTTATCTCTCTGCTTCCATTACTCATCTGTTCTTTCATGTTGTCTACTTATTTCACCAGAGGCTTTCGCATGTTAATCATACTTCTTTTAAATTCATGGTCTGATAGTTCCAACGTCCTTATTATGGTCGATTCCAAAGCTTCTTCTGCCTCTCCAAACTATTTTTTGCATTCAATATGTCTTATTATTTTTGTCGAAAGGCAGACATGATTTATTGGGCAAATGGCACTGTGGGTAATAGACCTTAAGTGATGTAGTGGTGAGCTGTGGGGGCCAGCAGGAGCATTCTACAGCCTTATGATTAGGTCTCAGTCTTTCAGACACCATATGCCCCTGGGCTGTGAACTTCACAATTGCCTCTCTGTTTGTTTCATTCCCTTAGGTAGTACAGAATGGCGAGAGGGTGCTACAGTTCTATTTTTCATCCTCCAGGTCACTTAGGTTCTGATAAAATCCCAATAGGTTAAGCTCTGATAAAACAGTTTCTCTTGAGGGCAGGACAGAGTCCTGCTGTTAGGTAGAAGAGTCCTCTGATGTATTCCAAAGTGGTTGCTTCTTTTCTCCTATGCTGGAAGTCCAAGGAGATTTTTCTTTGATCTCACAGGCTCTCACAGTGAATCTGTTAGAGCTCCAGGAGTTCAAACTCATAAAAATGCGGCTGGATCCCTCTGACAGGGTCCTCCTGTAGTTATTTTATTTTATTTTTCGCTCAGGCTTGTCCACACTGAACCTCCAGCAATTTCACAATTACAGTTCTGGCTTCCTGGGAAAGTTTCTGCTGGTGATTTTCTTTTCCGGTAAGTTGTGATCCTCTCTATCGGCCTATCTGTCTCTTTAATTTGGGGGGAAGTTGTTTGCCCTGTGCCCTCACTTCTCTGATAGATCTAAGGAGAATTGTTGGTTTTTCAGTTTGCTCAGCTTTTTCCTTGTTAGAATGGTGCGGTGCTTTCTAAGCTCCTTACATGCCAGAGTGAAAAAGAGAAGTCCTAAATCAATAAACTTTTATTCTTTTCCTATATCTAAGTTTGTAATAAGATTTTACTATTCTCATAAAATTAGTTGGCTATGTCAGCATCTTTTTTGTTTCCTATTTTGTTAGCTGGAACAAATCTATAAGAAAGAATTATTCGTTCTCCAATTTTGGTAAAAGTCACATACAAAACAGAGTGGGCTTGGGGGGGGGGTCTCATGACTCTTAAATATTGCTTCAGGTTATATTTCTACATAAATTAATTAAATTATTTGAGTTCTCTATTTCTCTGCATTCAGCCACAATAAATCTGTTTTAGTATGTCAAAAAAAAAAACAAAAACAAAAACAAAAAAAAACAACCCTGGGTTTTGTACATGCTATTTTTCTTTTTGAAGTACCTTTACCTCCATATATTTTGCCAGCTAACTTCTGCTACCCTTTAGTTTTATTTGATACTTTTGTCTGTAATCAATAGCCCGTATCAGATAGTTGAAATCCTATGTTATTAAGAACCATGTCTTCTAGAAAGTCTTCTTTTTTCTAATTAAGATTATGTGCATATGCTATCTGAGCATATACAACATGTACTTCTGTTCTATATTCCTCATCATACAATAATACCATTCCTTGTAAATTTATGAGTAAGTCTCTATCTCTTGCCTCCTTGAAGGCAAGAGATTGACTCCTTCACTTGATTCCTTAGTGAGTGACATATATTGTCTTAAAATACTTGTTAAATAAAATTATTCTGTAACACTATAATTAAGCCTTGGTGTTAAAGAGGAAGTTACTGGCTTTCTCCATACTGTTGTTTTGATACTGACATTGTGGAGAGATTTTAATTGTTCAGTGTACACTTTATAACAGATAACCACTACCATCTGGTGGCAATTACATGAATTACAGCTCACAACCTCAAAGTGATTGAAAGTGATTGTTTTCTTTTAAACCAGTAGTGCCCACTTAAGGCTGGGAAATCAGATGAGTGGGGCAGTGAGTAGCAAATAATGTGTTTATCAAAATACTCAAGAGGTCAAAGTTAACACATTCTTCTTAAAAACAGGTGTATTCAGTGATAAATATGTAATTATATATTTTACTCACAATCTCAAGGCTCAGCTGTTCTTTGAAGATATCGTGTAGTTGAACACACAATTATTATTGTTATGTTTTCCCACTGAATTATCTTTCTGCCACTATGAAATGTCCTTCATTTCTAACAGTTCTTCTTGCCTTAGCTTCTACATCAATATTAATATAGCTATACCACTTCTTTATGATGCTGCTTTTTTTTTTTTTTTTGCTTTCATTTTCAATTGATCTGTGTCCACAATATGTAAAGTTTGTGGCTGTCACCCTATCTGCTTTACTGGCTCAGGTTTATATGTCAGGTAGACCTCTGGAGATGACCACACCAAACTTCTGTAAGTGCTTTCAAGACTATTAGTTCATCTCTTGCCTTCAACAGTGGGTGACATCATGGTATCCTGACTTAAACTGTGCCTAATAAGAATGGATATTCATTTGACGAATGGGATGTTTTCTTTTGTTCTACCTGTGTGCCCTTCCTGTTCTCTCTGCTTGTGGTCTTGTGGGGAAGGCTTTGAACAAGAACACATACTAGAGATGTAGTGATTATAGCCTAATATGTCAAAGAGAAGACATAGTGGAAAATGTATAGCTTATACTATGAATTCCCACATAGGAAATTTAACATGACCAACAAACAAGATATTGTTTACATTTTTTTATATACAATGGAAAACTATCAATGATAAGCAGTTTCAACTTTCAGAGAACCATTAAAAACTAGTATTTATGGGCAACGTAATACAGGCTGAAGCATCATAGGCAACAATGTACCCTACATTGAATTATTGGCATTAGAACATTGTAGAGGCAAGATCTACACTGTTTCAATATAAACACTTTTGACGGAGCCATGTTACCCCTTTTTTTCTAAGTGTTGGAAACATGAAGCTAGCCATTTGACAATAAACAACACACACGAAGTTGTTCACAAACCTGAACAGAAAGAGATTATGCCTGGACATTACAAGGAATCATGATGCATGCCAATAAATACATAAGAACTTTTTCTCTGTGCACTGTTAAAAAAACTTTATTACAAATCACTCGACTTTATATAGACTCAAAAATATTATAATATATATTAAAGTCATGTTGAAGGTATAGAAAGGGCCCTAGAAGTAGCTCTGTTTGTAAGCATCTCTAATGAGACAGGAGGGGACTTGTTTAGGAGTGGGACTGTAGAAGGAAAATAATCCTAACTGATCAAGATGGAGTTAAATAGAACAAACTAGACACCTCCTATACAGTGAGAGAAGCAATGGATACACTCACTAATGCTGTTCTGTAAATTAATGGAAAGTACCAATTCAATTTTTGCCAAAGGAAAGCTTGAGCATAGACTTTGGTTTCCATATCTTTTTGACTTTTTCTAGGATAATGCAATATGACATTCTAGAAAAGGCAAAACCATGGGAATTGGAAATAACTTTGAGATTTTAATGCCAATCTGCTCTATCTTAAGAAAATACTCTAGGGGTTATTATAATTAGATGACAATTGAAACAGAATAGACATTTCAAAGCAGGTGGTAACAGCTAGGAAAGGGAAATTTTGTAGGTATTCAATCTCCTTCTTTCTCTTCATCTATCCATTATTTTTACATACCTATCTATCTAAAATTACTATGCTTTTGAAATAGAAGATTTACCAACTCATTATTTAAAAATACATTATGAAGAAAAATATTAATAGAAACCTGAAATAGAAAATTTAAATTTTCTCAGCAAAACATAACAGAGGTAGTTAGTATGAGCATTGAAATTGATATCATATATTATATAATATTAAGAGTGATAAAAACGAATCAGACTTACTTTTTTAATGTACTCAGAAAACAAGATATGTATTATTTAAATAAAAGTGAGAATAAAAACAAGTTCATTTTTGTAAAAGTAAACAAATCAAAACTCTATATGTATGCACATGTATCAACTTAATTTTATATGGGCACAAAATGAGAAGGGCTATAACTGCTGTGAACACGGGCTTGATATGAATGGATAAAGGAAGAAAGTAATCAGGGAGAAATTATTTTTTATACTGTCTTGCATTATTTCATTCATTACAGTAATCACATAGTGTTTCTTTAACATTTTAATAGGGAAACTGTTACTGAATGGCTATTTATTAGTGTGGAAAAACATCTAAATCCTTGGTTGGGCACCTACTATCTTTAAGATGCTATGCAGAATTAGAGGTGTTAGGACACACATGAAATCTGCCCTCAAGAAACGTCAATTATTTTTACATTTCTTTTAAAGAGTGACTAAGTTCTTGCACACCAATCATCTGGACATACGCAGGTTATGGATAGTTATAAAACAGCAGAACTAAAGGAAAATGCTGAAATGAGCTCAATATTTAGTGCCAGGTTTTTTGATTTTTGCCACTGAGGCATTTACCAGTTAACATGTTTTATATGATAAACTAAAAAGATGGAAAGCAAATGGTAGGTTAGAACCTGAGAAGTTGGGCAAAGCTTCTAGTCATTTCACATGGTTAATGGGACACGATGGTGTTTCAAAGTAAACAAGAAGGGGGTGTTGGGTAAACATTTCAGGTTTTTATGTGAAGACCTTGGAAAACTATAATCGAGGAGTATGAGTGAGATTCCCCTCATAAACCATTTTTCACAAGTAACAGCATCTAGGTAATAGTAAGTTTAAAGTTATCCTCTCATAATCAAGCCTGGCAGAATAAAATTAAATTTTGCTTGGAAGGATGCCACATCCTATAGCATGAAAATATCATTTCCATATTCAATGTCTGGCATTAAATAAAAATTACTAGGCATAAGAAAAGACAAATTACATTAAAAAGATCAAGAGGAAGAAAACAGAAAACAGAAACACACTTAGTGAAGATTACTATCTTTGATTAATAATGAATTTATATCACAATCTAGAACATATCAGAATACTAATTACTAAAAAGATCAAATAGAATTAAAGAATCTGTTGTTACAAAAAATACAGTAATAAATGAAGAAATTAAAACATGAGTTAACAGTTGAAGAGAAGATTTCTTTAAAGCACAGAACTTATTCAGGTTTAGTAAATATTCCAAATGCTGGGGGATCCTCAAAAAATTTCAAGGGAGATGAATCTAGGTGGCTCAGTCAGTTAATCCCATAACTTTGGCTCAAGTTATGATCTCATGGTTCCTTAGTTTGAGCCCACATTGGGCTCTTTACTGTCAAAGCAGAGTTCTCTTTGTATCTTCTGTCTCCCTCTCTCTCTGCCCCTTCCCTGCTCACTCTCTCTCTCTCAAAAATAAACATAAAAAAAAAAACCTCAAGGAACTGAACTTACCCATAGTATACTGTTACAAAGCAGAAATTAAACTAAAATTAATAAAGATAACTAGAAAAACTCTAAATTGAAAATTATGGAATACACCTTTATATATGCCATAGGTCAAAAAGAAACAACAAAGCCCATGAGGAAATATTTTGTACTTAATGGCTATGACTATTTGAAGTATGTAAATATTCATGAAATGCAGCCTAATAAAGGAGGAAAGCTATAACCATGCTTCCAAGGAAAGTCATGGCCTTAAAGGCATATACTAGAAAAGAGGCAAGAGTTAAAAGCCAATAATTTCAATATCCACTTCAAGAAGTTAGGAAAAGTAATCAAACCAAAGAAAGAAGAACAAAATAATAAAGACAAGAACACAAAGTAATGAAAGAGACTGCAAGCATCAAATTGAGAAAAGCCTGAATATTAAAAGTAGATTGTTTGAAAAAAGTAATAAAGTTGTTAAAATCTTACAATGGTCATTGAAGAAAAAAGACAAGGCACACAACACCAACATCACAAATAAAAAAGAGAGATAGAAGTGTACCTCATACAGACATTAGAAACATTAATGCATGATTCTGTGAATAGCTTTATGATAGTATTTGATAATAAATGTCAAAATATAGATGAACTGGATATATTTTTTAAGAAACACAAATTACTGGGATGCCTGGGTGGCTCAGCTGGTTAAGCAAGTGACTTGGGCTCAGGTCATGATCTCACAATTTGTGGGTTTGAGCCTTGCATTGGGCTCTGTGTTGAAAGCTCAGAGCTTGGGGCCTACTTCAGATTCTATGTCTCCCTCTCACTCTGCACCTCCCCTGCTCTTTCTCTCTCTCTCTCTCTCTTTCCCAAAGATAAATAAACATTAAAAATTAAAAAAAAGAAACACAAATTACCAACACTGATGTAAAGATAAAGAGAACATATGAAAAGGCCTGTATGTATTAAAAGAATTCAAGCTATAATAACCTTTTTCAACCAAAAAAACTCCAAATACAGAAAGCTTTGATGGAGAATTATTCCTAATATTTAAAGAGAAGATGACACTAATGTTAGTCAAATTATTCCAGAAAATTGAATAAAAGAGTGGACTCCTCCCAGTTCATTTTATGAGAACATAAAATTTGATGTAAGCATCTAAGATAAGTTTAATTAAAAAAGAAAATTCTGGGCTAACTTTTCTAAACATATGTGAAAATTTTCTGAACAAATAATAACAAACAAAGTCAAGCAAAATAAAAGAATTATACTATATCATAGTTAATTGGGCTTTTTTCCAAAGGTAAGAGGTTATTTAAGAGTTTGAAAATTAAATAATGTCATTCACCTCATTAACAGAACACAGTAGAAAAATTATGTGATCTTCTTAAATATGCAGAAAAATATTTGATACAAGTCAACACTAACTCATGAAATGGGGGTGGAGAACTCTTAGCAAACTGGAAGGGTATTTCTTTAATCAAATAAAGAATACTTATGAAAACCTATAACAAACATCATGTTTTCCACACAGAGATTGGGAAGGATTACATTCTATCACCACATTTTTTCAGTATTGTACTGGAGAACCTAGCGAGTACAATATGGTAAGAAAAGGAAATAAAAGTTATAAAGATTCAAAGGAAAAAATCAAAATTCTTTACTTGCTTCAGCATGGTTATGTATCCAAAATTTTAAAATAAATGCATATGGAAGCAAGCCAAGTGCCCATCAATTGATGAATGGATAAATAAATTCATGTGGAATATGTGTACAATGGAATATTATTCAGGAAAGAAATTCTGACACCTGTTATGACACAGATGAAGCTTGAAAACTTTATACTAGGTAAAATCAACCAGGCACAAAAAGACAAATACTCTATGATTCCAATTATACGAGGTACCTACAGTTGTCAAACTGATAGAGAAAGTAGAATATTAGTTGCCAAGGGCTAGGGAAAGGATAAATGGGGAGCTGTTGCCTGATGTGCATAGAGTTTTAGTTTTCCAAGCTGAAGAGTTCTGCACAACAATGTGAATATACTTTTCGGCACTAAAGTGTATACTTAAAAATGGTTAATATAACAAATTGTATATTCTGTGTATTTCACTACAATAAAAAATAAATGTATAACTAAACTATTAGAATGAGTAAGTAAATTTAGCAAGTTCCTTTCATTGTTATATGCCGCCACCACGCACACACGCATGCACACACACACACACACACACACACACACACACAGCAAATACCTAATCTAACAAATGGTGTGCAATACTTCTACATGAAAAAATTAAAAACATTAGTGAAACAAGTTTAAAAAGAATCTAATCAATGGGATATACACTATGTTCTTGTATCAGAAAATTCAATAATGTAAATACATTTATCTTACAAATATATTATTTGATTTAATGCAATCCTAAGCAAAATCTTAACAGTCTTTGTGTGCGTATGAGAATATGGTATTGACAGAGATAGGCAAATAGTACACATGGAAAAAGAGAATCCAAAAACAGATTCACATGTATACAAAAATTTGAGTTGCAGTGTAACATTGCATACTAGTGGAGAAAGCAAAAACTTCTAAATACATGGCATTAGGTAAATTAGTACATACATAAATAAGTGTATTTTGATCAACATCTCACATAATATTTTCAATTAAATTTCAGGATCCCAGATTAGAGGGTTTGATACAAAATTTAAAATAATAAAGCCTTTAGAATATGTTCAGAAGCATATTTTTATGAACTTTTGCTAGCTTGGTTAAAAAAATGAAATACAAAAAGTAATGATCATTAAAACTATATATTCCCAGTCAACTGAATACAGTATTAAAAGACTTAAAAAATGCTATGCATCTTTTTACCACTGTTTTAAAAAATAGAATGAAAATACTACCCAGGGAATGGGAAAATCTGTAACTGGCGAAGACCTCATTGAATAAAATATAAAGAACACTTATAAATCCATAACAAAAGACATAAAGCCAGTATAAAACTGAGCAATAGACTTGCACAGGCACTGTGAAGAAAAAATAATCCAGTAAATGTATAATGACTTGTTCAATTTTCTCAACCATTAGGAAAATATAAATTAAATCTGTATGACATAGCAAACATACACCAGAATGGCTAAAATTAAAACTATTGAAAATTCTAATATTAGTGAGGATTCAGAGAAATTGAAAAATTCAAAACCAAAAAATACATTGAGGATGATTCCATTATATGAAATTCATAAAAATGCAAAACTAAATTTGAGATTAGGTATTAGAATCATGGTTGACTTTGACAACAAGGATGGAGACATAATTTGGAAGTGACATTAAGGAGATTTCAGGATCATGGTACTATTCTAGTTCTTGCTGTACAGATTGGTTATATTATTGTCAATTTGGTTCTTATTTTTCAAGCTCTACATATGACTTCTGTATTTTTTATAAGTATAATAGTGTCCAATAAAAATATTTATTACTGTAAAGAAATCCATTGCTGGAGTACAGATAAGGTATTTGTGGAGGATGGTAGTTAGGAGAAAATAGTACTGGGGACATCAAGAAAGGCTGAAATAAAAAAGAAAAAATAAATTTGGTGATTATAGATTGGTCAAGTGTGTTTTTAAGGCAAGAGAAAAGCATGAGAAAAACCACGGAGATAAGAAAGCACAGAAAATATGGACTAGCAACTGTTCAGCTTAATTATAAGTAGTTTACAGGGATATCAAGAAAAATGAGAATGGAAAAGTAAGTAGAGGTTAGCTTGAGGAAGATTGATACATTATTACATGAATAGTCTTTCCTTTGGTCTGTTCAGGACACACACAAATCTCAGGAAAGAATTTAAAATGAAAATATAGACAATTTACTTCTCATTGATTCTATAATTCATAATTCTATTTCCTTAACTGGCCTATTAAATTTACATGAATATAAATGATGAGCCTCAGTTTTCTTATGAACTTTCTCTGACTATACAGCATCTATTCAGGGTTCACAATGTAATAAAGTCCAACTTTCTGGAAAATAGATGTGAACAAAGAAAAATGAAAAAGAAATCTGTGGTGCTAGAGCTTGTCCAGTGAGGCAGTGTGGATCAACGGCCAGAGCTCACCATTATCTGTGTGGCCTTGGCGAATCTCACCATTCTCAACCAGTTCTCCAGGTATAAAAAAATCCAACTGGGAATAAAAATAAGATAATATATGTGAGACATGCGTGTAAAAAGATTAGGAGGTGATTCCACAAGACTTGATTAAATTTGAAATTTGAAGTATGGCATGAATTTTAAAATTATTCTGAGAATTTTTAACCAATAACCATCCCAAATAGTATTTATGCTAAAAGATGATATCCTGGGAAGTCCTCAAGTTGGAATCCTTCAGTTGCCCAAAACTTTTACACTTTTTATCCACGAAGTTTGTTACAGAGCTCAAAAGTTTGTGTTCTTACATGCGGATGAAATAGCTGAAGCAATGGAATTAAATGTGATTCTGAGGAAGTAAATGGAAAGATAGAGATGAGAGAGGGAGAAGGGGAAGAGATTGAAATCAATAATCTTGGAAATTGTAGACCATAAAACCTAAAGATCACATCATATGTTATCAGGGGAGTGCAAATAAAAACAGATATACCACTATGACCCAAATCAGAAACTCTGATGACATCAAATACTTGTGAGGATGTGGAGCAACAGGAACTCTCCTTCATTGCTGCTGAGAATGTAAAATGATGCAGCCACTTTGGAAGACAGTATGGTGGCTTCTTACAAACTAAACACATGATCTTCTTACCACATGATCCAGTTGAAAATCTATGTCTACATAAAAACCTGCACATGAAAGTTTCTAGCAGTCATGTCCTTAATTGTCAAATGTTGCAAGCAACCAAGATGTCCATTGTTAGGTAAATGAATCAATAAACTGTAATCTATCCAGACAATGGAATATTATTCAGTAATAAAAATAAATGAGCTATCAAGCCATGAAAATACATGGAAGAACCTCAAATGCCTAATACTAAATGAAACAGGCCAATATGAAAAGGCCAAACACATGATTTGATTTCAACTGTAGGATTTTTTGGAAAAGGCAAAACTGTGGACACAATAAAAATTTAAAAAATCAATGACTGACGGGGTTTGGGGAAGGGAGAGTGAATGGGTGGAACATGAATGGCTCTTAAGACAGTGAGAATACACTCTATGATACCATAATGATGGATATATATCATTATGCATTTGTCCAAATTCATAGAATGTACGATGCCAAAAGTGAATTGTAATGTAAACTATGGGCTTTGGATAATTTTTATCTGCTAATACAGTTTCATCAATTGTAAAGAATGTACCTCTTTAGAGGGAATGTTAATCATAGGGGAAACTGCATGTGGGGGTGCAGGAAGTATACAGGAAATCTCTGTACCTTCCTCTCAATTTTGCTGTGAATTTAAAATGGCACTAAAGAATTAAGTCTTAAAATTGCCTAAGTAAAAGTTATATACCAGACATCTATATCTTATATACCTTAGTATTCTGTTAATTGCTTCTTACAGTGATCTTCCCCTAAATTTTGCTTAACAAATATTTATTACATTTATGTACAATTCAAACAGACTTATTCTGACTCCTCAGTCTGTATCAGCATAATATAATTAGGGAATTGAGGAAGGAGACACTGCTAGAGGCATGCGGAGAAGGGTGATAATAACAAAAGTAATAGCAAAAACTGGAATAACTATGAAAAGCAGTAATTAATGCTTTAAACGCCAAACAATTCTATAGTCTTAAGTGTGGAGAGTGTGGAGAGCAAATGGTTATCCCAACAACCTCATCATTAGATCACTGGGTTCTAGTATGGAACATGGTTGGTAGTAAGATTATGCAGAAAAATCGTTAAGAAATCATCATAACTTCAAGGTCTTTTTCTTCATTTGTATTTTAGTTGGTACATTTGTATTTAGTTGGTAGTAAGATTATGCACAGAAATCATGAAGAAATCATCACAACTTAAAGGCCTTTTTCTTCATTTGTATTTTAGTGAAGTAGCTTCATAACATTACAAACATATCCAATAGATTCTTCCATATTTATTCAAATTGAGGTGGAAGTAGAATGGGAAGAGAATTGAGAGAGATAAGAATTTATGTATATATATTACACTAATATATGTAATATATATTTCACATATTTATGAGCCTATTTTTCAAAAATTCTTTCACAATAGCTTTTGTTATTTTTACAAAGAGTCAGGTGACTAGCGACCAGAGTTGGCCTTGGGAATAATTCTTCATGGCCTATTTTTATGTGACTCTCAATGTCCCAGCAGGGGCAGCAACAAAGGCTTTAGACCAAAGCAAGAGTATGTGTAATATATTTGAGACATTCCCACTAAATACACACACACACACACACTCACACACACGCACACACACATGAACACATATGCCTTCTCAGCCCCCACCCCCACATCATCTTGGCACTTAACAAAGGAAACTTTAACTATAAAGTTTTGTTTATGGAAAATACTGCATTCCCCTACTACTACAATAGTAGAAAAATGAGGTCTTATTGTATATATTATCAGTTCTTCAAATAGCTTCACTATTAAAACTTGAAAATATTGATTTATTTATTATAAATGTTGTCAATTTAAAGTATACAATGTGATGTTTTGAAATATTTCTAGTGATGAAATGATTAGTACAGTCTAATGAATATATCCATCACCTCACATACTTACCTTTTGTGTGTGTGTGTGTGTGTGTCTGTGTCTGTGTCTGTGTGTGTGTGGTGAGAATACCTATGATCTACTCTTTTAGCAAATTTCAGATATACGATATAGTATTATTAACTATAGTCAGCATCATGCGTGTCAGATTCCTAAAACTTGCTCATCCTACATAACTAAAACTTTGTACCCTTTGACAGGTATGTTCCCATGGTGTGATCTTGTTTATAAGTGAAAACTGCATAATTAAAACTATTTTCTCTTCCTAAAGCATTATTGTTGCTTATATCTTATTATATATAGGATATACATACATAATATAATGTATATAAGGTTTTACATATTGTATATTATATTGTACAATGTTTGCAAATGGCTAAAATATGACTAATTTCCTCTCCATGTTATTTTTTAAAAATTTTGTCATGTTCTTTTTTAAGTTTATTTATTTTTTTTTTGAGCGAGACAGAGAGAGAGAAAGAGAGAGATAGAAAGCACTAGTAGAGGAGAGGCAGAGAGAGAGAGGGAGATACAGAATCCAAAGCAGGCTCCAGGCTCTGAGCAGTCAGTGTAGAGGCCCGCATGGAGCTTTCACACAAACTGTGAAATCATGACCTGAGCTGAAGTCACATGCTTAACCTATTGAGCCACACAGGCGCCCCTTATTTGGCTTTCTGGTCATTAATCAATTAATCTCATTGGGATGCCTGATGGCTCAGTCAGCTGAGCATCCAACTCTTGATTTCAGCTCAGGTCATGATCTCATGGAGAAGGGATAGAGCCCTGTGTCGGGCTCCGTGCTGAGCATGGAGCCTGCTTGGGATTCTCTCTCTCCGTCTCTCTGCCTGTTTACTGATAGCGTTCTCTCTTTCTCAAAATAAACACATAAACATTAAAAAAAAAACAAGTAATCTCACTGAGTTAAAATTACACAAGAAAGTAAGCATTATTTTTCTGTTTTCAAAGTCACATGATTCATAAGCAAGAATCTTATCCATTTCCCTCTAATTTATTGTTCTTAACAAAAGTTTCAATTCATATCCTTTCTATCATCTTATCTTCTTCCTGCATCAAAACTTCTTTATTTAAAAAAAAGGTAGTATTTATTTGAAATTATAAAATAAAACAAGTGAACCACAATTATGGAAAAACTGTGAAGTCATAAAGACAGAATTCTCTGAGAACATATCTATGACCTAGATTGCAAGTTTGCTGTATAAAGAAATGTGCCCACACTCTTGTGCTCTGCTAACATTGCATTGCTATAAAAAGTCAGACTAACAAAATCCCAGCAGAATATGTACATTACAGCAGTTGCTAAGGTAACCCCTTTAAAATTCTCAAAATAGAAAAAAATTAAAAATACATTGTTTGAGGGCAGATAAGTTGAGGCTATCCCAAGGCTTTCTATGAGTATTTTTGTGGCAGCAATAAATGACTGTAAGGAATATACCTGGGGTCTAAGCTGAGACTGAGTCAAAGGTAAATAATTAATTAACCAGTGTAAATTAAATTAAAACAATATAGGATAGAGCTCTTCTGAAGTTCCGTTCAGGTACCCACAAGGAAGAGCAGCCTCAAGGAGAACTAAAAAATTAGGAAACTAAACTATATTGTCATATCCCTCCCTTAGGGCGAATTCACTATGAAGAGTGAACGAAGGTGGGAATAATTTGCTCACTATACGACTCTTCCTATTCAAACTTTATCTTTCCTGTGGCGGTGACCTTTGAAACTGGATTTCTTATGTAAGAGCCTAGAAGTGCACAGAGAACAAGTTTCAAAAGGAGATTAAATTACCCTCTATTCAAAAACTATTAAATATCTAAATACGTATTATTCAAAGAGGCAGCCACTGGATGTCATTGTAATGCCATGAAAATAAAAGCTTCATAAGGTAACCTTCATTCCATAAATTTGATAATGTTAAGCATAGTTCAGTTTATATTGTCTAAAACAGCATCAAATGCATGCTCTCCATATTTGTTTTGTTTGGTGGAGACAGGGATGAAGTATTCGTTAAAGGACATAAATATTTTATTTAATTTACTTTTTTCTGTTTTATTAGTCAACTGAGAAGTAGACTGAAAATATTCTATGATTTTTTTTCTTATAACACTGATTATTTAGGTCAGATTAGTTTGTATTATTACTTAATGAATGAACATTTTATTAACTAAGGCATTATTATGGTTTAGTTGAACCAGAGAAATGATGACAATCTGAGGCACAATCTGAAGAACCTATTGGGTGCCTTAGTTTTTCTTGAGGCTACTGGAAAAAAAAATGATTGATAAGGCACCCTGGCCAATCATGGATTCAAGGTATTGGACTACTATATCTGCTAACGAAGTTCATACCTTATGCTACTTAAGACACCTTGTTCAGAGTACCAGTTACCCAGAGAAGCTACTGATGGGATTCCACAGTTTAAGTACAAATAAATAAGTCAAACTGACAGAAATATCAATGAATAGAAGGCTTAGATGAGGTTATTCCTGTTCTCTTTGAAGTCAGAACAAAAAGTTTAGGGAATTAGGAAGGTGCCTTACCCACTTCTTGGCATTCTTATCTTTCTCAATAATAAGCCATAATAAATCAGTTGTTGTTGTTTTTTTATCTCAACAAATTTACCAACGTATAGTCAATAAAACCAAGATCCTAGGTAAAAAAAAAAAAAAAAGGCACAGTGGTCAAGGTTTAAAAATCTTTAAAAACTCTGTACTTTTTGGAACTTTATAATGGGTTTCATAATATCAAAGACTGTGAATTCTTTCAGTGAAGAACTCTATATATGTTTAATACGGATTTGTTACTTTTTAATTTCTGTCAAAATTCATCAATTTTAATATTTTATCTATTTTAAAATACTTATAATTTATTAAATAGATTTTTCTAGAGAATGAAAAACACATATTAAAGGCACATGCACACTTAATCAACTAAAACAGATATTTAACCAGTCCTGGACTTAAGTACTACTTTCTTCTTTAGTAGGAGCATCTAAGTTTCATTCTAGACCTTCTTCACATTCTGAATTTAAGAGTCTGAATTTAAGAGAGATTCTGAATCACTTTGGGGTCAGGGTTGTACAGTTTTTCCTTTAGTGTGATGATCCTTTTATTATGTTCAGTTCTGAAGACCATTTCAAAGACTGATGTTTTGTAGGTGTTTGGGGTACTTGATTTCCACCATGTTCTCATTCTGCAAGCTTTGGTGCAGATGTCTTTTTAACCTTAACCACAAAGCAGAAGAAATTTCGTACACTACAGTTTTCATACACTTTCCTTACAGGGCTGGTTCTAAATTTCAGCATGCATCAGATACACTTGGAGGATTGTTAAAACTCAAAGTGCTAGCCCTCACATTCAGAGTTCCTGATTCAGTATCTAGTAAGGACCTCAAGATTTTATATTTACCAAGTTCCTACATGATGCTGATTCTGTGGCCCAGGGATCATATTTGGAGAATAACTGCTTAGATTTTCTCTAAAATGATTTATTCAAAGATCACTGGAAGGTAGTTAGCTATATTATCAGGAATAAAAACTAAGTCATGGCACATTCTGCTAAACCTATTTTCAGTTGATTGGTTGACTTGATTGTTCATAGAATCCATTAAAATTATTTGGGCTAGTCATATTAACTAAAGATCTCTTGTATGAATATTGAAGAAAAGTCATACCAGTCATTTACCACTTTTAATGCACGTATAATTATATATTTCAGAAAGAAAATACATATACATTCTCATGTAATTTTCTATCTTTTAAAATGATACAATATGGTAAGAGTAGTAATAAATAGCATCAAAGTGAAGTACTTCATTTCAAAACTGGTGCTTTTGAAGTTAATATCTGAGCCTTAAGATTGGCAGTATTAAGCTAAGGGTATACTTGATACAATTTTTACCTATTTTTTATTTGGTTAACTTTGAGGTAAGTTTTTTTCTTCACTGAATTTCTTCATTGAATCACTGAAGTTCATACAGTGTCTTCTGAAAGTCAGATCTCAGATAATGGAAATTTGTCATCTGATATTACTTCATAATGTTCAAAATGGATCATAAGTTCTTTTAATTTGAGAAGTCCATTATCTTGTTATAGAAATTTGTCAATGTGTATGGGCTTTAATTGAATTGCCTCATATGTAACAAATTATTATTTTGAAGAAGTCTCAATGACAAAATGAAATACAACTTTTTTTTTTCTGGATGTCTTGATTCTTGAAGTTCTGAAAATTTCTTGGTTGTTTCTTCACAATAAAACATAGAAATGTCTTTTCTCCTGGGATAGGTGTTTAAATCTTATAACTGCATTTCTATGTACTTTATGTTTCAAAAGTTGATTGTAGTGAAAAATTTCAGAATATATTTAAATGACCTTCACATTCATGAGTATAAACAGTATGTGATTTTATCCATGCTGATTACTGAGGTGACAATCTGTTCAGTTTTTTTAATGCACGTTTGACACATACAGGCAAAGACAACACACATTTTTTTTCTGTCCTGGCTGGAAAAATGTGAGAAAATGTACATGCATTTGTTATTTGAAAGCAAAAGGAAATCCATTAATTATTTCACATACTCAACAAGCATTAATTGAATGCTTACTATGTGCCAGGCAGGTGCTGTGCTGGACTCTGAAGTTGCACATCTACCACATCCTCCATGAGCACCGCTAATGGAGATTCTGCATCAGGTGCTCCTGGTGGTGATAATAAAGAGGAATATAAGGATTGCTAACATCTGTTGAGTGTTCACTATCTCCCAGGCATTGCTTGGTGTGTTTCACTCATTTAATCTTTAGAACAAATGTATGAGGTAGGTACTATTATCTTCATTTTATGGTTGAGAAAACTAGAGAAGCTTGTCCAATGTCACAGGGCTAATAGCTGATGCATCTAGGATTAGATGATGCATCTGGGGCCAGGCAAATCATGTAGGGTCTGGACCCCATACAGTCCAGCTCCAGAGCTACTTATGCTAGAGCCATTATGCTAGAGAGAGCGTCTCTGTACTCCAGAAGCTCATAGTCTAAAGGAGCAGTTGGACACAAGTGGACATGAGAAGTGCCAATTACAATTTGCAAATTCATTGCAGTGAAGGCACCAAGATTGATGAGTTGAGTTCTCCTTGGAGATGTTGTGCAGCTTTCATGGAGCAGAATGTATGATGTGGGTCTAACAAGAAGTCTTAGCATATTTTTAGCCAGACCCCTCTGGCAGTCTGATGAAATTTTTACAGAACAATATTTTTAAATGCTTAAAATAAAATACATAGAAATGGAAACCAACTATATGGAAAAAGTTATTTAAAATACTTTTCTCATGTACTAATATATGTACTTATTTATTAATGCACTAAATAAGATTTAATGGTGGTTCTAGTAATCACCCTAATTCAAAGAAGTGAAGAATCTAAATGTTACTTGAGACACCTATAAAAACTATAACTTGTTATGAAAATACCTGTGATATTGGTTGGTGATAGAGCACAGATTCTGCTAATAATAAGGTTTTGGGGGATCTAGGTGCTCAGTTGGTTAAGCATCCAACTTGGGCTCAGGTCCTGAATTCACAGTTCATGAGTTCCAGCCCCTCATCAGGCTCTCTGCTGTCAGCATGGAGCCCAATTCAGATCCTCTCCCCCTCTCTTTCTGCTCCTCCTCTGCTTGCTCTTTCTGTCTCTGTCTCTCTTGCAAAATAAGTAAATAAACTTATAAAAGATAATACCGAGTTTGGTAGCCTACATTTATTTTTTAAAAGATATGCTAAATTTCAGGTGGGGGTTAGCAAAATTGAAGATATAATGTTTTTCATCTGCATTCATAAACACATTGAATTCTACCCATGGTCTATCTGGGGTCCATGGACCCCTGGAAGAATGAAGAAGCATTTATGACGTGGGCAAGGCAAGCATAATCTGCTATTCTATGATTCAGAAAATGCTATACTAAGGGCTATCTTGAGTTTAATCACAAGCAAAAGTCCTTCCCCAAAGTATAAACAGATTATTATTTTCACATCATGGATTGCAACAACGGATGGCCTGCTGAGAAACACCATTAATTAAGACTGAACAGTAAGCAGTTTACTCTCCGCAAACTTTTTTCCTCTCTCTCTGTGGCCAATTTAGGATTTACATGTTCTTGCCAGAACCATGCTGCAGGTTTCATTGTCTTAGTAATTTTATTACAAGGAAAACATTTGATCCCAACCAGAAGGCATAGTTTCTACCTGTGCAATGTTCCTTCCACAGTGTGGGAAGGGACACCCAAAATATGATAACTAAAGGAGTCCCCAGTTACGCTGGGACCAGAATTTGGCAGTCATCTGAGGGGAAGAATTTAGTGAATGTCCAATTTGGGACCCAGCTTGGGGAGACTGATAGGAGGGGGCGGGGGGAGAAGGGGATTCTTGGTTCTTTGAAGAAAAGGCCATCATTGGAATGCAATAGGTATCACTGAGTGTCAATATTCAAATATTTGTTTACCACCTAGCCCTCTGCTACCAGGTTTCAGTGTGTGCTGGGAAGTTTTCCTCAGCACATGCAAAGGCTCCAAGTAGTTCATTAAGGCTTCTCACCTCTTTCTTGCTCACCCTCATTTTTGGAGGTGTAAATTAGAAAGGCAGATGTACAATCTGGGAAGTTTTCCAGCTACATATTTAGAACATAGAGTGTTCAGCACCGTGGGCGTTGAGCAGGGTTTTTCAGTCTGTCACACATCCAGCCTCAGTGCCAAGGAAACCTCCCAAATGGCCCCTGACTGCTTTGTTCTAGAATAAAATAGTAACCTTTATCAGGACAGGCTGCAGTTTGCTTTTTAATTTTTACTGTATAATGAATAGCTATAGAACATGGCAGGAGAAAAAGAATGTGATTGAAGTCTGGGACACCCTGAGTTTCCTAGCTAAGTGATATCTGTTAGGCGAAACTTTAAAAGGTCCTTTTATTGCAATTTGCAGAAAATGCTTGTGCACCAAAAAAGAATATTAGATACCAGAAGGCTCAAATGGCATAAGAGCGTACTTACTTATATCTGAAAAGTACTTTTCAGTTTGAGGAGTGCTTTTATATATTTTATCTCCTGTTATCCTTACTAAACCTCAAATCTGCAGGGTAGAATTTTATTTTCCCAAAATTTGATAGAGAACCTGATTCAGGTTAAGTAGGTCAGTCAATGTCATAAAGATATGTAATGGTGGAATTGGGTAGTAATCCCTTCATTCATGAAACTACTCAATGGCTGTCATTTGCCAGGAAAATATAGAAGGAAATAAAATGATATAGAGCTTTATACTCTTCTAATTTCTTGCACTATCTCCCAAATAATGTAATATGGGGAGGAGTTACCTGAGAAACAGAAATAGGTGAATATAAATGGATATTAAGAGGAACCTAAAAAGACCATGAAGGGTTGGGAAAATTGTTCCTTTGGGCAATTGTAGTACCCTAGAAATACCCCCCTCACATTTTTTTCCCCACATATTTGAGTTGTCTAGTCTTCTCTAAATATCTTTTGTTTTCTTTACTCCAAATTGAAGAGAGTCAGACTCCACTCATGGTGAAAATGCTATAGCTTCCTTTGTCCCTCAGGTGGACAATTCTGATGGACTGAGTGGCTCCTGGAGGCTCCCAGTAGGATTGAGAGCCAGGTGGCCACAGGGTGACTATTTTCAAGAACACTCGCCCATGATAACTTTCTCTCCTTTTTTGCTTTTCATTCTTCCCTACCCCTCACTTCTACCCTTTGGGATGACTTCCAAAATCAGTCACTTGTTCACAAGCTCTTGTTTCACAAGCTTTTGTACTTTTGGGGGCAAAACCTAGGTGGACACAGGAGAACTATATGCTTTAGTTTTGTGCAACCTAAATTCCTCAGCTGGCTCTTGCTAGAAAAGCATTCTGTTACTGAATGCTATAAACTCCAAAAATTAATAGCTGAACCAAAGCAGCCTAGGAAAGGAAATGCCTGCCATATGCCTCTAACTTTGAAGGAAGCCCGAATGAGGAGAGCCCAAGTTTCAACTGCTCACAGCCCACACCATAAAGTTGCAAGACCATCTTAGTTGTATGTTCTTTCCATCTTCTCTAATTAGAAAAAAAAAAAAAAAAAAGAACAGAAAAGAAAACACCTTCTGCCCTGTATGTTTCACCCAGCACAGACTAAGCTCTAAGGAGGAGTTCCCTTTCAATTATGTAAGCTCCCAACTGAGGACTCCACTCATGTGCTCTATTCTATTTTCATCACAAAATTCAGCTTGCCTCTCTTAGTAAGATCCATTCCAAATGAATGTGCAAGGAAATCCCCATCCTCTTTGACTTTCCTATGGCAGCAGAACACATGTGGCATTGTTTCTGACAGCCACATTGCCACGGGCACCTCCTCTTCACCCCACACTCTGCATGCAGCAGGAAGCCATGCCTTCTGCTTCCTTTGCTGGTGCATTATGCACCAATCTTGGGAATGATGCTTACAGTCTATGGCCTGGATACTTATGCCTCAAGTTACTCTAAGAAAAAAAGATAATCCCCAAACCTTTCATTTTGCATTTAAATGATTAGCAGTTAACCTCTTTTTTCCCCCAAAAAATATAGAGATAGGCCATATCACTCACAATGACATCACTCACAAGAAGTTGAAAAGCTGTCATTTAGCCTCAGTCTCCATTTGTATGCTCCAGATGGAGCCATTATGTGAAGGTTTTATTCTCAACATGATCCCAATGTGTGGGAAGAGCATAAAAGCTCTGATGGTTATATTTTGTTGTCCACTGTTAAGAAAAAATGAAGTTACACTCAACATTTTAATTCAGCATAAAGACATTCCCTTTTAATGGTATGGTTGAGCTCATGAACAAATATACATGTCTGAGAAAATGGTGCGGCAATTGCAAAGTCACTCTTTGATATCACTTAAGATATTAGACAAGTACAAAGTATTATTTGTAAGTGCCGATAGTGTTATTTGTGGGTATGTCAGGGGTGAGCAAAACCAGTCCTAATTTTATTTTTTGAACATGTGAAATGAAAGGTATTATGATTTACATTTGTGGCAAATCTAATCATATACATGATTTATTTTGGAACAAACACATTTCTGGAAAAACTTTTGCTATTTTTTAAAGCTACCACTAGATGGTATGCAAATACTCTTTCTCCAATGCTGGCTTTACTGTTTTTAGATTGTTAGATTATGAGAAATATCTGTGTGTTTGATGTTCTAATTTAACTTTATTCATGTCTTTGAGATAGGGAATAGGAGGAAAGGATGCTGCTTGTATCAGGAGTTTTTCATTAACTATTTTCAACTTCACAGAACTAATGTTTTCCCTTTATATGTTAATGGTGACGTTTTGAAATTTTAAACTTTAAATCTTTCCATATGATTTTCCCAGTATACCCAAGAGTCAATTATTAAATAATAATATTGAGAGATCATCTGCAATTAGCAAGTATATTTTGTATCAAGAAGTCTTTGGACTAGCAGACTAAAGAAATTTTATATTAGTGACTTTAAAAAGTTACTTACCAGTTTAAAAAATGACATAGTTACCAGGACACTTGGCTGGCTCAATCAGTCCAGTACTTGACTCTCAATCTCAGGATTATGAGTTCAAGTCCCACATGGGGTGTGGAGCCTACTAAAAAGAAAAAAAAAACCCTATGTACTTACTAAATATAGATATGACTTCCTGATTTCCAAAAAGACAAAAAAAATAATGTTTTTCATATGAGTTATCTCATACTTTTAATCTCTAAAATTATTCCCAGTTTGGTCTATTCAAACTTCTATGTCTCTCAATATATTTGAAAATATTTAATTTCTCTGTCCAACTGAGATTCTGCTTTGTTTTCTTCTGGCTCATAAACAAAATTAATAGACTACTCTTCCCAGTGACATCCACCATCATATAATAAATCTATGGTAAATCCAAATCTTCCAAAACCAATTACTATTTGAAGTATCAATCAACACTAGCTCCCAGTATTAGATAGTATGTTCACCATTTGAGCTTCTTTATTCCTGCTGCAATGCAGAGCATGTTTGGTGCAAAAGTTACTTACAAGTTGTCCCAATCTATTCCTCCAACTGGCAGTTGTGGTCTTCCTGCCACTCTTCTGGATGGGGGATTAATGAAAGATCAGAAAAAAGTAAGAAGAAAAGATAGTCATAAGAGTCACTGACTTAACTGCGTATGCTTAAAACTTCTATACTTCAGCCTCTTGAATGTGTAGCACACTCGCATGCATTAGTGCAATTGCAAAGATAAAACACATCATATCTCATTGCATCATTTAGCTGTTTATATAACTGCATATACCTACACAGCCATACACACTATAAATGTAAAGAACCATCTGCACACATAACCACATAAATAGTTAGGAACTGTCTTAGATCTCAAATTATCTGAACTTTCCTGATTACTCATTTCCAGATAATTAAAAGCTCATCATCAGCCTGAACTTGATGTTCATCTATTTTATTCCTCTTTTTGCTATATTTTTTCTCAGTCCCTGGCTGTTTAATCTCATACTTGTTTCTCTGTTCTTGTTCTGAATCACGCAGGAATCCCAAAGGAAGATAGATCACCATGCAGATTTCATGCAGAATAGAGACCAGCTCAGCAGCAACTCTCCTGCTTGCTAATATACTACTGAAGGTCCCAAAGTAATTACATTCTTTGCTTAAGCTCCAGGCTCACTGGTTTGACACGCACTATTCATGAATAAGCTCACCTTTGGCTTCATTGAAAGGATGGAGACTCGTGGATTTATTCTCCTCAAACTAACTTTACTTTTTGTGGAAAATAGCTACAAAAGAAGCTACAGCGATCTTAGTAATTCATAATCAGTTGCTGTTGATCCCATTAGTTCCAGATACCTGAGGTCTTTGTTCTATACCCAACTCTTTACCGTTTTTTTTTTTGTTTTTTGTTTTTTGTTTTACTTTTAGCAACTCCTCCTACTTTAATACATGGTATTTCTTTCCTTTTTAAAAACAAAAACCTAATGAATCCTTCCTTTGCCCCTCCACACTTACCAACACTTATCTTCTATTTCACTGAAAACATGTCAATATTCTACCATTTTCATCCTTATCTTTATCAACTGTTATCTTTCCAAATTTGCATCTGACTCCACTATTCTGAAAACATGCTCACTTTCCAATATAGCTGACCCGTGAACAACATACAGGTTAGAGGTGCCAACCCCCCCACATTCAGAAATCTACATTTAACTTATGACTCCCCAAAAACTTTACTAATAACCTATTGTTTACCAGAAGGCTTGCTGACAACATAAACGGTTTAATTAACACATATTTTGAATGTTATATGTATTATGTGCAGTATTATTACAATAAAGTAAGCTAGAGAAAAGAAAAATGTTATTAAGAAGATCATAAGGAAAAGAAAATATACTTACAGTATTGTACAGTATTTAGGGAAAAATCCATGTGTAAGTGGACAATTCAAACCCCTGTTGTTCAAGGGTCAACTGTATTCCATGTATTGCCACTTCTAATGACATTTCTTATTTCCCTAGACCCAGGAACTATATAGCTATATTTATTTTGTTACCAAGCTTTCTTTCATGAACCTCCCTTGTGCTGTGAACTCTGTAATCACTACCTTGATTCCCCTTCTAGCATTCTGATAGCATGTCCATTTATTTGAGATCTCCTGAATTTTCTCTTTCTTCATAATTATAAACATTGTCTTGTATCACTGCATCCTCATCCTTTGCTTTTCTATTTATTCTCCACTATCTACTTTTTAATTTGTCCATTCCTTTTGTACAGCTTTCATACCAGTCTACCCACCACTGCTTAACTTGCCACATCTTCTTGTGGGATGGCTGTGCAGGGAAGAGATCATTCTAGGAGAGATGATTAGAGAATGTGGAGAGAAGCCTGGGGTTGGAAAGCCATCATTTTGTGACAACATAAAGTTAAGTACATAAACCATGTCATCATAATAAAGATTCATTCAAGCAAGATCATCAATGGATGCTACATCTAGAAGGAGATTTTGATGAAGTGTAAGATATTTGCATTGTCTGAAATTGTTTTGACAAATATTGATTTGATAGTTGCAAAAGGAATTATAGAAACTGTACAGCGAAGAGAGTAAGCATCATCTTAGCTGGATGATAAAACTGACATGAGAGAATGGTGGGTATTGTTTGCCTCCATATGTTATACCCAGGTACAATATCACTTAAGCCATCCACACCTCAGATTCCTTAGAGATGAATTGAAGATATGCCTTGCAAATGAATTCAAGAACTCAGCACTGTGTCTGAATTGAAAGCATTCAATAAATGCTAATTTCTTCATTCAAGTTCTTCCATGATATGTCTTCATACAATATTTTTTGCCTTTTATCCCATTGCTCTTCAATATGCTTTCTTTACCCAAGTCATATGTATGTCTCTTTCCCCCAAATGGATAGGCAGGTAGTGTTCAGTATTGTGTCTTACACAGAGTAGGATATTTGCTGTTGCCTTTGGTATTTGATTACTGTATGTACTCTTTTGTTTGATGAATTGAAGATGAATAGACCCTTCTAATTTATACTAAGTGTGTTGCTATAGATACCACATTTTCCTCTAGGTTTTCATTTTCGTAATTCTCTCTATCCTACCAGCAAGTTATTTTTTTCCCAGCAAATTATTTTGATCACAATGTTTTTTAATTTGATTTAGTTACACAAACAAGAAATAAGAAATGTAATTATTTAAATGACAATTCAAAGCTTATAAACAATCCTTCTTACAATAAAGTTTATTTTCCAAACAAATATTGGAAAACGCATTTGTTGATTATGCTGTGAAGCATAAGGTAACACTAATTTTTTAAGAAAAGTTCTTATCTAACTGTGGTTAAAGAAACCTATCAATACTAAGAACATGGTACAATTTAATTCAATGGTTTAAATTTCATCTGTTCAATAAAATTTATATTAGAAAATCATGTTTATTGATTACACAAGTAGCTATTGATTTTAAACTACAGTTGTTTTCTAAATGAGTATAAGAAATAATTAAGGTATTAAGATTTAAGGAATGATTCATTTTTATTAAGGTACCTTGGAAATTCATCCTTTAAATTAAAATGTACTTGTCAAGTTTAGATATTTGGTTCAGAGACCAACAAGAAATATTGGTTTGGTTTTTGTTATTTATTATATTGAGCATAGAATATGCATTCATTAAAGCATATTATGATTTGCATGTGTTATAGCATACAGTGAGGAAAAAGAATCTCCATTAAGCACAAACAGAATGGATGAGTTGGAGTGAACTTAATATTTTGTGTAATTTTCTCAATTGATTGCTTCATAATTAAGCAATCATTGTATAATGATTTAATTTCTTATCTGAGACAAGGATTTTTTAAGCTTTCTTCTTTGACAACCTTAATGAATATATTAAGGTAATATTTCAGAAATTAAGTACATGTTCTTCAATTTCAAAATAGAACATTTTTTCCCTTTTTAAAATAGTATTTAAAGACATTATGCTATAAGAAACAATTAGGAAAATGAATCAACTCTATTTTTTTCTAAGTTACTGTAATTTTCAATATATGTCAGGTAATGAAGAAGAGGATGTGAAAAGTATATAAATAGTACATGCACCAATCCTGGAGAATAAGGAAATTTTCCTTACCAAAATTCTGTATCAATAATACAGAATTAATAACCTCTATTTGTCAATTTTTCAAATACAAATGGCACCTCACACATATTAACCTTCACCTCAATTCTTTTAGACCTATTTGACAAATAAGAAAATTGACCTATATTATCTTTACTTGACAAATGAGAAAATAGTGACTTCGAGAAGTTAAGTAATCTGGCCAAGGTCATGAAGCAAGTATAAACAGAACCAGAATTCAAAAATAGTCTACATTTAAAGTCTGCACTTTTAGCCATGATGTTTACTGCCTTTATGGGTATACTTATATTTGAAGTGTGGAGGTTAAATAACTTTTAGTTTCTATGTTTTCCTTTGATCATGGCTACATTCTACTTTCATCTCACCAGAAAGCTGGTCAAGAAAAATATGAGACTTTTCACATCATGTACAATTTTTTTCAACTTTTACTTCATAGAAAGAAACTTTTGAAGGTCAAGCCTAAAATGGCAATTGTTTTACCTTGATACAATGTTTTTTCCCCCATTTTAAGGTGAGGAAAATAATATTTATCATCAAAATTTGTTGGAAAGATTAAATGAGATAAGGCATCAAGAAAGTCCTGTGTAAGAAATTACTGAAGTGTGCTCCTCACATGTAAGCAGCAGTTTTACTTTTCTCTATGCTTTTTTATCAGTGCTTAGCATCATGATATAGTTATGACTTGAAATAAAAGCTACAACTTTCAAATAAGTAGTGTTATAAATAAATTCACAAGTATGGTGTGCTCAAAACATTTTGACTTGCCCCTAGAGTACATGGCAGATATGAGAATTTAAAAAATCCCAGCTGGTACTCGGATCGTATGATACACTGGCTGGTTTAGGCCATCTAGGGAAACTAAATACTTCATAAAATATCTAAGAAGAATCAAAATTTGTATGTTTGTGCCTCTTGTTTTGAAAGTTGTTTTATATATATACATATATATACATAAACACATATATTACATGTATATATTACATATATACATATTACACACATATATACATATTACATATATATTTCCTGGCTGTTTATTACATATATATGTGTGTGTTTATGGGTGTAATTGGCGGCATGGTCACTTGCTATAATAACTTGCGAGGTGACTGGATCATATAAATTTTTCTGTTATGTATGTACTGACACTCTGTTCACAAAGAAGGGACCTTTTAAACAAGAATATATGTTCTACTTTAACATTTTCTCAGCAGAGTGTCAATTCTACCACCTGTACATTTGGCATCTAAAGCATATGGATCTCTATAATTCCATGGACTATTGGCACTTCAAATACTGTCACAGAATTCAATCATGAATTGACTGTGGTTTAATATTTGACAAGTGTTCACTTAAGATAGTTAATGCTTTCGGAATAGCACAGGGATTCATTAAGTAGCCATTCCTGTGAGTTCGCTAACTTCCCGTTTCCCCTATCCTGAGTCAAGCCATTCAGAAAGCAATATTGGGTTTTCTTAGCTTCTTTCAAAGTCAGCAAATGGTGTCATTTCCCTCTGGCTGTTTATAGTCACTTCCAGATCCTTATTCCTCTTGCTTTATTAAAAACAAATAAGCAAACAAACAAAAACAAACAAAAAGACCCAATAACTTTCTGCCTTGATATATGAAGAACTTGGAAGTTGTGAAAACAAGGAAAAGAATGAAAAAATTGAAAATCAACAATTCTTCTAAAAATCAGAGAGTTGCGATTACTATGTAAATTGCTTCCTCCAACCTGAAGAGACAGGCTAATGCAGAGAATCATGGTTGAATGGAAACAGAAGTTTCTGGAGTCAGAGACAGGTAGAAACACTTAAACAGTAATCAACAAAATGCTGGAGGCTGAGTGCAGGCTACCTTCAGAGTTAAAACCAGTTGGGCCCCAACCATAATCCCACTATCATTAGTGTTGTTTCCAAGAACTCCACCAGGTTCTCATGCTGAAGATTGGAGAAAACTCCTCTTGCACTTCAGGTAAGAGCAAGGGAAAAGTAACTATTTTGAAATACACTTGGAGCATTCTATTATCCTTAATAAAATTCTGTCTTCAAAGAGACTCCTTTATCAGAGCCTCATCTGACCTCAGGGGTGGGCAATACACCAACTTTAGCCCCCCTCTGTGTTTCTGTCTCCTATAAATGGAGGAGTGAAAAGTCTAGGATGCTCTTCTGATGGTCATCCTTCCCCTCCCTGAAAATGAAAGGTTTAGTCACAGGATTATAAGCATAGAATGCTCTCTGCCCAGCATCTCATACCACATGATCAGGGCCTTTACATATTTGCATCACATCTAAAAGACTGTAAGACGTACGCGCTTCTTACGGAGTTTCTAGAGAAATCAGACACAATAGAGTTATCAAAGAGTGAGGCCACTGGAGAAAATGGAAACCTCTGACATGACTAGAGCAAATGTTAAACACAGCCTAACTCCTAGCCAAGCAGACATAGACTCCTCGCTAAAGGCTTATTTACCTCGGTTACTCTTTCCCAATACACCATTTCCAGAATTCAACAGAAAAAGTACAAGGCATGCTAATAAGAAGGGAAAGCACAGTCTGAAGAAACAAAGCAAACATCACAACCAGACTCTGATGTGGCAGAGATTTTGGAGCTATCCGAACAGGAGTTTAAAACAACCATGATTGATAGTCTAATGGCTGTAATGGAAAAAAAAAAAAAAAAGGGCAACAGGCAAGGACAGATGGGTAATGTAAGCAGAGAGATGGAAACTCTAAGAAAGAAGAAAAAGGAAATTCTAGAAATTAAAAAAATCAACAGAAGTGAAGAGTACCTTTGATGAGTGAATCGTTATAACTGGACATGACAATGACAATCAGTAAAGTTGAAGCTGTGTCAGTGGACACTTCTCAAACTGAATCCAAACAGAATATAACAAAAGAAATAAAATATCCAAGAAAACTGGGTTAAATTATGAAAAGAACAACATGAAGGGAAATACCAGAAAGAGAAGGAAGAGGGAAAGAAAAAGGAGAAATACCTGAAGTAATAATAGCTGAAATTTCCTGAAACTAATGGCAGACATCAAAACGTAGATCCAAGTCCTGTGAGAACCCCAAGCAAGACAAGAACAACAACAAACTATACTGCACACCTATGCATATCATACTCAAACTGTAGAAAACCAAATACAAGAAGAAAATCTTGAAACAAGTTAGGGTAGGAGAGACCCTACCTCTAGAGGAACAAGGGTATGAATCACATTGAACTTCTCTTTAGAAAACATCCAAGAAAGGGAAGAGTAGAATGAAATATTTAAAGCCTTAAAAGAAAAAAGAAGTCTCGCCTATCTAGAATTCTGTATCCAGCAAAACTAGTTTTCAAAACTGAAGGAGAAATACTACTGTCTCAGACAAACAAAAATTAGTAATTTGTCGTTGATAGACCTGCCTTGCAAAAAAAATGTTAAAAGAAGTTCTTTTGATGACATAGGTCAGAGAATCAGATTTACATAAAGAAAGGCATTGGGGAGGAGACAGATGAAGGTAAAATATTTTTTTAAATTTTTCATTGACCTAAAAGATAACTGTTCAAAATAATAACAGTAACAATGCATTGAATAGTTATATTGATGAAGAAACAAAATAAATGACAGCAATGTTATAAGGGATGGAATGGAGCATTGGGAATACTCTGCACTACCTGTGAACTGGTATAGTATTACTTGAAAGTGAGTTTAGATTAGTTGTAAAGGTATATTACAAACACCAGTGCATCCACTAAGAAGTGAATATGAAAGGATAACATCAAAATTTGTGGGATGTAGCAAAAGCAGTGCTTAGAGGGACATTTAAAACATCAAATGCATATATTAGAGATGAAATAAGATCTAAAGTCAATAATCTAAATAACTGCCTTAAGAAATTAAAGAAATAAGACCAATGTAAATCTAAAAGCCAAAATGCAAAGAATTCAGGCATAAATCAATGGAATAGAAAACAGGAACATGATAAAGAAAATCAATGAAACCAAAAGCTGGTTCTTTGAAAAGAACAATACAATTGATAAATCTTGATTCAGGCCATCCAAGAAAAGAAGAAAGAAGACAAATTCTTAATATCAAAAATGTAGGAGTGTCCATCACTACTGATTTCACAGATTTTAAAGTATAATAAAGGAATATAATGGACAATTGACAAGTCTATGCCCACAAATTTGATAGCTGAGATGAAATCAGCCAATTCTTTGACAGCTAAAATTTACCAAACTCACACAAAGAGGTAGACCGTCTGAAGAGACCCATGTCTATTAAAGGATTTGAATTGACAACCAATAATCTTACAAAAAAGAAAGTATGAGGCCCAGGTGGTGTCGCTGGTGAATTTTATCGAGCATTTAAGGAAGATACCAATTATCTACAACCTTATAAAAATAATTATTACATTTTATATTTATTTATTTTATATATTTATTTATTATATTTATTTATTTTACATGTATTTATAAAAATAATATTATATTTTATAATAATTATTATAAAAATAATGAAACAGAGGGAACACTTCCTGACTGATTCTATGATGCTTGCATTATCCTAATACCAAAGCCAGATAAAGGCATTGTAAGAAACTACAAGCCAATATTTCTAATAAATAGAGATGCAAAAATCCTTAACAAAAGAGGAAATCAAATCCAGCGATGTACAAAAAGTATAATACAGGAGCACCAGAGTGGGGCTTCTGTTTTCGCCCATTTTGCTCCTACACTTAATACACGTTCTTTTCAGAAGCGTTAGAAAAAATTCATAAGTAAAAGCATTTTAATTACACATATCATCATTTAGAAATAGCCACTGTTGGGAGGCCCTGGTGGCTCAGTCAGTTAAGCATCCAACTCTTGGTTTCGACTCAGATCGTGATCTCCCGGTTTGTCGGTTGGAGCCCAGCATCAGACTCTGTACTGCTAATGCAAAGCCTGCTTGGGGTTCCCTCTCTTCCTTTCTCTCTGCCCTTACCCCACCTCAAAATAAATAAACGAATTTAAAGAAAGAGCCACTGTTAATATTTTATGGACATACTTCCTATATTTTTATTGAAAACATTTATAAATGTCTATTATTTTTAATTTTTAATGTTTATTTTTTGAGAGAGAGGGAGAGACAGCGCATGAGCTGGGGAGGTGTGGAGAGAAAAGTAGACAGAATCTTAAGCAGGCTCCAGGTTCTGAGCTGTCAGCACAGAGCCCAACACAAGCTCAAACCCACAAAATGTGAGATCATGACCTGATCTGAAGTCCAATGCTTAATGAGCTGACCCACCCAGGCACCCCTATAAATGTTTGTTTTTTACAAAATTGGACCATACTATGCATTTTGCAACTTACTTTAATCTAACACTATCTCACAATGCCTGCGTGTCTCAGTCAGTTAAGTGTCTCACTCTTGATTTTGGCTCAGGTCATGATCGCATAGTTCATGGGTTCAAGCCCTGCATTCAGCTGTGTGCAGACAGTGCAGAGTCTGTTTGAGATCGCTTTTCTCTCACTCTTTCTCTACTGATCATGTGCACTCGATCTCTCTCTCTCTCTCAAATGAAAAAATAAAATAAAAATAAAAAAATAAACTAACATTATCTCATGAATGTACTTCCAAGTGAAAAATAGACCTTGATCATTTTAATGGATATGTAATATTCTATCACATGAATGAAATAATGAACTTAGCCATGTGCTATTGCTGGACATTTAGATTATTTACTATCATTTCTTTTTTAATTTTTATTTTGAGAGAGATAGTGTGTGTGCGAGAGGAGGAGGGGCAAAGAAAGAGGGAGACAGAGGATCTTCTCCAGGCTTGTGCTGACAGCAGAAAGCCTGATGTGAGGCTCAGACTCATGAACTGTGAGATCATGATCTGAGCTGAACCCACTGAGCCATCCATCTATCCCAAAATTTTCATCTGTTTTTGAATAAACAACATATATTCTTATGTTTAAAATGGGAATTATACACCATGACTCAGTAGGATTTTATCCCAAATATTCAAGCCTGATTCAACATTCAAAAATCAATTAATGTAATTCATCAAGTAAATAAGCTAGAAAAGAAAAATCACACAATTATATTAATAGCTGCAGGAAATACATCTGATAAAATCCAACACCCATTTTGATTTAAAAAAAAACTCTCAGAAATTAGAAATAAAGGAGAACATTCTCAACTTGGTAAAAACAAACAAACAAAAAAAACACTATAAAACACCTTAACAGTGAGAATTTTGCTTCCCTATATAGAAGCTGTGAAAAACTGGAATTTGAAATTAGAAACACAGTACTATAGAGGTGTCTTGGTGGCTCAATTGGTTAAGCATCTGACTTTAGCTCAGGTCATGATCTCGTGGTATTTAGGTTTGAGCCCCATGTTATGCTCTGTGTTGACAGTTCAGAGCCTGAAGCCTGCTTTGGATTCTGTTTCTCTCTCTCTCTCTGCCCCTCCACCACTCTTGTTCTATCTCTGTTTCTCTCTCAAAAATAAATAAACAATAAAAAAAAAAGAACACAATACCATTTACCTTAACATCTTCCCTCCCAAAAGAAAGGAATACTTAGGTATAAATTGAACAAAATATATAGGTGATCTAATGAAGAAAACCACAAACCCATGTCATTAGGGAATTGCAAATTAAAACAATGAGATGCCACTACACACTTATTAGAATGGCCCAAATCCAAAACATAGGCAATACCAAATGCTGATGAGGATGTGGAACAATAAGAATGCTCATTCATTGCTGGTGGGAATGTAAAATAGTGTACCAACTTTGGAAGACAGTTTGGTAGTATCTTAGAAAGCTAAACATAGAATTCAGATATGATCCAGCAATCATATTCCCAGGTATTTGAAAACATGTCCACATAGGCACCTCCACATGAATGATTATAGAGGCTTTATATAAAACTGCCAAATTCTTGGGGCGCCTGGGTGGCTCAGTCGGTTAAGTGTCTGACTTCAACTCAAGTCATGATCTCACCTTGTGGGTTCGAGCCCCATGTCAGGCTCTGTGCTGACAGCTAGCTCAGAGCCTGGATCCTGCTTCAGATTCTGTGTCTCCCTCTCTCTCTGACCCTCCCCTGCTCACACTGTTTCTCTCTCTCTCAGAAATAAATAAAACATTTAAAAAAAAAAACTGCCAAATTCTGGAAGCAGCCACAGTATCCCTCAATAAGAGAATGGATTAAAAAAGTCTATGGTGCATCCATACTGTGGAATATTACTCAGCAATATAAAGAAATGAGCTCAGAAGCCACAAAAAGATATAGAGGAAACTTAAATGCATTTTGCTAAGTAAAAGAAGCCAATCATAAAAGGTTACATATTGTATGATTCCACGTATGTGACATTCTGAAAAAAGTGAAACTGTGCAGAGGACAAAAAGATCAGTGGTTGCCGAGGAGCTGTGGGGTAGGAGGAAGTACATGGTTAGGAGAGATGAACTGGCGAAATGCAGAATTTTTAAGTATGTGAAACTATTATACTATACCAAAATGTAGGATATATGATATTATGCATTTGGCAAAACCCAGTAAACCTTTATAACACAAAGAATAAATCCTAATTTAAGCTACAGACTTTAGTGAATGCAAGAAAAGAAAAAGAACCTGATCCCTTGTGACATATCTCACCTGACTCACTTACATTTACATGTCTTCCTCACTACCAATTTCCTAGCACATGTCTCATAGACTTCTTCTACCCTGAGTTCTGTTTGTATCTTGGGAATATAAACAGTTATTCAACAATATGGCTTCTCAGTTCTTGGATCTTCCATATTTAATGGCACTTTACATACCTAAGCTTATAAGTATAACTTGGCCAGGCCATTACCTGAAAATAAATGTTATCTCTTTTGAAAGAATTAATTCAAACATCCCTCTCTCTGACAAAAACTTTATTTCCTTTTTGCTCTCTCATTTAGTTTTTTCTCTTACACCACAGTCTGATCTTCAGGTCTTTGCATCTTCTATGTTGTCTCTATCTACATTCTTCTGTCTTCACTTGCTTCCCTAGCCAGCTAAGTGAACCATTTGAACTATTCCTTGGCCATATCTTTATAACTTATTGCTTTTTTAGTCCTATCTGCCTCATAAAATCAAAATTCCAGACCAACTTATCTCAAATGCCTAAACAACCCCTGACCACGTATCCCCTACCATTGGGTTGCCAAACACTGCTAGAGATAATCACACATACAAACAAAATTGCCTTATTTCTTGGTCTCTAACTGCAACATAAGCCCTAGCATTTGCTCAGCAACCTTTCCTGTATTTCCCTAGTTTTCTCCCTTTTCTCATTCTTCAGAACTGTCATTTCAGTCCCTGGGAATACCTCGTACTGCATCTTTTTCTCAAATTCAGCATTTCCACTAGAACTTCTCTAGAGTTAGACCTCAGCTCCATTAGTTGGCATATGACCTTGGGAAGGTAATTTAGCTTTTCAAAATGATTTTTATATTTTATTTGATGATGATATAAGAATGAAAAATCACAAACTACTGATAAACTCAACATGGATAATCTTTAGAACAATTTGCTAAGTGAACGGAGCCAGGTGTAGAAGACTAAATAATGTGTAATTTCATTTATATAAAATTCCAGAACAAACAAAACTGGTAAGATCCGAAGAGCAGTTCCCTTTGGGGATGGAATTTCACTAGAAATGGGCATGAAGAAACTTACTGAGCTGTATCTCAATTGGCGTGGTGCTTATATGGGCATGCACATCTGTCATAACTCTTCAAACTGTTCTCCTAAAATTGATTTTTAAATTTTGAGTGAAAATTATACCTCAACTTTTTTTAAAAAAGTGTTTATCCTCACATAAATCCTTGACTAGCATGTTATCTTGAATCTTGATGCAAGGGATTGCCCATTCCAATCAACAACTACTAGAAATCATTCTGTTCTCTTTATCTACACTGCCTCCTCACATATTTAGGCTACAATTTTTCTCATAAGGGTTATTGAAATATCTTCTAATTAAGATCATTATGTGTAACTTAGTTGAACTGCTCTTTAAAAATGCAAAACTGATCATATCTCATTGTTACTTAAAACCCTCCAGTGGCTGTCAATGAATCTTTATATAAAGCTCACATCCCTTCATGTAACTTCATGGGTCTTTATGGGCTAGGCCTGAGGCACTGCTTATCTTGTCTTCACAATTTACCTATGAGAATATTTTTGTCCCAGACATTAGAAATGCATTTACTTTCATTTCAACCCCTTCTCTTGATTCCAGTTCTCCATTCTTAATTTTCCTCTGACGTGAAGCAATCCTAATTTGCACTTCCCTGACTAATTCCTACTCAATCATTTGCTTTCAGCTTAATTAACTTTTTGTTCTATAAGCTGTCCCAGCCATATATTTTGTGAAGGGCACAGTATTCCACTCTTCTTACCTGATACTTAGTTACTCCTTTATTTGTCCATATTTCTTTATAAACTCTAAATCTCTGATCCATAGTAGGATCTCATTAAATACATGATTATTACTAAGCCATAGAATAATTGTATTAATAAGTGAATGATAAATGAAATAAAGAATGAGTAAATACTATATTCCTGCCCTGTAAAAATAAAGGACTTCTATAAAATAACCATTTAAAGAATAGTTGGATACAACTCACAAACCTGCAGTTCAGAGTTTCCCCCATAAAAGTCTCATAGCTGCTGAAATTTGCTGCTCTTTGTGTCAGTTGTTTTTAAAAACTTCTGACCTGACCGTCTGGGTGGCTCAGTCAGCTGAGCGTCCTACTTCAGCTCAGGTCATGATCTCCTGGTTTGTGAGTTGAAGCCTCGCAGCATCAAGCTCGCTGCTGTCAGCACGAAGACGCTTGGAATCCCCTGTCCCCCTCTTTCTCTACCCCTCCCCTCTCAAAAATAAAAAGTAGACATTTGAAAATAATAATAAAAATTAAAAAAATAAAACCCCTCGACCAACATAGAGCAAGAGAGTCTTATAACAATTTTTACTAATGAGTTCTGGTATACGAAGCAAATACACTGTGAAGTTCAAACGAATTCTGTTCCTATATAAACAGGACATAAGTTTTCCTGTGGCAAAAGCTACTAAGTGGTTAAATATAAAAATAAACAGTTTATTTTTATATAAAAAGCGGAAACTCAGAGGAAGCAGCATAGTTAATAACCTTTTATAAACCATGTCAATTTCTAAATCAAAAAAAATTCCCAGTAGAAAATTTGGGATGCAATTCATGGCACCTCTCAGGTAACAAAAGAAAGCATGACTATGTGAATTATTTCTTGTAATTTTATTGTCATGTGATATTCTCCCTTAATTTGTTAAATCCTGTCTTTCCCCAGTAGAAGCCTGGTGAAACCATCACATTTACAAACATTTGAGTGATAAAACTTTTAAATAAGTAAATAATGACTTTTTTCAATCTAAAATGTTTTTAGTCTATTTTTATTTCATTTTATTTAGTTATAAATTATAATTAGTCAGCATTTACCAATTGGTTATTATATGTTAGGCAGCATTCAGTTACTGATTTACTGATCAGTTTTGCCTCACCTTTTGAACAGTTACTGAAAATTTTCACCTTATGAAAATGAGTGGGGGAGATACATTTGTAACATGTTATAGGGAAAATATAAATATTAAAAAGCTTATTAGGTAATATTCTGGTTACTTAAAATTATAGATACACTGTGTATGTGTAAAAGAGCATAAGCATATTCCCCACCAAAAGGTTGACAATGGTTTTGTCTGCATGGTGGGATTTGGGGTGATTCTTACTTTATTTTTTTTAAGTTTATTTATTTTGAGGCACACATAAAGAGCATGACTGGGAAAGGGGCAGAGAGAGTGGGAGAGGGAATCCTAAGCAGGTTCCACATTGTCAGTGCAGAGCCAGACGTGGGGCTCTATCTCACAAACTGTGAGATCATGACCCGAGCCAAAATCAAGAGTAGGATGTTTAACTAACTGAGCCACCCAAGTACATCTGGGGTGATTCTTACTTGAAGTATCTTAAAAAAAGCATTTTGTAATAAGCATGTATTATTTCATATTAGCAAGCACCTCTCCACCCCTACATACATGCTTACTTTGAAGATATTAAGATAAGACTGTTTATAATATTTAAAAATTTCCCTCTATTTTCATAGCCATAATTAGGAACTTACTATTTTGAGCTTTATAAGTTCAGAGTTTTTGTTATTTGTTTGTGTGTTTTTTTCTGTATTTCTTATGCCTGAACTACAATATTCTATCAGAATTACAGTGAGTATGATAGGCTCATTAAAAGATAAATTAATCATTTTATTTATTTATTTATTTATTTTTTAATATTTTTTATTTATTTCAGAGAGAGAAAGAGGGAGAAACAGCGTGAACAGGGGAGGGTCAGAGAGAGAGGGAGACACAGAATCGGAAGCAGGCTCCAGGCTCTGAGCTAGGTGTCAGCACAGAGCCGACGCGGGGCTCTATCCCACAAACCATGTGATCATGACCTGAGCCAAAGTCGGACGCTTAACCGACTGAGCCACCCAGGCGCCCCTAAAAGATAGATAAATCATTTTAAATGGAACTGTACTTGTGTCTTAACTCCTGTCTCTTCTTAGTATATAACTAAACAAATTAGGTTAGCTTTAAAGCATACTGAATTAAGACCACCACCAATAAAGAATATAATCAATAATCACATTTCTTTATTCTTAAAAGTTGGAATGTACTAAAGAAATTATTTTAAAATAATAATTAGAGGGGCACCTGGGTGGCTCAGTCGATTAAGCATCCGACTTCGGTTCAGGTCATGATCTCACAGTTGGTGGGTTTGAGCCCCACGTTGGGCTCTGTGCAGACAGCTAGCTCAGAGCCTGGAGCTTGCTTCAGATTCTGTATCTCCCTCTCTCTGTGATCCTCCACTGATCATGCTGTCTCTCTCTCTCTCCGAAATAAATAAAACATTAAAAATTTTTTTGAAAGAATAATTAGAAATTAACTACACCAAAAATTGAATATTTTCAGGACAATTTCCAGTGTTCAGACAAAAAAAAATCATTCCACCCAAAGTTTACTCAACAGTTTATGAATCTGCAACTTAAGACTACAACTTACAGCTAACATTTTCTAGTAGGTTCAACAAAATTTGTGAACTTCAAAATCAGACATTCTACTAGAGCTATCTGGATTTTCTTATTGTTTATAGTTAAATCTAAAATTCTGTAGGTTATAAGTTTCTACTTTTCCAGGCTTTGGAGAAATTTTAGAAACTATTTTGAGAGCAGTGCCTGGGTGGCTTAGTCAGTTAAGCATCCAACATTGGCTAGTCATGATCTCCCAATTCATGGGTTCAAGCCCCGCCATCAGGCTCTGTGCTGACAGCTCAGAGTCTGGAACCTACTTTGGATTCTGTGTCTCCCTCTCTTTCTGCCCTTCCTGTGCTCATGTGCTCCCTCTTTCCCTCCCTCTCTCTCTCTCTCTCTCTCTCTCTCTCTCTCAAAAATATGTAAACATTAAAAAAATTTTAAAGAAAGAAATTATTTTGAGAAAATATTGGAGACTTATTCTTACAGTCATACAGTCTCTCCTCCTATGAATACCATGGTACCATACCTTCAAAAATGTAATGTTGACGCAATTACTTAATGAAATGTTATCTAAAGCAAGAAGAGTCTCATCCAACCACTTAAATATGTGTGCTCTTTAGACATTGAGCAAAGAGCTTCATCCTTAATTGACTCTTCCAATTCTTGTCAAATATTTGAAGCAAGCGTTCCTTGGGAGGGGAAATGTCCAAAAAATATGCTATTTCTACTATCAGTAAATAATTCTGCTCACTGGCTCAGGAAGAGGCCTCTTCTATACATAAATCATTTGGAGAAAATTCCCTATTTCAGGTAGGGAACCATAGTGAGCATGTTGTAGTGAAGAACATGTCTCAGCTATAGATGACTACAGCAAGCAAAAATCTTTAAATCCAGGGATGTCTGAGTGGCTCAAACAATTGAGCATCCACCTTCAGGTCAAGCCATGAACTCAGGTCCCTGAGCTCGAGCCCTGTGTCAGGCTCTGTGTCAACAGCTCAGATCCTGGAACCTGCTTCAAATTCTGTCTCCCTCTTTCTCTTTGCCCCTCCCTTCCTTGTCTCTCTCTCCCAAATAATAAATAAACATTAAAAAAATCTTTTTTAAGCCTTTAAATCCATCATGGTTATTTTCTTAATTCTTTGGGACCTGGTTCTACCCTTTAACCTTGAGTTTGAATTAGCAACTGATGCTATAGACCAAAAGGTGCTGTATCTCAACTTTTTTTTAAGGTTTTTATTATATTTTTGAGAGAGGGGGAGGGAGAGACCAAGTGTGAGCAGGGGAGGGACATAGAAAGAGTGAGACACAGAATCTGAAGCGGGCTCCAGGCTCTGGGCTGTTGCCATACAGCCTGACGTGGGGCTCGAACTCATGGACTGTGACATCATGACTTGAGCCGAAGTCAGACACTTAACCGACTGAGTCACCCAGGCACCCACTGTGTCTCATCTTCTATCCATATTCAGTATATCTGATATTAAAACTAAAGATGATCTAAGAGAATAACTTGTTTACAACCAAGGTGAGAAATGGATGGAGATATTGGTGAGGAGCTATTTATGTTGCTCATAGAATCCAGTGAATAAACCTCTCTTTCTGGAGATTTTGAATTTACTTATTTTAACATTGGTAATTGATTATTTCAGAAAATTTGTACATAATATTAGGTTCTAGACAATTGTCACAGACGTTTTCTTATTTTTCCCATTGTGCTTTGGACTAACACAGATATCTTCAGTAATGTCTACTGACGGGAAGAAATTTTTCTTTGACTTTCATTAATGATCAGCTGAATAAATAAATAAGTCTGTTCTTTTCCATTATATATAAATATTTAATACCCCTTAAATAAATTTTTATTCTTCCTAAAAGGAATAAGATAAGGAAGAATGATAAATTACTTTTACAATTTAGGGTGAGAAAATGTGTCTCTCTTGACAATCTTTCTTCAAATTGCTCCAAGGGCCACAATGTGCATTCTTTACTAATGATACTATATTATGGATTAATATTTAATCACTACATATATAATTTAAGAGCCTTATTACAGTATAACTCCATTTATATTTCTCCTATTCTTTGTGCTGTTTTGTCCTGTTTTAACATATATGTTTTAAACGTTGCACACGTTGTTATTATTTATTACTCACTAATCTTCTTTTAGTGAATTTAAGAAAAGATAGGGGCGGAGGCACCTGGGTGACTCAGTTAGTTAAGCGTCCCACTTCGACTCAAGTCATGATCTCACGGTTCGTAGGTTCGAGCCCCGCATCGGGCTCTGTGCTGACAGCTAACTCAGAGCCTGGAGCCTGCTTCAGATTCTGTGTCTCCCTCTCTCTCTGACCCTCCCCTGCTCACGCTGTCTCTCTCTCTCAGAAATAAATAAAACATTTAAAAAATTTTAAAAAAAGAAAAGATATACAAGTATCTATATTCATGTTTACCAATCTAATGTTCATCATTCATTCCTATATATAAAAAAATTCCAACTGGAGTCATTTACTGTAAGTCTTCGACTTTAATTAGCAACACTTTAGTGTATATCTTCAGTGACAAGTTCTAGCAGCTTTTGTTTACATGAAAATGTCTTTCTTTTTCATTTTTTTGGCCTTACATTTTTAAAGATATTTTTCCTGAATATAGCTTTTGTTCTTTTGCAATTTTTAGAGTGTTATTATGTTCTTTTTTGATTTATACTGTTTCTAAAGAGAAATCAGCAGTGTTCTTATTATAGTTCCTTTGTATATAAGTTTTCTTTTCCTCTAGTTGCTTTTAGGATTTTTTCTCTGGTTATAGCAATTTAACTATTATGTGCCTAGGCGCATTTTCCTTTTCATTTATGCTGCCTTGGGTTCACTGATATTCTTGCATCTATGTGTTGCTTTATTGGGTCAAATTTAAACTTTTTTCAGTCAATATTTCTTCAAATATTTTTTTCCCTACACCTTTCTTCTCCTTCTGGGGCTTTAATTACTCATATGGTTTTTTTTTTAATTTTTTTAAATGTTTTATTTATTTCTAGGAGAGAGAGAGCGTAAGCAGGGGAGGGTCAGAGAGAGAGGGAGTCACAGACTGAAACAGGCTCCAGGCTCCGAGCTGGCAGTCAGCACAGAGCCCGATGCGGGGCTCGAACCCACCAACTGCGAGATCATGACCTAAGCAAAAGTCGGACTCTTAACCGACTAAGCCACCCAGGCGCCCCTAATTACTCGTATGTTTAATTATTTGATACTGTCATATTGACCATTTAGGCTCTATTCATACTTCTCAGCCAACTTTCCTTCTATAATTTAGTTTGGATTATTTTGGTTGACTTGCTTTCATATATCCTAATCCTTTCTTCTCTTTAGTGCCATCTGATGTTAATCACATGTAATGAATGTTTGATTTCAGATATTGTGTCTTTTCAGTTTTACATTTTCCATTTGTTTCTTCTTTACAGTTCTATAGCTCTTCTGAATTTTTCTATCACTTCCTCCAATTCTAACCATATGACTCTTTATTTCCTTTTGTGTGTTTATTATAATGATATTAAAATCCTGACTGCTGATTTCAATATCTGGGACATATACAGGTTTGTTTCAGTGAATCATATTTCCTATTTCTCTACGTTTCTGGGATTTGTTAGTAGGTTTTCTTTTTTTTTCTTTTTTTCTTTTTTTTTTAGTTGTTGACATGTATTGTAGAGGATCTGAAATCTGCTATTGTCTTCTGAAATTTCAGTGTTACATTTTGTACAAGCATGTTAGTAAATTATAGGCAGTTTACTTGATCTTTAAAGGGAGTAGAGAGGTCAGTTTTGTTTTTGTGTGTTTTGTTTCTTGTCTTTGTTTTCTTGTTTTGTTTTGTTTTGTTTTGTTTTTGAGTTTTGTGGCAAAGACTGTAGTCTTTGGCTGCAGCCTTTACTCCTAAGATGTGACCCTTAAGTTGTCACTGGAGACGCTGAGGTATTACCCAAATGACGAAATTCAAACTACAATCCATTTCCTCACATGGTGAAATTCACACTCCAAAGCTGTTTGTCCAGCAGCAACTAATACCTAGGACAACTCTTTCAGCTTTCCAGATGCTGGTTTTCCCAGAGAGATTCACTGTTGTTTTCTTCTGTGCGTTCATTGTTTAGGAGTCAATGATTTGAGAAGAGTTTGCATGCAGAGTCTGTGGTTCTCTCCTTTTTGGGGTTGTTTCTTCACATTCTATCTACTCCTACATCCATGAATCTAATGTGGATCTACTGTTTGACTCCTTAAACCGATAAGACAGTAGCTTTTTTTCAGGAGTTCTGTCAAAGGCATGTTCTTGTGGACTTGACACTTCCCTTAAGGGAAGACTGCATCTTACTCAGACTGTTTCTATTCTTTCAGTGTTAAATCTCTTCCAATTTGTTCTTGTTTTTGTTACTTTCCAGTAATTTTATGTATTTATATTTTTGTCCATGGTTTATAATTGTTAGCAGCAGATCAGTTAGTCCATGTGTTTTTCTTTGATCACGTAAGAAGCTTCCATCATTTTTATTTGCCTAATTTGCAGATTATTAGATAACTCGTAGGTCTTTAAAATATTTTACTGCAATTAAATTCATTTACATGTAAATTACCTCTCAGTTATGTGCATGTTGGTACAACATGAATAAGAGCCTCAGAAATTAGATATGTTATTAAAGTATATTAGTCATTATGTGACAAGCATACTAAAGTTCACTCAAAAGGACACTTGGAAGATGACAATCAGGTCTCTCAAGTCATCTTCATCCAAGTATTTAGTGAAGTTGCTAGCATGTTCTCTAATGTCCATTGATATTACACTTGCATTTTAGCTCTATACTTGTCCAGGTGAATTTGCTTACTTAAAGCAGCACTAAATGTTTTCAGAAAGGATCCATGGATTTATTCATATTTATTCAACATAAATAATTTTGCCTGAGGATATTACATATTCATAAATACTCTATAATTGACAAACAAAATTCACATATGTTTACTTGGTTTAATTTTCTTAACCACCCTCTGAGGTAGTGGGTCAATATCTCCATTTTAGAGATTTTAAAATTTTCAAAGACTTACGATGACCTTCTAAATAGCAGGTGATGAATCTAGGCTTGGGACACACAGATTCTGCCTTTCAGTAAAAATTTGTTTCCACTAATCCATAGCTATGGCCTTAACATGGACAATGCTATTAACTTATCTCAGTGCTCTTCTTTGTGCAAATCAAATATTTTGTGTTATCCTTGATATTACACAGCGTAATACAGGGTATTTGCTGGCAACTTTGAGATGGATTGCCTTGATGAGAAAACAAAATTCAGAAAAGTTTAAATAATATGTAGAGATCACATAGTTTGGCACAGCTCAGATTAGAATTTGGTAACTACTAAATGTCGCATTGGTTTGTGCTTGGCATAGTTAAAGAAATACTTTCTGGCTCATTATTTTCCATTATCAATTATTATTACATTTTAAAATTTGGGTCAACTTCAAGCTTAATACCAACAATACATTTGCACTTGACCAGAGAAAACTTTGTAGGAGAAAAATTAACATGTGCAATTTTTTGAAGTAAATGTTAGACTAAAATCTCTTGCTTAGCCTCCAATGTTTTACATGAGGCCTGAGGAGACATTCTTAACATTTACTTGCAAATAGCCTTCTATCTCTGCAGTCTATAACTAGTATATTTTATCCTCTTGAAAAAAAAAGGAAGATGAACATAATTCAGTTTCTTTCTGTAAGTCCCAGTTTTTTAATCCCATTCTGAAATGAAACTATTTTTTTAAACTCCTAGCTCTGAAAATAAGTCTTTAGCCTCTCAAGCTCCACACAATGTACAGAATTTTGGTGATATTGTTGTTATTATGGGAGTTTCCTTCTATGTGACTTTATAAAATTGAATCAGACCTAAAGAAATCTGCCTGAGTGTCTATTTTTATTCTCCCTCTTATATACTATAATTGCACCCTTACTTTGATTGTTAGATGTCCTGTGCAGAAATGAAACTGCTTCTGGAAAGCTCTTGCCTTCCTAATTCACTGAAGGCATATGATTGCAGAGAAGGAGCTCTTGAAGAACTTCTATGTGATTCTTGTTACTAGGAAACCACATTCCTAGATTAAATATCTCTTTCATACAGCCACTGCTTAATATAGACATACATAGATATGTTACACATGCATATGTATATGCATATCCAAAACAGCACATATATAAAAATCAAGTTAAAATAAGAAATAGCCTCCCAGACATATGATCTCTACAAATCTAATTGTACTGAAAACAGGTCCCTTTTGAGATGCCAAGCAAGCATATGATTGATCCTAGATCTTATAGTTTTGACCTTAGATATATACAGAATGGAGATTTAGAAAATAAAATAAGCTAACTTTGAAATTTTCCAGTTTCTGGTTATTCTGTGTTGAAAATATGTGTGGATAGTAGTGAAGAGAGACATTTGTCAGAGCTGACTTTAGATATAATACAAGGTTTATCAAAGTACTTTCTCTTTAAAAAGTAACAAAAAGACATGTATATCAAAGTCGTCATTTTCCTGGATCTTAAAGAGTGCTACAGACCATTCAATCATATTTCACTATTACTACATTATTTGGTAATGTTACAGAAATCTGCCTTTCACAAGTTCGTGTAATGGTAAAGTGTGCCCACCTAAGTACTATTGTTCAAAAAACTTCTCCTTAGTGAACATTTGTCTAAAATTAAGCCTCATATGGAAAAATATTAAAAGGAGAATTATTTGGGCCCAGTGGCCAGAATGACCACTAAGCTTCATGGGACAGAAGGAAACCTTGACTAATGGGAGCTATTTTAGAGAGCAAAATGATTATGAACTGAACTATATTTGAAATAAGTATATTAAACTGGTGGCAATGTTCAACCTCTCCAGATTTGTAGGTCAGGTGACACACACCCATCCAACCCTGAAGGAGATTAAGATACTCCATCATAGTAGATTTCAGAGTTATAAGGGGTTCATAAACTATTACATAACTATTTGCACCTTCAACTGTTTGTGGAAACGTGCTTGTACATGCGCAAACACACAGGTTTACCCAGAAATACCAAGGTTTAGATAGTTCACCTAGAAAAGTATGCAAAACCCTACTATTGCAGGATTTGAAAGCTTGTGTACATTATACAAGTATTTCTGTGGCCTTGTAAGAGAGAAAAGGGAAGCATTTTCTTAGAAAAGTGAGTTGGACTTATGAATTTAAGAAGTACAGGTAGATGAGGAGCACCTGGGTGGCTCAGTCAGTTAAGCATCCAACTTTTGCTTTCAGCTCAGACCATGATCTCACAGGTTTGTGAGTAGGAGTTCCACATGAGGATGGTGCTATCAGTGAGCAGCCTGCTTGGGATTCTCTCTTTCCCTCTTTCTCTGTCCTCCTCCACTTGGGTTTTCTATCTTAAAGTAAATAAACTTAAAAAAATGAGTACAGTTAGTTGAGGAAGTTCAAATAGCACTAAAGACAGAATTGTGAAGATAGAGGCTGCTTGAGGAGGGCTGGCAACTAAAGACTTGTGAAGTTTCCGGTTTGGGAGATATTTAATCAATCACAACTCTCAGATTTCACAAATGTCCATATTGTAGACCAGAGTTGATTGCCAAAGCTCTTATAATGTAATGACAGAACAACAGCAATATCTCTACTCTCCTGATTCCTCTTCCAGAGTTTTCCCATCATATTGTGCTTTATTCATAAATGAGTTCCCTATAGCCTCTCATACAACTGCATTTTTATGGCTCCTATTACTGGGAAGCAAAATAATGTCTTTTGATTAGGGTCTTGTCATATGCTAACGAAAGCATCCAGAAGATAAGAAACTTTTCCTCAAAAGAATGCATGGACTATGAGAGATCCTGGGAACAAAATCTCTGGTCATAAAATTGTGAGGTAACACATGTGCAAATTAGGTAAAATTAGTTAAAAATGAAAAACCGAGTAATTTAATGATTTAAAAATATTCAATCATGAAATAGAACTCATTTTTCCTTTTCAGACTAAGTAGTAAATTAAAGGACTTGAAACATTGGCAAGCTGACAAAAGCAAAATTAAATCACCTTCTAAGACTAAGCACCTTTTAGTTATTTCTAAAGTCTTCTTAAGCTTGCATGATCTGACTGGAGTAAATGGCCTAAAACTATAGAAGTATGGGGTACCTGGGGAGCTCAGTTAGTTAAGAGACTCACTTAGGCTCGGGTCATGATCTCACATTTTGTGGGTTCAAGCCCACTGGGCTCTATCCTGACAGCTCAGAGCCTGGAGACTGCTTCAGATTCTGTGTTTCCCTCTCTGTCCCTCCCCCATTTGTGTTCTGTCTCTGTCTTTCTCTCTCTTAAAAATAGAGAAACATTAAATAAACAAAACAAAATAAAATAAAACTATAGAGGTAAACTTGCATTTCATACATATTATATGCACACACACACACAAAATATATATACACATACATATAATATCAGGCAGGAAATATAGTTATATTGTCTTTGCCCTGGATTTTGATTCACTTTAACATTAATTTTGCATTAATTGTGGGTGACTCATAGGTTGTGAAAAGATTATTCCTTTTTGGAAAATCCTGTCTTTAATAAATATTGATTCAGAAGAAATTTCTTATTTAACAAAGTTTATTTATTTAACAAATATTGATTAGGAAGAAATTTATTTGGCTTAAATGACCATTTAAACACTTTGAAATTAATAAAAAGCACATATAGTAAGAAGGCCATTATTTGCATTTTTCCCTATTTAATACTATTATTTTCTTTTGATATGATTAAGTATGATGCAGAATGGAAAAGATTGATAACTTCAACAAAATAAAAATAAATTAAATTGCATAACAAACAAGGACCATGGACTAAGGGGAAAAAAGACAATTTTCCAAAAATGAGTGAAAATGTTTGCAGCATATATTGTAGATCAGTGAGTGTGTCTTTTATTTATTTAAAAAAAAAATTTTTTTTAATGTTTTATTTATTTCTAGGAGAGAGAGAGAGAGAGAGAGAGACAGCGTGAGCAGGGGACGGTCAGAGAGAGAGGGAGTCACAGACTCCGAAACAGGCTCCAGGCTCCGAGCTGGCAGTCAGCACAGAGCCCACGGCCTCGAACCCACGAACCGCGAGATCATGACCTAAGCGAAAGCCGGACGCTTAACCGACTAAGCCACCCAGGCGCCCCAATGTGAGTGTGTCTTTTAAAAAAATGTACATTTATTTAGAGAGAGAGAGAGAGAGAGAGAGAGAGAGAGAGAAACAATCCCAAGCAGACTACATATTATCAGTGCAGAGCCTGATGTGGGCTTGAACCCACAAACAGTGAGATCATGACCTGAGCTGAAATCAAGAGTCAAGCTTTTACCCAACTAAGCCACCCAGGTGCCCCTAGGTTAGTGTGTCTTATCTGTAATATGTAAAGGATGCTTCAAGATCAAGGAGAGAAAATCAGAAACTTTTTACAAAAGTGAACAAATTACATGAACAAGGTACTTATAAAAAACGTTCACCATCATTCATAACAAGAGAACACTAAGTACAATTACTACATGAATGTATTTCTCATCTATCAGATTAATGAAAATTGGAGAGTTTGACAATGCACTCTGTTGCTGATATTTTGTGCTGATGTTGCTTGATAGAATACAAAAATGTAAAACCATTGTGAAGAATTTCCTAATAGCTAAAAATGATTACATAAAAATACTCTTTAATCTAGGTATTTCACTTCTAGGAATCTGCCCATAAAATGCATCTCTAAAAAGAAAACAAAGAAAGCAAAACAAAAAAATCACAGAGGTATTTATTGCCATAATATCTCTAATAGCAAAATATTTGAAACAATTAGAGTTCTCATTTATAGAAAATTGGTTGAATAAACTCCATTCAATACACAGAATTGAACAACAAAGCAGATGGAATAAAAAATACTTCTATGAATCTTACCGTGTTACTTCCAGGACATGTCGTGAAGTGAAAAAAACAAGGTGAAGAAAATATATTTACTATTCTACTTTTGGTTTAAGGGTAAAAGGCGAACAAAATATGATTGATAGATATTTTTATAATGTTTATTTCTTTATAAAGGAAATTCAGAATAGAACAATGAGATACAAAAGAAGAAGTTTGTGCAACAGGGATGATGGGACTGGGGGGAAGGAGAAAGGTAGACAGTGAGACTCCTCTAACTATATGGCTTTACTTTGGAAATATGTAAATAATTTCCTTTAAACTATGTAAAGAATTTCCATACTCAAAACTAAACGAGAGGCAAGTGGCTGGATCAGTTGGTAGAACATGGGACTTGATTTTGGGGTCTGGTAGAGTTTACCTAAAAATAAAATCTTAACTAGAGAAAGGTAAAGAAGAAAAATGCAAAAAATGCAAATAGCAACATGGAAAACAAACAGAAACAAAAGAATGTAACACTATAGCGTTGATAATATAATCACAGAGAAGAATTAATCTGCTTAAAAAAGAAGTGGAATTCATACACTTTTACACATAGCTCTCTGATGGTACCTCCTGGGTGGATATACTTTGAGGACAAAATGGCAACGACAATGGCAACAATAACAAAACCAAGAAGAACTGCAAATAAAACATAACCTAGTCGGTCTGCCTTGTAGCGCTAGGAATGTAACAATTATCTAAGTACATTATAAGCTGGAGCAAACAGAGGAACAGATGGACACTATTGAGAACTACATTCTTAACATGGGAGAAGTGATTACAAATACGAAATAGAAAAGGAGACAAAGAACCTTGTGAAGTGGGATTGATATTAGAGGTAGAGTTTTTTTGTTAAAAAAAATCTCTCTCTCTCTCTCTCTCTCTATCTATCTATCTATCATTTATCTATCATCTATCTACCTACCTACCTACCTATCCATCCATCCATCCATCCATCTTCCTCTCTCTCTCTCTCTCTCTCTCTCTCTCTTTTCCTATCTATCTACCTACCTATCATCTGTCTCTTTCTCTCTCTTTCTAGATTCTAAATAGCAATGCATTTCTTTTTTTTTCTTTCATAGTTTATTGTGAAGTTGGTTTCCAGATAACACCCAATGCTCATGCTCACAAGTGCACTCCTCCATGCCCATCAGCCCTGTTTGTTTTTAGTATTCAAGAGTCTCTCATGGTTTCCCTCCCTCCCACTCTGCAAGTATTTTTCCCCTTCTCCTCCTCCATGGTCCTCTGTTAAGTTCCTCCTAATCCACCTATATGTGCAAACATATGGTAGCTGTCCTTCTCTGTCTGACTTATTTCGCTCAGCTTAACACCCTCAAGTTCCATCCATGTTGCTACACATGGCCAGATTTCATTCTTTCTCATTGTCATGTAGTATTCCATGGTATAGATAAACCACGTCTTCTTGATCCATTCGTCAGCTGATGGACACTTTGGCTCTTTGTGTGATTTGGCTATTGTTGAGAGTGCTGCTATGAACATTGGGGTACATGTGCCCCTAGGCATCAGCACCCCTGTATCCCTTGGGTAAATTCCTAACAGTGTTATTGCTGAGTCATAGGGGAATTCTATTGTTAATTTTTTGAGGAACCTCAACACTTCCAGAGGGGCTGCACCAGTTTACATTCCCACGAACACTGTAGGAGGGTGCCCATTTCTCCCTATCCTCACCAGCATCTGAAGTCTCCTGATTTGTTCAGGAGACTCTGACTGGCATGAGGTGGTATATCAGTGTGATTTTGATTTGTATTTCCCTGATGATGAGGGACGCTGAGCATCATTTCCTGTGACTGTAGGCCATATGGATGTCCTCTTTGGAGAAGTGTCTGTTCATGTCTCCTGCCCATTTCTTCACTGGATTATTTGTTTTTCAGGTGTGCAGTTTGGTGAGTTCCTTATAGATTTTGGATACTACCCCTTTATCTGATATGTCATTTGCAACTATCTTTTCCCATTATGTCAGTTGCCTATTAGTTTTATTGATTGTTTCCTTTGCCGTGCAGAAGCTTTTTATCTTGGTTAGGTCCCCATAGCTCATTTTTGCTCTTGATTCCCTTACATTTAGAGATGTGTCAAGTAAGAAGTTGCTGTAGTTGAGGTCAAGGATGTTGTTTCCTGCTTTCTCCTCTAGGGTTTTGATGGTTTCCTGTCTCACATTCAGGTCCTTTATCCATTTTGAGTTTATTTTTGTGTATGGTGTGAGAAAGTGATCAAGTTTCATTCTTCTGCATGTTGCTACCCAGTTCTCATAGCACCATCTGTTAAAAAGGATGTCTTTTTTACATTGGATATTCTTTTCCACTTTTTCAAAGATTAATTGGCCATATATTTGTGGGTTCAATTCTGAGTTCTCAATTCTGTTCCATTGGTCTATGTGTCTATTTTTGTGTCAATACCATACAGTCTTGATGATGACAGCTTTGTGGTAGAGGCTAAAGTCTGCGATGGTGATGCCTCCCGTTTTGGTTTTCTTCTTCAATATTACTTTGGCTATTCGGGGTCTTTCGTGGTTCCATACAAATTTTAGGATAGTTTGTTCTAGTTTTGAGAAGAATGCTGGTGCAATTTGGTTGGGATTGCACTGAATGTGCAGATTGCTTTGGGTAGTAATGACTTTTTAACAATATTTATTCTTCCAATCCATGAGCATGGAATGTTTTTCCATTTCTTTGTGTCTTCTTCAATTTTCTTCATAAGTTTTCTATAGTTTTCATGATACAGACCTTCTATATCTTTGGATAGGTTTATTTCTAGGTATTTTATGGTTTCTGGTGCAGTTGTGAATAGGATCGGTTTCTTGATTTCTCTTTCTGTTGCTTCATTATTGGTGTAGAAAAATACAACCAATTTCTGTACGTTGATTTTGTACCCTGCGACTTTGCTAAATTAATGGATCAGCTCTAATAGGCTTCTGGTGGAATCTGTCAGGTTTTCTATGTAGAGTATCATGTCATCTGTGAAAAGTGAAAGTTTGACTTCTTCTTTGCCAAATCTGATGTCTTTATTTCCTTTTGTTGTCTGATTGCTGACTCTGGGACTTCCAGCACTATGTTAAACAACAGAAGTGATAATGGACATCTCTATCGTGTTCCTGATCTCAGGGGGAAAGCTCTCAGTTTTTCCCCATTGAGGATGATGTTAGCTGAGAGCTTCTCATAGATGGGTTTTATAATGTTTAGGTAAGTTCCTTCTATCCCGACTTTCTCGAGGGTCATTATTAAGTAGGGATGCTGTATTTTGTCAAATGCTTTTTCTGCATCTATCAACAGGATCATGTGGATTTTATCTTTTCTTTTGTTAATGTGATGTATCACATTGATTGATTTGCGAATGTTGAACCAGCCCTGTAACCCAGGAATGAATATGACTTGATCATGGTGGATAATTCTTTTTATGTGCTGTTGAATTCGATTTCCAAGTATCTTGTTGAGGATTTTTGCATCCGTATTCATCAAGGATATTGGCCTTTAGTTCTCTTTTTTTTTCCTGGGTCTCTGTCTGGCTTGGGAATCAAAGTGGTGCTGGCTTCGTAGAATGAGTCCAGAAGTTTTCCTTCCATTTCTATTTTTTTGGAATAGCTTGAGAAGAATGGGTATTAACTCTGATTTAAATGAATGGTAGAATTTCCCGAGGGAGGCCATCTGGTGCAGAGCCCTTATTTCTTGGGAAATTTTTGACAACTGATTCAATTTCTTCACTAGTTATGGGTCTGTTCAGATTTTCTATCTCTTCCTGTGTGAATTTTGGTAGTGTGTCTGTGTTTAGGAATTTGTCCATTTCTTTTAAGTAGTCCAATTTTTTGGCATATAATTTTTCATAATATTCCCTGATGATTACTTGTATTTATGAGGGATTGGTTGAAATAAATCCATTTTCATTCATGATTTTGTCTATTTGGGTGTTCTGTCTTTTCTTTCTGAGAAGCCTGGCTAGAGGTTTGTCAATTTTATTTATTTTTTCAAAAACCAACTCTTGGTTTCATTGATCTGATGAATTGCTTTTGGATTCTATATTGTTTATTACTGCCCTTATTTTTATTATTTCTCTTCTTCTGCTGGGTTTGAGGTGCTTTTGTTGCTCTTCTTCTAGTTCCTTTAGGTGTGCTGTTAGATTTTGTGTTCGTGCTTTTTTCTAGTTTCTTGAAATATGCCTAGAGTACAATGTACTTTCCTCTTAGGACTGCCTTTGCAACATCCCAAAGAGTTGGGATAGTTGTATTTTCATTTTCATTTGTTTCCATATATTTTTAAATTTCTTCTCTAATTGCCTGATTGGCCCATTCATTCTTTATTAAGGTATTTTTTAACGTCCATGTTTTTTGAGGCTTTCCAGACTTTTTCCTGTGATTGATTTCAAGTTTCATAACATTGTGATCTGAAAATGTGCACAGTATGATCTCGATTCTTTTATATTTTTTGAAGGCTGCTTTATGTCCCAGTATGTGATCTATCTTGGAGAATGTGCCATGCACACTTGAGAAAAAAGTGAATCCCATAGACTCAGGATGTAGAGTTCTAAATATATCTGTCTGGAGTGCCTGGGTGGCTCAGTCAGTTAAGTGTCCGACTTTGGCTCAGGTCATGATCTCACGGTTCGTGGGTTCAAGCCCTGCAACAGGCTCTGTGCTGACAGCTCAGAGCCTGGAGCCTGTTTCAGATTCTGTGTCTCCCTCTCTCTCTGACCCTCCCCTGCTCTCTCTCTCTCAGAAGTAAATAAAACATTAAAAAACAAACAAACAAACAAACAAACAAATATATCTGTCAAATCCATCTGGTCAAATGTGTCATTCAAATCCATTTTTTCTTTAGTGATTTTCTGTCTAGTTGATTTATCCATTGCTGTAAGTGGAGTATTAAAGTCCCCTGCTATTAGCACATTTGAATCCACAATATTATTTCTGTTTGTGATTAGTTGTTTTATGTAATTGGGTGCTTCTGTATTCAGTACATAGACATTTATATTTGTTATCTCTTCCTGATGTATAGACCCTGTAATTATTATATAATGTCCTTCTTCATCCTTTGTTACTGCCTTTCTTAAGGTCCAGTTTGTCTGATATGAGTATGGCTACTCCAGCTTTCTTTTGACTTTCATTAGCATGATAGATATTTCTCCATCCCCTTTCTTTCAATCTGAAGGTGTCCTCAGGTCTAAAATGAATCTCTTATAGACAGCAAAGAGATGAATATTTTTTGTATCCATTCTGCTACCCTATATCTTCTGATTGGAGCACTTAGTCCATTTACATTCAGTGTTATTATTGAAAAATATGGGTTCAGAGTCATTGTGTTCTCTGTAGAATTTATGCTTGTGGTGTGTCTCTGGTATCTTGTGTTCCTTGCAACATTTCTCTCATAGAGTCCCCCTTAGGATTTCTTGTAGGGCTGGTTTAGTAGTGATGAACTCTTTCAATTTTTGTTTATTTGGGAAGACTTTTATCTCTCCTTCTATTCTGAATGACAGGCTTGCTGGATAGAGGATTCTTGGCTGCATATTTGTTCTGTTCATCACATTGAAGATTTCCTGCTATTCCTTTCTGGCCTGCCAAATTCCAGTAGTTAGGTCTGTAACCACTCTAATAGGTTTCCCTTTGTATATTAGGGCCCTTTTCTCCGTAGCTGCTTTCAGAATTTTCTCTTTGTCCTTCTATTTTGCCAGTTTCGCTATGATATTTCATGCAGAAGATTGATTCAAGCTATGTCTGAGGGGAGTTCTCTGTGCCTCTTGGATTTCAATGTCTGTTTCCTTCCCCAGACTGGGGAAGTTCTCACGTATAATTTGTTCAAGGACTCCTTCAGTACCTTTCCCTCTCTCTTCCTTTTCTGGAATTCCTATGATATGGATATTATTCCATTTGATTGCATCACTCAGCTCTTGAACTCTCCTTTCATGTTCCTGCATCAGTTTATCTCTCTTTTTCTTGGTTTCCTCTTTTTCTATAATTGTGTCTTCTAATTCACCTGTTCTTCTCTCTGCCTCACCAATCCGTGCATTGGATGCTTTCATTTTATTATGCACCTCATTTACAGCAATTTTTAATTCATTACAACTATTTTTAAGCTCCATAGTCTTTGTAGCAATAGCTTCTCTGATGTCTCCATGCTTTTTTCAAGCCCAGCGATTAATTTTATGACTGTTGTTCTAAATTCTTGTTCAGTTATGTTGCTTATATCTGTTTTAAGCAGCTCTTTCACTGTCACTTCTTCCTGGAATTTCTTTAGAGGACAGTTCTTCCATCTCATCATTTTGGCTAGCTTTCTGTCTCTTGTTAGTTTTGAAAGCTTGTTATGCACTCTGCACCTGCAAGTACTGCTATATTAAAGAAAGCTCATTGACTGTCTAGGGCCCATCTATTCAGGAAGTGTTCTTTTAAGGTTGTCTCTTGTTCTGTCTTGTTGTTTGGTTATTTTATTTCTCTACTTGTAGTGGTATTTGGGACTCTCCACCATATGTATTTTGGTTTGTTTCTTGAGGCAGCCCTGGAAAAGAAGACAGACAGACAAACACACATGGAACAAAGGCACACAAGCGCACAGACAAATCCAACAAATGAGCAAACTGAAAGGGAAAAAGAAAAAGGAAGAAGAAGAGAAAAGAAAAGAAAAACCCCCAGAGACAAAAGACAGTCTGAAAGCATAAAACCAGAATTACAGCTACAAATGGAGAGCAGGATGTGTGCAGTGCTGATGGAAGAGCATATACTCAGAGAGAAATGTCAGGGTGGGGAGAAAGAGAAATTGGATGATGACCAGACAGAGAGACTAAGAGGCTTAATTCAGAGAGAGAAAGAGGAGAATACAGTAGGAGGCAAGGAGAAAGAAATGAAGATAGTGTTACTCAGAGAGACTGTATGGTCTGAATACTCCAGAGAGAGAGATAAGAAGGCAGTGGTGGAGGGAGGTGTAGAATATGAATCTAGAGAATGGATTAAATGTGACTGTTTAAGCAAACCAATGACCAGAGTGGCCAGTCCAGCAGAGTGGAGGGATATGAATGAGACAAGGGGAAAATATATCTGAATAGAAAGAATTGATCTAGAATTAATCACAGCATAGCATCCGTGTCGGTCTTGCCCCAGGCTCCAGTAAGAAAAAAAACCCTCTCTAGCGGGGATGGGTATGGTTTGGTGTAGGCAGACCTTAGCCTCCACTGTATCCTGCGGACAGCTCCCTGAGGTCCTGCCTTGGTGGTTGTGGGCAGTAAAATGGTGGCGCCCCAGTCCCCTCTGGGACCAAGCACCACAAATCACTCCCTTGGATCCGATCTTCCTGTGCTGTGGGTGCAGCCAAGTTGGGCCATGTTCTATGTCCCATGCCCCACCTGGTTTCCAGTTCCCAGTTTGTGCACTTTATTGATACTGCCCAAAACACAGTCCCACTGGTTGGCAGCTTCCCCGTTGCCAGGGGTGGAGCCAGGGCGAGCAGCAGAGCAGTTTCTCCTGGTGTCACCTAGGATCAGGGGCACCCAGTTCAAAGTCAGCACCCCAGCTAGAACTAAGAATAATCTCTGCCCCGAGCTGAGGTTTTTCTCTTCTCCAGGGACAGTTCTATGAGCAGTTTCAGCTGCTCTTTCTTTTCCCCTCAACTCACAGCGGCTGCCCATGAAGGGAGCTCCCTTCCCTCCCTCCATGTTTCCAATCCTGGCCTATTTTTATCTTCTCCAGTTTGCACTCACGCACTTATGAAGTTGCCTCCTCAGTGTACTCTGTCTCTTCTTCTTCCCAAAGTCCTGTGGTTCAGTGTCCTATGGCTTCAGGCCTTCTCTGAGAGATGGAGGTGAGCAAAATGCATGGAACTCTCTGCTTCGCCATCTTGCCTTCTCCCCTCCAATAGCAATGCATCTCCTGCCAGTGCCCATTGATAGGAACTAGAATTCTAGTTGGTATCCAGTACCCAGATCTTGGTTTTTTATTTTTATTTTTTTTCAATATTATTCCCACTAAAAGAAACTTGGGCTTCTTAGAGTAGTGACTGAAGTGGAACAGGACAAGTATAAGTTTGGAACATTCCAGACAAATAGTAAAGAAGCCCTTCCAGACATATAGAGATAGGAAAGGACACAGGAGCCAACTTAAAGGGATGTTCACTGGAATTTACTTAGAATTTCATAGAAGAAAGCATACCTTAGGAATCATAAAATCTAGGAGAGGCCACCTTGACTAAGGCAGCAAACTTGGCATTATTAATAATAGGACACACTGACTTCTAAGCCTCCTAATATGATGTATTGAGAAAGAGGCAATATGGTCTGTATAGTATTCCTTACAAAAATGTGAATCTGATCAGGAGGAAATAATTAAAACAGTTATTAAAATCAAAAGACATTCTGCAAAACAATTGCACAGGTGTTAAAAAGTGTCAATGCTAGGAAAGATCAAAACAAAACGAAACAAAGAATAACCAACCCTGGAGAAATGGTCTAGATCACATACAATTAAAGAGCTATCATGAATAAATGCAATGCTTAATTCTTAACTGAGTCATGGACTGAAAAGAAAAAGAAAGAGAAAATAAGCCGGTCTTGGAACACTAGGGGAAATTCAAATATGGAGTTGTTTTCCACTCTAGCTGAATGAAGTTTGCATAAACTAAAATTAATTTAAATGAACTATCTAAGAAATAACATTTCTCAGGAAAGGTAATCTACTTCGGCATTGGCATTGACAGCAGAACGCATCTGATTTGTAACTTAATGTGAGAACATTAGTGATTAGCGATGATATAAAAGTAAAAAAGATTTTATTAATTGAATAGATGATAACATAAAAAAAATAAGTATTTACTTTGGAAAGTCCAAATGAATACAAAAAGTAAAATAAAAACACTAATAATCTCTTTCCCATGAGAACTTTTCTTAATATTTTAGTGTATGTTCTTCCCATCTTTTTTCTGTTTACTTTTTTTTTTTTTTAACACATTTTGGTAGCTTCTCTGTGCACTACTTTTCATTTAACACAGTGACATTTCCAAATATCCCCGAATACTATGTATAGTTTTGTTCTTAAAAGCAGCATAGTATCCTATGATGTAGATCTATCTACTGTGTGGTTTTAATTTTCTAGATTAATTTAATAAGATTATTCTAAGCTTACGTTTACTTTTTCAGAAATCTTTTTCCTCCTAGGACTATCTCTCAGGCTCATTTTTAGTCTGGGCTTTAGTCTGGGCTTATGCACAGAAAATATCCCCTGCCCTAGGAGGGAAGGTGCTCTGTCAGGTCCCTCTGTCACACCTCTGGTACTTTTCCATCGTAACTTGTTCACTAGCTTCTGAAATGAGATTCTGTCTCCTCACTCTTCATCCACACTGTGCTCATGCACTCCCACCTTTCACAGTGAGCTGAGCACTACTTATCGTAGAAGGTTTATTTACCCAACAACCAGATAAGCACAATTTCTTTGAAATCGTATATACAAACTTATAATCAGTCCAACTGCAGATCTATAGATCTGGTGAATTATAATTCACCAACACAACAACAATAACACTCTTTAAAATATTCCATAGACAGATCAAAGTAAGAACCTACCTTAACTGTAAACGTAACACCTTTACCTTGATAATATTTGGGCTCTAAAACTCCTTTCTTTCTTTCTATGTGTAAGAGCAACACAGTGTCCTTGCATATTACAGGAAAATCAGGGCACGGCTTTCTATCCGTGTTCAGGAGGACAGTGAGACCGAATTCAACCATTAATATGTTTTAACTTGTTTTTCAATTTAATTAAATTAACTGTGAGAGAAGCAAAAAGTAACTAACTATTTTCCCTGTATGTTCCTCACATATGCCTCATGTCCGTCCAGCATAAGGATAAACAGTTCTGCCCAATGAACTTGGCGCCATTAATTACTGCTGCATCACTTGGCTGCTACAAGAGACACACTGTGGTGATGGCTGGCCGCCTGCCGGAAGACATTCTTTCTTCTCGGCCTTTCTCATTCTTCTCTCATTAGCTGCATTGTCACATGTATTTTTATAAGAAGGCATCTTCATGAGAACCTAATTCATTCAATACTATATCTAGCCTGAAATTCTGGGCATCACATGCTTCTGTATATATTTCAAGAAACTTTATTTTTAGCTGGTCCTTTCTTGTGCCCTGTCAGCACGTATGGCTTTCCTCCCTCTTGGAGCTAGGCCGTTAAGAAGGAAGGGCTGATAGCTAAAAAGATACATCCATTCACAAAGAAGAGCCTCATGAATCCTTGGGGTGAGTGTGCCAATGCTGCTATGCCAAATATTTATGTAGCAACCTATAAATGAACATCATTTGGTTGAAGTTATTTCCATTGTTACCAAAGGTTAACATTTTCTTTTATACAGTCTGTTTAAATCTGTGTTTACACTCACAAAGCCCTGATTTGAGTTTCTGTCCCTTCATCATCCAGAATGATCCAGCAACAAGGTAGTTCTAATATTCTGGGAAGAAAGTACTGTTAGACTTTAGTAGTACCGCAGTCCATAAAATAAGCAGCTTTTCTCGGGTCACTCTCTATCCCTCTTACTCCTGGAAATTGTTGTCAAACTATGGATACACCCAGACAATAAGAATTACTTTTAGGTTTTCTTAGGGGGAAGGAAAGGAATTTACCAAAGCCAGTGAAAAATAGTGTTGTTACTACTTTGGAAAGTTATTTGAGTTGAGCCTAATCCTTAAATTTTTGGAAGGACAAAGCCTGAAGTCACTGATTAGTAACTTTAAAAACAGAAAATCCGAGTTAATCACTGGCTGCCTCTTTGATGAAAAAAATTAAAAGGAAATGAATGAATATGCCCTTTGGCTTCACAACTCTAGCCTATCACAAATCACACCAAGGAATCAAATATTTGTCGAACAATAGTTTCCTTCTCATAAATTGAATTGATTGTTACACCAAGAAAATCAAAACTAGCTAAATACTCGCTACCTTTGTTGTCTACAACTATACTCTAAAAGTAGAGCATCTCAATTAAATGCTGTGAAATTCTAAAAGACCGTAAGGCTGGAATACTCTTTGTTTTTCAGTGGCTGTTGAAGTGGCCAACAGAGCAAATTCTGGAGCTAATAATGGGCAAAAGGAGGAAGGAGGAGATGATTTCTTTCAGCATCCATGGTCAAAATGCTGAGCTCACCAAAACAAGGTGTGAATAAAGAAATTCCATTAGATCACTTAGCAATAATAATTCTCCCACAGGTCTGTGCTTCGTTAACTCCTTTGCTTGTGCTCTTTCTTTCCAGCTATTTCTGGGAAAACCGTATATTCATTCTATTCTCTGGGTGATTATCATTAACATTTTAACAAGTATGTTAAAATAACTTTAAAGTTAATCATTATTTCTACCCTACTCACCCACCCAACAACACAAAACGAACATGGGATTATTTAACCTGAATATTTTCTCCTACCTTATTGGGATTTTTTTGTCTGGTATTTATTTTTTTCTCTCTTTTTAATGCCACCAATAAATAGTTATTATTTTATGGAGTCACAGTTAGTATAGATTTACTCACATATTTACCAATAATTCTGCACATTCTTCCATTCTACGTCATTCACTTTCCTTAACTTTTTTCTTTTTCTTTAACATCTACTAGAAGTTTCTTTAATGAAATCTTTTTGAAGCAGGCTTTCTTAGTTTTACCTAAACATGTATTTTACCTTACCATCAAATGTAAGTTAAAGTAGGTTTACTAGTCTTAAAGTTATTTTCTTATAGCAAATTAAAGATATTATTCCACTAACATCTGGCTTTTATTGTTCTTATTAAAAAGTCACCTTTTAGGGGCGCCTGGGTGGCTTAGTCGGTTAAGCGTCCGACTTTTGCTCGGGTTATGATCTCGCGGTTCGTGGGTTCGAGCCCCGCGTCGGGCTCTGTGCTGACTGCCAGCTCAGAGCCTGGAGCCTGTTTCAGTCTGTGACTCCCTCTCTCTCTGACCCTCCCCTGCTCATGCTGTCTCTCTTTCTCTCTCCTAGAAATAAATAAAAACATTAAAAAAAAGTCACCTTTTAATCTAAATGCTAATTGCAGATGATCTGTCATTATTTTTAACAACTTTTAAGATATTCCCTTTGTCTTTGGAGTTCTATAGCTTCGCTATGACATATCCAATATTTTTTTCCCTGTTTGGACTCTGTAGAGATTCCTGAATTTGGGAATTCATGTCTTCAGTTATTAAAAATCTTCAGGAATTATCTCTTCAAATGTTGTATCTATTGCATTGTATGTTTTCTATCCAGAAATTTGAAATGCATTAGATGTTTCTATTATTGTCTAACATCTCATGGTTCCTATCCCTTTACTTCCCTAGGTATTAGATCAATATCTCAGTTTACTAATTACATTCAGTTGTGTCTATACCTGATGTTTACGTGATCCACTGATTTCAATAATTATACAACTGTCGTAGACATTGTATACGTGCTTGTGTTTTGTTTTGCTTCAGTTTTAATATTTGACTATGTTTAAAAGTTTCTTGTTCCTTGCATTCAGTTTTAAACACTATTTATTCATATATGCTCTATCTGATTTTTCTAATTCAGCTGATGGCAGTTTCTGTTCACTGACTCTTATTCACGTGATGTATTTCTTCCTTAGCATGTCTGATAATTTTGGATTATGAGCTTGTATTCGGTTATTTTTTTATTGAATTGCTATAAGACTAGGTTGAGGTATATCTTTCTAAAGTGTTTAATACTCTCATATATTTGAGATATCACAATAAATTCTTGGTTTGAGATTTCCTAGGATTTAATAGGTGGTATAAATTTAGGCCTAAAACTGTGTGAAAACACCCATGGTCATGAATTCTCAGGGGTGATGTTTTTCTTCCACCTATAATCGAAGTAAAGATAGACAAATACTTTTGTCATTTTTAACTGCCAGAGGGAATATTTTTTTTCTAGTGTATCCTTTAGTGAAGAAGTAGCTTATGTGGTACTCTGTTTCATGAAGAGTAACTCCATTTCAACTCACCATATTGCATGGTCCAAGGCCTTATTTCCTTTCTGCCACAAGAACAGTTGCTATTTTAACTTTAGCTATCTGTTACTCTTTCAGATTATTTTCCTATGTATTTTTTACCTCTTAGGATTCTGTTTTTATTTCTCAAAAGTTTAAGCAGGTATTTGAAAAGATGTTTGTACTATTTTATCAAGAATTTCTGTTTTTCTAAAGAATATTTTTCAGACTTTCTAACTCACCCAAATAGCCAGAAATTGAAGATCACATTATGTTTTTCAATGTGATCCCAAGAATTAACGGAAGTAAACACTGGAGATATGGATTAGAATATTAAATCCAATATGACTCTTTAAAATACTTTTTTTCACATTTTAGAAGCAATCTTACTGGCTTCTCAGACTCAGATATGAGGCATTATAATATGCCTTAAAAATCAATGTCTGATCACTACTATGAATTATTTGAGGTACACTTTAGACAGCTCATTTGTATTTGTATAACTTAACACTTTTTATTGCTTATAAATCTTCCTTTTTAAGAAAGAAAAAAACAAGCCACAGGCTCAAAGCCTAATGCGTAAAAGCATTATGTTTGTGTTACTGGATTTATTTTAAAATTATCCTCTATTGATGACAACACTACAATTCTTTTTATTGTAGTAGATGCAAAGTTTCCTTATGTGTTTGAGTTTACAAAATGAATCAATTTAAAAGAGTAAGTAAAAATATTTGTGAGATGTGAACATAAGACTTTAAAGATGGTATTCAGAAGACTGATAATGAAACTTGATCACACATGTGCTCTTAACTGCTAGCCCATCATTAACCATGTATTTTACCCAATTTTAACAAATCCTCTAGTGTGCTTTTTAATAAACAACAATAGTAAATAAACAACATATTTATAAGACTTCTGGTGAAAAACTGAGAGAGTATATGACAGTATATGAGAGAATAGGGCTCTAATTATCACCTATGTTTTAATAGTAAGATGATCTACCTGGTCAAATAAAGATATCAGATTATAATTAGCTGGTAACCCACATAATTTTTTTAAAAACCTCTAAATCCATAGAAAATTAAATAAGATGTCAGCCACAGAGTAAAGAAGGAAATTTAAATTATCTTGAGAACAGTTGCTGAACCATCACATTAGAATTACCTGGGGAACTTATTTGAATATCTATGCCTAAGGCCCTTTCTAAACAATGAATTTGAATTTTTAGTGGTGGATCTTCTAAAAAGGGATTAGATACAAATTACTATAGACAAATGATTTTGACAATATACTCCTGAAATATATTGTAATTCATAAAATATATAACTTATCCCAGAAGGGAGAAAGAAAAGGCCTGTTATAGTTAAGACAGAGAGAGAGAAGAAGAAGAAGAAGGAGAAGAAGGAGAAGAAGAAGAAATGAAGGAAGGAAGGAAGGAAGGAAGGAAGGAAGGAAGGAAGAAAAGAAAGAAAGAAAGACATCCCAAGTAATAGGAAATTAAGAAATAAATTTTAGTCCTATATAAATAGATATCTAAGTCATAAGGCAGTTACATTCTTTTCCTTGGTTAGTATTAGAATATTATATTGAGGGGCGCCTGGGTGGCTTAGTTGGTTAAGTGGCCAACTTTCGCTTAGGTCATGATCTCGCGGTTCGTGGGTTCGAGCCCCGCGTCTGGCTCTGTGCTGACTGCCAGCTCAGAGCCTGGAACCTGCTTCAGTCTGTGACTCCCTCTCTCTCTGACCTCCCCCTGCTCACGCTGTCTTTCTCTCTCTTTCTCTCCTAGAAATAAATTTTAAAAAAAGAATATTATATTGATAGGCAGCAGAATGATTTAGTTTTGCCATCCTTTTTAGGTTACCCTTTATATATTAACTAAAGACCAATATTTATAAATTCTGAGCAGAACTGTTGTGTCTTCTATGTTTTCTTTGCAAAAGTTCAGTCATATGGAATATTTCTGGCCATTGTCCCTATTAAATGAAAGACTTCGTAAAGACAGTTTCAAGTGATTGAAAGAGTGGAAAGATTGTAAATCGGTTGTCATTAGTAAAAATAGGCCAGCTCCATGCTAATGATGTATTTAAAAAGTTTAACACATTGACAAATAAATAAGAAGATATTTCATATGAACTCTATAGTTTTCTAAGAAACCCACCTGAAATTATCTGTGGTGTTTTCAAGAACAAATTGTCTTGATTTTTCCCCATTATTAGCAGCACATTGTGGTTTCACCATGTACGATTAAGTTATTTTTTCTTGGCCTCAGTTTAAAAGTGTCTATAAAATAAATAAAATAGAGATAATGATCCTATGTGGTTGTTACAAAGATTGGACATCATAATGAATGTCAGATCTTTAGTCCTGACTCAAAGTTAGCAAGAGATCCCTTACTTTGGGCAGATTTGAGTTTAGATTGCAAACAAACCTAAGCACTGAGGTAAAAATTTGTTAGCACTAAAACATGTTAGATCATGGTTCTCAGGAGCAACTAATTTATATTGCAAAACGATAAGAAAAAGAGGCTCTTCCGCATTCTTGTAGGGAACAAAACTGTTACCATCTAAGAAGAATCTGACACCTGATTTGATGTGTTTTCAAGCAGTGCCTTGAGGACATGTAAGTATAACATAGCCACATTTTTACATACTAGTATTTTGGCATAATTTTATAAGATCCTTATAATTCCTTGTCAGGTTTTATGTGAGCTGTTTTTAGTTTATGGTAACTATTCAGTATCAGTATTGTTTCAAATTTACCATTTGACTATATTGTATCAAGAGTATCACAGGTTAGGGTGGTAGTCCCTTCAAACACAAATAAAGACGAATGTGGCCATTTTGAAAGGAACATTTTGTTTATATGGCAGTGAAAGAAGGTGGGATGTATGAAATAATACCTATCATCTGGAGACTGTATAATGTCACCCATGATAACAAATAATATTAGTTTTAGATTTGTCAAATGTCATGAGCTCATTTTAAGATAGTAAGTTTGATAAAATACTCAACACTCCTAAATTACTTTTAGATCATGAAAAAGTTAATCTTCTTATAAATTATTTGACCTTCTTTTTAAGATGCCATTCAGTGTTCCTGAGATATTTTTAAAGAAACCATTGAATGCATCAAGAATTTTTGATGAAGTTCTTCTAGGCCAATTAAAAATATATTACACACACACACACACACACACACACACACACACACACACACACACCAACAACAATGAAAGCAACAGATCCTGAAAGCAACACTTTGCGATGGTCAAGAGCTTATTTGGAAACCTGTAGTTATCATTTTGTATGGCCCTCAAGTTCAGAGGAAAAGGTCTCTTTCCACTAATTATTGTACTATTTCTTGTCCTCGGTTACATCTAAATATTCTTGAACCAATATTATTGTTAAGAAGACAGGGAAACTAAAGTGTATGCAATGGTATTGGATTGTTTTTTCACACCAACAGGGATGAGAACCTTAAACCTAATAACAGGAATAAAAAAATGTTCTAGGGAATCCCAGTGACATTAGCGGCAGGGATTAAATGTTTTTTGTTTTTGTTTTTTCAAATAGTTTATTGTCAAATTAGTTTCCACATAACACTCAGTGCTCATCCCCACAAGTGCCCTCCTCCATGCCCATCTCCCCCCAACATCCATCAGTCCTCAGTTTTTGTCAACATTCAAGAGTCTCTCATGGTTTGTCTCTCTCCCTTTCCCCCACCATTTCCCCCCTTCTTCTCCCCCTTGTTCCTCCGTCAAGTTCCTCCTAATCCTCCTATACGTGCACACATATGATATTTGTTCTTCTCTGCCTGACTTATTTCGCTCAGCATAACACCCTCAAGGTCCATCCATGTTGCTACACATGGCCAGATTTCATTGTTTCTCATTGCCATGTAGTATTCCATGGTATAGATAAACCACATCTTCTTGATCCATTCATCCGTTGAAGGACACTTAGGCTCTTTCCATGTTTTAGCTATTGTGGAGAGTGCTGCTATGAACATTGGGGTACATGTGCTCCTATGCATCAGCATTTCTGTATCCCTTGGGTAAATTCCTAGCAGTGCTATTGCTGGGTCATAGGGGAGTTCTATTGTTAGTTTCCTGAGGAACCTCCACACTGTTTTCCAGAGGGGCTGTACCAGTTTCCATTCCCACCAACAGTGTAGGAGGGTGCCCGTTTCTCCACATCCTCGCCGGCATCTAGAGTTCTCTGATTGGCTCATTTTAGCCACTCTGACTGGCGTAAGGTGGTATCTCAGTGTGGTTTTGATTAGTATTTCCCTGATGAGGAGGGATGCTAAGCATCGTTTGATGTGTCTGTTGGCCATCTGGATGTCCTCTTTGGAGAAGTGTCTGTTCATATCTTCTGCCCATTTCTTCACTGGGTTGTTTGATTTTTGGGTGTGGAGTTTGGTGAGTTCCTTATAGATTTTGGATATTAACCCTTTATCTGATATGTCATTTGCAATTATTTTTTCCCATTCTGTTGGTTGCCTATTAGTTTTCTGGGTTGTTTCCTTGGCTGTGCAGAAGCTTTTAATCTTGATGAGGTCCCAATTGTTTATTTTTGCTCTTGATTCCCTGCTTTTGGGGATGTGTCAAGTAAGAAGTTGCTGCGGTGGAGGTCAAGGAGGTTGTTTCCTGCTTTCTCCTCTAGGGTGTTGATAGTTTCCTGTCTCACGTTCAGGTCCTTTATCCATTTTGAGTTTATTTTTGTGCATGGTGTGAGAAATTGATCTAGTTTCATTCTTATGCATTGTGCTGTCCAATTCTCCCAACACCATCTATTAAAAAGGCTGTCTTTTTTCCATTAGATATTCTTTCCTGCTTTGTCAAAGATCAGTTGGCTGTATACTTTTGGCTCCACTTCTGAGTTCTTGATTCTGTTCCATTGGTCTATGCGTCTGTTTTTGTGCCAATACCATACTGTCTTAATGATGACAGCTTTGTAGTAGAGGCTAAAGTCTTGGGATGGTGATACCTCCCGTTTTGGTTTTATTTTTCAGGATTACTTTGGCTATTCGGGGTCTTTTGTGGTTCCATACAAATTTTTGGATAGTTTGTTCTAGTTCTGAGAAGTATGCTGGTACAATTTTGATTGGAATTGCATTGAATGTGTAGATAGCTTTGGGTAGTAATGACATCTTAACTATATTTATTCTTCCTACCCATGAGCATGAAATATTTTTCCATTTCTTTGTGTCTTCTTCAATTTCCTTCATAAGTTTTCTATAGTTTTCATCATACAGATCTCTTGTATCCTTGGTTAGGTTTATTCCGAGGTATTTATGGTTTTTTGTGCAATTGCGAATGGGATCAGTTTCTTGATTTCTCTTTCTGTTGCTTCATTGTTGGTGTATAAAAATACAACCGATTTCTGTACATTGATTTTGTGCCCCGCAACTTGGCTGAATTCTTGGATCAGTTCTTGTCAGCTTCTGTCAAGCCCAGCTATTAATTTTACCATTATTAGTCTAAAATCTTGTTCAGTTATGCTGCTGATATCTGTTTTGAGCAGTTCATTAGCTGTCATTTCTTCTTGGAGTTTGTTTGGAGGAGAGCTCTTCTGTTTCCTCATTTTAGTTCGCTTTCCGGCTCTTGTTGGTTTTAAAGATCTGTTGTGCTCTCTGTTTCTATGAGCGCTGTTGTATCCAAGAAGACTCTTTGGCTTTCCAGGGGCTATCCTTTCAGAGAGTATTTTTTGAATGGTATCCCTTGGTCTCTCTTGTTGGGACCTTGATTATTTTATTTTCCTATTCGTAGTGATATTTGGGACTCTCCACCTTGTGTACTCTGGCTTGTTTCTTGAGGTAGCCCTGGAAAAGAAAACAGACAGACAAACACACAGGGAGCAGGAGCACACAAACGCACAGGCTAATTCAACTAACATGCAAAGCGAGAGGGAAAACAAAAAAGTTAAAAGAAAAGACGGAGGAGGGAGGGCGAATAATAGGGAGTATAAAATACATAAAAGGGTCAGAAAGGGGAAAAGAAAAGGAAAAAAGAAGAAAACCGATGGACAAAGAATGTTTTAAAGCATATAACCGGATTTCCCAGCTACAGTTAAATAGCCGTGTGTATGCAGTGCTGGTTGAAGAGCATAGAGAAAGAGAGAGAAGGCAGGGCGGGATGAGGCATAATTGGAAATAGAATGAACAGGAAGAAGGGATAAGAAGCTTTTTTCAAAGAGGTAAAGGGTAGAATATGGTTGGATAGGTGAGAGCAGGATGCTGGAATTATCCAGAGAAACTATATAGTCTAATTACTCCTGAGAGAAAGAGATGAAAATGTTGGTAGGTGTAGAATTTACATTTACAAAATGGACTTGTGATTGTTTAAGCAAGCTGGCGACCAGAGTTAGTCAGGTCAGTATTCTGGGGAACAAAGAGAGAAAAGAGAAAGAAGAAGAAAAAAAGAAAGAGAAAAAAAAAAGGGGGGGGTGAAGAAAGAAAAAGAAAAAGAAAAAGGGAGGAGGGCACCTCTCAGGTAGGGATGGGCGTGGCGTGATCCAATGCCTCAGGCGGGAGCTCTGCCTTGGCGACTGTGGGGAGGAGAGTGATGGTGCTCCAGTCCCTTCTTGAGCCAAGCGCTGCACCTCGCTTATTTGGGCGTGTAAACTCCCCGTACCAGGGGCGCAGCCAATGTTGGTTGCACTCTTCAACTCAGGCCAGTCCCAATTTCCAAATCCCAGTCCGTGTGCCCCGCTGAAATTGCCTTAGACACAGCTTCCCAGGCAACCCCCTGGTGCAATTCCAGGCCCCCTGCGAAGCTCTGGGGGTGGAGTCAGAATCGCTGCTTCCTGCTCTGGGTCAGGCTGGCGCGCATGGGCGGGGGCTTGCCTGATGGGTGGGCAGACCCTGCTGGAGTGAGGAAAACCAGGTCCCTCTACAGCTCGTCACCAGAAACACGAACTCAGGCAAATTTCCCAGTTTTTAGGTCTTTGCCTTCCCTCTCGAGTTCCAGCCAGCCAAGAGCGCGGACGCCCGGTGTCTGCGCGGCTCATTCAGGGGCCCCAGCCGCCTGGGAGCTGCAATGGTGGCAGGCGCACCACCACTCTGAAGTCCAGCCCACCAGGAGCCAGCACAAAGGAGCAGTCTGTGCGCTCAGCCCACCCTGGGACCAGTTGGCGCGAGGGGACGTTGTGTGCAGGTATTTGACAAATACGGTCTTTCTATGCCTCCAGCGGAGGTTTTTCCGCCCTGAGTGAAAGTTTTTCTGTTTCAGACTCTCTCTTTTTCCCCTCTCATTCCCCGTAGAGAGTAGAGGGGGATCGCCTCCCACCCTGGAGTCTCTGATCCTGGCCCGATTTTATCTTCCCCTGTTCACACTCACGTTAGAGGCTCTCTCAGTGGTTCTGTGTCCTTTTTCTCTCAATCTCTCAGGTTTTGTAAGGTTTCCAACGGCTTCAGATCTTTTCTGTGTGATGTATGGGCGCGAGTGCAAGTACGGAGCTCCTTACTTCTTCGCCATCTTGTCCCCTCCCCAGGGATTAAATGTTAAATATAATGGAGGAGGGCAAGCGCATATATTCTGTCACGGCTGTAGAAGCAAAATAGATGTGAATTAAATCAGATCAATGCTGAAGTGTGAGTTTTCTCACTTTATCAGCAAGAGAACTAGATGGCAGGTTCGAATAGTTGTCTTTGATAACCATTAATAAATCATCCACAAAACACAGGAAGGCCATCTTGCGAACACTTCTGCTGGCCTCAGCTGAATCAGAGAAACACTCAGTACTACTTCAAAACCTTTCAGATCCAGGGATACAGAGGAACAAAACCTTGCTTCCTGCCACTTGGAACCCCTGTCCACCTAGGACCAAACACAATTTAGTTCAATTTGCCATGCAAAACTTTATTTTCTGACCATAAAATACATACATGTATAAAACACTTTTAATGCAACTTACATACAAAAAAGGAATCAAAATAATCTTAAATGACAATGGGATAGCGGATTTGCTCTGAAATTAGGCTGGATGATGGGCACTGGGTGCCTCAGTCAGTTAACCATCCGGTTCTTGCTTTCGGCTCAGGTCATGATCTCGTGGTTCACGAATTCAAGCCCTGCTTTGGTCTCTGTAGCTGCTAATGTGGAGCCTGCTTGGGATTCTGTCTCTCCCTCTCTTTCTGCCCCTCCTCCGCTTGTGTTGTCTCTGTATCTCTGAAAATAAGGAAATATATTTAAAAAAATAAATTGGGCTGGAAGAGCATAGGAGGAAAATTGTGGCTTTGTTATTAGTACTGTCTACATCTACTAAAATAGAGAAAACTTGGACTTACATAATGTTTAATCTCATGGGCAGAAGTCTTGCACTTGATCTAATTATTTTCTCTAAGTCATCTCTCATAAGAGAGAACATAAAAAAGGTAGAAAGGAGAAATTAAACTTTATTATCCCTTTCTATTCAAATAGATCTCATGATGTCACACATGTGTATATATTTCAGAATTGCATATACACTCAGGAACCTTATGATTATAAAATAGAGTAAAATAAGCTCATGCCACCAGAAGCCAGCCATTGAACACTTCTTAATTTTTTTACCTCCTCTTTTATAAGAAGCAGCAATGAAGAAATAGATCTTTTTTTTTCCTTTTTTACTCAATTTTTTTTTTACAAATAGTTTATTGTCAAATTAGTTTCCACATAACATCCAGTGCTCATCCCCACAAGTGTCCTCCTCCATGCCCATCCGTCCTCCCCCCCACATCCATCAGTCCTCAGTTTTTGTCAGCATTCAAGAGTCTCTCATGGTTTGCCTCTCTCCCTTTCCCCCACCATTTCCGCCTTCTTCTCCCCCTTGTTCCTCCGTCAAGTTCCTCCTAATCCTCCTATTCGTGCAAACATATGATATTTGTCCTTCTCTGCCTGACTTATTTCGCTCAGCATAACACCCTCAGGTCCATTCATGTTGCTACACATGGCCAGATTTCATTGTTTCTCATTGCCATGTAGTATCCCATGGTATAGATAAACCACATCTTCTTGATCCATTCATCTGTTGATGGACACTTAGGCTCTTTCCATGTTTTAGCTATTGTGGAGAGTGCTGCTATGAACATTGGGGTACATGTGCTCCTATGCATCAGCAGAAGAAATAGATCTTAAATAACTAACATGAAAGGTGGACCTTCCTACTATAGACTTTTTGTTTATTGTCTGTTCATTTATGTTTTGCTCTTGGGTGATAGAAAGCAAATCACCAAAGCACAGGTGATTACTTGTGCTGCCATGAAACTATAGAAGCAACAGAAATTCTCTCACACTGATTGAGTGCAGCAATAACTGTGTCTTTAATGCCCTACCTGCAGACACACATTCTGAAAATAGATCCCTTGGCAGTGTTTTCAGACAATATCTTCCTTTTTGGTCAGCTACAGGAGGATCCAAGCTCTTATATGTATATATTTGATTTTTGAAAAAGAAATATAATATATCTCCAATATGTTTTAGTTGAATCCTACCAAATCCACAGTTTTTCTACTTTAACACTTTTTGCATTGAAGTTAATTGAGCACCAGGAAGTAAAATGAGGCATCAACTCATTATCTATCTTCAGACACCCTTGATATAAAACCAGAGCTTAAAAACCCTCTCCCAGTTACTTTAACTTCTTTCTTGCACTACCTGCACTTTTGAAGAAGCAGACAACACCCAAGCCAACTTTAAGAGATTTTTAGACCCACTAGGAAAAGAGTAAAGCAATTAGGTAAGTCAAGGACATTAAGAAATATACGCATCAGTGCCAGCTCCAATGGGTGTTAAGAAAAAGAAAATGATTTCTGTGGTTTGGAAAAGGTGAAATGTGAGCTCCGTTATGATGACATAATTTTAATTTAAGGAAGGGTGAGGAAAGGACTTTATAGTCAGAGGAATGGAGATAAACAAACAGAATTTGGACTAAAGACAAGCCTCATTGGCAGATCTCAGTATCTCTATTTAAAAGTTAAGAAAATAGAAGCATCAAGAATGTAGGATATTTGCCCAGGATCACACATCTATTAAGTGACACTACCTGGATTTTCGACACTGTCACAATGCTTTGCCAGGGAGGAGCCCAAGGTTTGCCCTGGGGAGCAGTGAGAGAAATTAATGTAGGTAGGAGAGGGAAGGCCTCTACCTAAAGCCCATTCCTCCCACCCATTCCTGTTCCTCAGTAGATGTTTTCTTTCATTCCCTTGGTAGACTTTCATTCTGATTCCTTTATTTTTCTTGTCATTATTTTTCCTTCTCAATTTTATTTTTCCTTCTCAAACTTCTCAAATTAAGACTTTCCTTAACTCAATTTCAGTATTCTTTGGCTACTAACTGAGAAACACAAAAATTTGCTTTTTCCCTTACTGATCTTTTTGGTCTGCCTCATTCAGAGATTTTCTCTGAGAAAAAAAAGGACTGCAGCCCAAGCTGGACTGGCTAATTATAGCTTTGAAGGAATCTGATGGGAGCCTCCCATCGGCCTGAGTACAGGATTCGGCTTTAACCTTTGTAGTTCAAGCACATTTAACACCACAGAAACTGCTCCCTCTATACATCTCCCCCTTTTGCTTCCTTCTCCTCTTACACTTTCCTAGGCTAAATTTTCTGTCTCTCCCAACCTCTCATCTTGGTAGAGTTCCCTTTTCTTCTTATTTTATCCTACTCTTTTCCTTCTCCCTCAAAAATATGTAAGTACATATATATGTATATGTGTAACTATATATATATATATAGTTGTAGTATAATTTAAAAAACTTTTTGCATTTATTTAAAAAGATCTTTCTTACAAAATGTTAAACAAGGTTTTCTTTACCCTTTTGCCTCTCAGAAAGAACTGATCTACATGGGTTTATCTTGGAACTCCATTTGCTCATTCCGTTAAAAGATAAACTGAGGCAGTTAAAAAGTTTGAAGGGTTTACTTCAGCAAAAATGGATTCGAATTGAACAGCTTCCAAACTTGTAGGTTGCAAGGAGCTCTGGGGAGCCATACAAAATGAAAGACTTTTATTGGCAGAAGGAAGAGGGAACAAGGAAGTCATCTTAGGGAGAAAAAAAATCTCAAGTTGGTTATTACAGGGTGACTTTCCTTTAGGGGATGTCAGGAGTCTATGAGGTAGATTAACTAACTAGTGCTGAGCAGATAATTCCCAAGTGACTTGATTTAAAATTCCATTTCTGGGAAAGCCAAACCTGTGATTATGCCTCTATTTGGTGACACAGGGCTTAGCCTAAGCGACTCCACTTGGGGCCTGTTTTATTTTTAACAAACCCATCCCCTTTCATTCAGTATTTTGATTTCCCACAAAGAAAAAGAATCTTATTTGGAATGTTTTAGATAAATAAATACATGATGCTAAAAATTAGTATCCTTTCTCCTACAAAAATAAAAGTTTAAAAGTTTATTCATAACTTCTCCTATTTTTAAAGTTTAGGAAACTATTTTATCTATATTTGTTTCATCTTTAATAGTCATTTGGTGCTTCAGTGTTTCCCCAAGCATGGGTCATTGATTCCATCTTACACTACACACATACACACACTCACTAAGCAATCACATAATTTGTAAAGAAATGATGAAACTGCAACAGACTGATTCATTGTAAGATGTCAAAGCCTTTAATACGATGATGTGCATTGTAAATTTTCATTAATTTTTCATTTTCTCTTTTTCATAGCATTTCATGATGCAGCTACTGCTCTACAAACATACTGTGGGAAATATTGTTATTTATGTATATATGGTGCAAAAACCTCTATTAACTATGACTACATAATAATAACAAAAGGTCCCATTAAAGCTTTGTCAGAAAAAAAGGAATCTAAACCAAGAAGTGCAGTATTGATATTGTAGTGTGACCTAGAAGTACCTTAGAGAATCTATTCTAGGTTTCATGCTCCCTTGATTCTTATGTTAAGAGTTAAAATATAGATTTGAGTTATAAACAGAACTGACACACTAACAAAAATAGAACTTAAAATGGTCCATACCTATTTTTCCAAGACACCTTGAAAGGAAATTTTACATGGTAAAGATTTTGAGATATAATTCGGAGATTAAAAAAAAGTAACATTTATCTATTAATAATTGGTACATCTGACTCTCAACGTTTGGTAGTTATCTTTATAGCACCTGATGTCTTTTTCCCAAAATGGAATTAGAATCTGAAGACCATGTGTTCTCAGTGTAAACACAGAGATACACAGGCATACACAAAGATTGTAACAAGATTGCTTTACTGCCTTCTGCTATATCTGCATTGACTGGAATCTACATTTTTTTAAGTTGCTAAAATAAATTGAAAAGCCAGAAAAACTATGTAGAAAATACTATTTTTCTAGTCAATGGACTGTTGATAAAACAGTATTTCTTTTAGGGACTCTTGTGAGCAGGTCTCCACATTTCCTTAACCTTGAAGGAAATTATGGTTTTTCAATTATAGACTCATGTTGTGTGTTTGCTGAGGGTTAAACAGATATTTAATAAGGTGCCATATTCAAAATGTGTTATCTTTCAAATCAATTAAAGCCTCTCCTTGAAAGTGGAGGGATGCTCATAGTTTTCCATTTTGGATTGTTAATCTACGTTAAAAGTGACCCTTGCCAAAACTGATTAAGGTATTTTAACCTTCAGAAAGAAACGTTAAGCACAGTCTATGTCAGGATGCTGACCTAATTTTTGAAACTTCAACACCACCAGTGACACCTTTGCAATTAATCCAGCATCAAGCTTCCTTCAAAGAACTTCAAAAGGACATGATGCTAAAATCTGCAAAGACCTTCCAAGGTGGAAATTAGAAAATTAATAGGGGTGACCATGAGTTCAAGAGGCTATATTTCTGTTTTCTTTTTTTTTTTGCTCCTCTCTTAGCTCCTACTGGGAAATCCCACACAGAGATGTTAATCAAAATTCCTCCAGAACTTGCCTCAATATTTTCACGATGATTCATCAACGAAAAGTCTGTACGATACAGGGTTTGGAACTAAGTCAGTGATTGAATGGTTATCTTACAGCTGGGTACAAAGGGTACAAAATTTCCTTAACTTTACTCTATCATTTGATGCTGACACTTAGGATTTCATCACAGTTTTATATCTAGGGAACCCAGTATGTTTCAAATGCTTTATCTCCTTTTTCCTCCTTCTTCCTAGCATCATTTCAATGAAGGCATGAAGTATTATTTCTATTGTAAGAGAGGTCACATTGCACCGGGGAGTTTATAGAAAAGCTGGTCCTGTGCCATTCTAAATTTAGCAAGAGGATCCCAGTGTGCACAGATATTTGGTCTACATAATTGCCGGAGAGTCTCGGGCTTTGTTACAGAAGCTTATGAAAATAAATATAACCCTCCACCACAGCATCAACCAAGTACCTTTCAGCATCTCTAGACTCTGTTTAATTGGAGCTTTTCCCAGCAAAGCAACTGCTCTTTAAACACACAGAATTCCGACCATATTTACACATAGTAATCAGGCTGCAGAGGGTAGAAACAGTGGAGACAGTCCTGAAGGCAGTATGAGTTCTATACAGAACCTAAAAGCTGGTACTTCTCCTGGAGCCAGAAATAAAGTATTCCATTGACAGTAATAACTGGGAATAGCTGCTGAACTGTGTCTTCTTGAAAATGTGTTTTAAGGTTGCTTTCAGTGGGAAGAAAAGCGTGATGTTAATAAAGCACTCAATACTAATGAGAGACTATTTTACAGGTAACGTAAAGACTGTACAATAAAAGACTGACATAGAAATTATGAATCAGGAGACTACAAAATAAATCCCATAAACAGAATTATTTTGTCCTTCCTATTTTCTTTGTTTTAATTTGGGTTCGTTTCTAACATTTAAAAATTGGGAGGGTTTCACTCAAAGAATCCTTTTCTGCCATCTCTTAAAAATTAGAGGACTTGAACAACCTAGTCTATTCATGGATGATTTGATTTTAAAAATGTGGTGTGGTGTGTATATATGTTTGTGTGTGTGCACACGCACACACACACACACACACACACACACACATTTCATCCATGAAAAAGAAGGAAATCCTATCATTTGTGACAAAGTGGATGGACCATGAAGGCATTTTGCTAAGTGAAATCAGTCAAACAGAGAAAGATGAATACCGTATGGCCTCACATGAAATCTAGAAACATCAATCTCATGGAAATGGAGATTAGAATGGTGACTTCCTAAGGCTAAAGTGTTGAGAAAATAAGGAGTTGTTGGTTAAGGGGTACAAATTTTCAGTTATAACATGAGTAAGTTCTGGGATCTAAGGTACAGCATGGTGACTTTAGTTAACAAAACCCTAATGCATATGTGAACCTTGCTGTGAAAGTAGAGCTTTAATGTTCTTGCTGTAACAACAAAGTGGTAATTACGTAGGTGAAGGCTTAACTAACTTTATTGTAGCAAACATTTTGTTAATATATACGGGTAGCATATCATCACATTGCATGCCCAAACACAATGCTGTATGTCAGTTATATTTCAATTTTAGTATATGTGCTGCCGAAGCGAGCACGATGTCAATTATATTTCAATAAAGCTGGGGAAACATTAGAAAAATTAAATAGGAAGACCTGGCAATAGTGGGCAATAGTGGGCCAACATTGCTTCAGGTCAACAATGAGCTGAAGCTTATATCACTTTACTCTCTATACTTGCTCTGTTTTGCATGTTAATTGCATGTTAATTGGGCATCTGAATTTGCAAATCTTGCTCTAAGTGATGTAATATATATATATTACATTATATATTATATTATATATATATATCAAATGTCACCTAGAATCTCCAAATAGTATGGATATTGACTTCTAGAAGATGGGATCTAGAACATCAGGATTTAAGTCATTGTAATCTGTCATATAAGAAGCCCAGTAACAGGTACCATTGAACAACTAATCTAATGTGCATATATAAGTATTGCACAGCTCACCCTCAGAAATGACTGAAGCCTTGTGAATCTACAGTCCTCAGTATGAACACTTAAGATCGTCATACACATTCATTGGCTGGAGCTTTCTAAGACCTGGATTTTCAAGGAAGGCCACTGGGTTTGGTGTACAGTACTATGGTTTGTCTACTGAAACTGTTACAGAATCTGGTCTGGATCACCCAGCAGAAGAACCAAGTGACACTCGGAGATCTTGGAAGGCAGAAGGTTTATTTTACATCGATGAGCTCAGAAGAGATCATTCTCCAGAGTCTGAGTCCTCAGCATAAGCAAAGGGACAATTTATAGTCTGTTTGCATGGGGTGAGTGAAGTGAAAGGAAAACACGGAAGGGATGTCTTCCAGCAGAGACTGGAATTCCCGTATCAGTCCTCTCAGCCACCTTATAACAGATTTTCCCTATCAAAACAGGTAGGGATTTCTCTTCATGAAGATCTTAAGTCCCAAAGAAATTGAACCAATAACTATGTTCGATGACATAGAAACAGTATGTGACAGTTACATACAATGTATTTTCATAACACATTACATTTAATGTGCTCTCACATGCATTAACTCTGTCAGTTCTTATAACAACTCTGAAAAGTTGGCAAAGCATATATTCTTGCTCCTTTTAATAGTCTCCGACAATAAAAATGAATTTTTTCCAAGAATAACAAAAAAATTATTTGAAAACCCATGAGTAGAACTCAGGCCTATTTCCTTTTTTCTTTCTTGTTAACATTTTTTTAAATGTTCATTTATTTTTGAGAGGGAGAGAGAGAGACAAAGTGTGAATGAGGAGGATCATAGAGAGAGGGAGACACAGAATCCGCAGCAGGCTCCAGATTCTGAGCTGCCAGTACAAAGCCCAACTCGGGGCTTGAACCCATGAACTGTGAGATCATGGCCTGAGCCAAATGCAGATGCTCAACCAAATGAGCCACCCAGGTGCCCCGGGCCTATTTTCTACCAATAATAAAATTTTGGAATGTGTTAAGTACCTAAATTATCCACAATTGGGATAAATGTTTAAAAACAGTACAATTTGGGGGCACCTGGGTGGCTCAGTCATTTAAGTATTTGACTTCAGCTCAGGGCATGATCTCAAAGTTTGTGGGGTAGAGTCTTGCATTGGGTTCTGTGCTGACAGCTCAGAGCCTGGAGCCTGTTTCAGACTCTGTGTCTCCCTGTCTCTCTGCCCTTTCCCCAGTGATGTTCTGTCTCTCTCAGTCTCAAAAATAAATAAAACAAAAAAATTAAAAATGAATAAATAAAAACAGTACAACTGTTAAGAATGTAAATTCTTAACATTCTTATTCTGGGTGTGTTGCTTAATAGCCCAGACCTCACCAAGTTAATGTATACTTTTTTAAAGTTTTATTTTCTCATTTATAAAATATACATATTTGTAGTTACATTACAGGATTATTGTGGGAAAAAATGAGATAATACCTGTTAAGTACATGCAACCGTGGCTGGCACGTAACAGGTTTTCAGTAAATAATCCTTAAGGGAATTATATTAAAATTCATAAGAAAATAGATGAGAATATGAATTTACCTACCTGGCTGAAAAACTGATTTAGGTTATTTTAATGTAACTTTCTGAAGAGCATGTAAAGGAAAAAAGTGCTCAATGTGGAATTTAACTTAGAGAACTGAGTATATATGTGCCAAGATGCCTATGAGGATGCCAGAATGGTACTTGGGAAACAAATTGCTGTTGGATTCTATTACTCTTTTTTGTGCTGCAAAATGTTTTTTAAACTCATTTTATTTTTATTGACAGGATATTTTTAATACTTGAAATGCTGTCAAGTACAATGCTTTTTAACAGTTTATGTCACATTTGCATTAACAAATGGAAACATTCTAAACCGATGCTTTCTCCGTTAACAATTGTGAAATAATCTGTAAAGCTATGGGAGAGTTGCAATCTTCCTTTTAGTTTGCAGCAAAGGTGATTTTTTTTCTTTCTGTCCTTCAGAATTGCTATAATTCTCTTACTGGGTAATGAGGAACAGGTGTACATGAGTCAAAACTCATTAAAACGAAGACCAAACCAAGTTCATATTTCTCTGCATACCATGTAACAGATACAGTGTTCTCACATTTAAATAAGTATAAATGCTTAATTTTTGCTTGATTACTGTTAATTAGAAATGGATCTTGATAAAAATGCAATACTACTGACTTTTAACCTATGACTTATACACTTAGGAAACAGGACCAAACTGCATGTTCTTTTTTTTTTTCCAATTTATTTATTTGAATTTTGAATTCAAGTAGTTAACATACAGTGTAGTATTGGTTTCCGGAGTAGGACCCAGTGATCCATCACTTACATACAATACCCAGTGCTCATCCCAACAAGTGCCCTCCTTGATGTCCATCACCGATTTAGCCTAGCCCCCCACCCCCTTCCCCTCTAGCAACCCTCAGTCTGTTCTCATTATTTCAGTCTCTCATGGTTTGCCTCCCTCTGTGTTTTTATCTTATTTTTCCTCCCCTTCTCCTATGTTCATCTGCTTCATTTCTTAAGTTATACAGATGAATGAAATTCTATGACATTTGTTTTTCACTGACACTTATTTCGCTTAGGACAATACATTTGAATTCCCATTTTATCTTGGATTGTATGGACACGTTTTCTGTCTGACAATTCTCCATTGCCAGTTATTTTTTACAATCTTTGTTCTAAAAAAGACAATGCATGTTATTGAACATGTCAGAATAAGTCAAATTCCTTGATTTTCATGAAATAATTTGGATTGCAAAATTTCACTAGTAGTGATGTTTTAAATTAAACTGGTAAGCTTTTCTTAATTATTTGGATTTGTGCACTGGGATGACTTGTTAATAATCATTACCAACAAATATATAATCATTAACAATACTATCATTGTGACAGCTAGTATTTATAAAACACTTTCTATATGCCAACCTTGTGCCTTATATACATTATTTCATTTAATCCTTGCAACATTTTTCTCAGGCTTCCCTCCAGATGTATTTAGTCAGAATCTTCATTTTTTAAAGACTACAATTCTCAAACGTTAAAGGTTGAGAAACACTGCTTTAAGTCTTACTCTGAATCAAATACATGAAATGGAACTCTATCTGCTAACACAAGTAAAGGTCATCCTCAATGTTATTGTATCTGTTACAGTGAGACATTCATGATTATTGTAAGGTGTACTTGGAAAACCCATAACCCGCAAGTGGCTAAAATTCAATGAAAGTTATCTTGTCTGTTCCTTATTTTTAAATCATAAAATTTACTTAACCTTAGGGAACAATATATTATAAATTGTACTTTTGAGATGGTGGCTATTTTTAATTGATTTTTAAACAAGTCAAGCAAGAATATTGATTCTTATATTATATTCCAATGCTAAAAATAATTATAGAAAAATCTGTAGGTTCTTTCCACACTGCCTTCTTCAATAATTTCTTATTTCTCCTAGAATTAATAAAGAGTTTAATGCTCTTTCAGATATTTCTATTCTTATGTTTGTGTGTGTATGTGTGTACACACATATGGGCATGCCATTACATATATAGATAAATGAATGTTTTATATACAAATTTATATATAGAGAGAGAAACTAAAATAGCTAGTATGCATAAGTCTATAAAATGTGTCATAAACTTTGTTGTAGAGAGGAAAAATGTTTATGTCTGAAATCCAAATACTTCCCCATTTTTTCCAGTAATTGGAACTTTATTTTTTTCCAGTTTTTGGTAAATGCTGTCAAATCAGACATTCCTCAATTGTTAAGAGGCATCTGTGAGCTTCAATAGCTTATGTAACACAATAACATCAGCAGGAGGACTCTGGTCCTTGGTCACGACCTCTCCATGCAGTATCTGCTGAGATGATCATACATTGGGTATCAGGTCATCCTCAGAACTGTGGCTTTCATTGTGATTTGTTCCTGCTTCTCCACTGGGGTGACAGGGTCTCTGAGACTGGAATAGGTTTATTTATCAAGAACCCTGAAGTAGCCATTTCAATTACTCTCCTGTGCCTTTAAGAGAACATAGAGAACTTTAAGGACACCTGTCTCCCTTCAGGTCCCTTGGCAGAAGATGGACCTTGGGCCCTTCTTACTATCAGGTCTTTCTAAGTTTATCTAGGAGTTTTGTTGATCATCTCTGGGCAGCACAAGAGGGAGGCATAGGGTCCTCTCTCAGCAGATCTTGCCAGTGTCTAACATTCTTGCTACTCTCTCTGGTGCAATAAGTTTTATCTTTGTGGGGGGCGGGGGAGTCTCTCATTAGTTCCAATAATTATCTCTTTTTGTTATCTTATGGAATTAGCCACAACCTCTCATATATTTTTAATGTAGTGGTGACAGCATCATTTTGCTTTTATAATTCAGTATGTGGACCCCTCTATCTTTCAATAAGATACCACACTTTATCAAATTTAGAAACTTTCCTCCTATTTCTGACTTACCATTTGTTACTATCTCCCAAATCTTTTATTTTGGTTTTGTCTGTGGGACAATTAATTGCTTGTAAATTCCTTAACGTTGAGTAATTTTTGTATTTTTAGGACAAATCCTACTTGGTTACTATTAGTAAGTCTATTAGTACACTATTGCGATCAATTTATAATAAATATTTTATCCAGGAACTTTACATCTATGTTAATGAGTAAATTGGTTTACTTTTCTCTCTCTTTTATTAACTATGTTTTTATTTTAGTGTGTCAGCATTGTTATCTATATTCTTTTTTTTAATTTTTTTTTAACGTTTTATTTATTTCTAGGAGAGAGAGAGAGAGAGACAGCGTGAGCAGGGGAGGGTCAGAGAGAGAGGGAGTCACAGACTGAAACAGGCTCCAGGCTCTGAGCTGGCAGTCAGCACAGAGCCCGACGCGGGGCTCGAACCCACGAACTGCGAGATCATGACCTAAGCGAAAGTCAGACGCTTAATGGACTAAGCCACTCAGGCGCCCCTGTTATCTATATTCTTGATATAAGAAACGTGTCACTGTTAAAGAACTAATGAACAGTTGTCATATTCTGTTCTTATTCTGTCCTATTCTGTTGTTCAAATTTTTACGGCTTTTCTGTGCTTTATATTCTATCACAATTAACTGGGCTCAGTATATTGTCACCCTGCACTTAAATTCTACATTACTTTAGTAATAGCTATGCCACCAATAACACTACCTTCTAAAACATTTTACATATCATTGCTAAAGTAATCTTTTCTCAGACCCTTTCATTGCCACATTTTCCTTCCTTTTCAAAAATCCATTCCCAATACTAATTCACTTGTGAAAACGGTGCTTTAATCAGATAAAGGTTGGATAAATCTATTTTCTGATGTTGACAATTATAATAAAATATGGTTAAAAAGCACATATAAATAAACTATATAAATAAATAAAGCTTTAGTAATACTTTAAAATTTATTTCTGAAGGCACTTTAGAATCTGTTAGAACAATATAAGAATCCATATTAAATAATTTATTTTTGTATGGGGCTGGGAAATGGAAGGAGGAGTCTTCTGGCTTGTGTTTCTATACAAAACAAAATTTTCTCCAAATTCAAGGGAAAAAATTGACAATGATGTATAAAGCAACAACAGTATATTTGTTAGTCTATGTGAACATATGTGGTATTTGTATTTAAGATTTAAAGAAGCAAATATTGTCAGTTGTAATTTATAAAAGAAAATGTGTATAATTGTCATTCATCAAAAAGTTGAAATATCTTTGTTTATATGTCATCTTGAGAAAATTAAATTTATCTTGGCTAAATATAGAGCTCAAGTTTCATTGATTCTACTGAGTCTTATCTATCTTTGCAGAAGTTTACAGCTTTCACTCATATTTGGAAAATATGCCTATGATAAGATATATCTGTATATCAAACTTCTCCTATATATGTCTATATACTTCATATACAGATATATTGCCATATAAATTAATACAAATATACACATACACTAATGTGACAAACTTTAAATGCATTCAACTGAAGTGAGAGAACAGAACCCGTGAAAATGTAAAGAACTATAAATATAAGGGTGACTGAAATTTCCAAAATACATACTGGACAATGTAACTTGAAGTGAAATAGCACTTACTTTCCAGTATCAGAAAAATATACACAAGTCTATGTGGTTGAATCTATTTTGGTCTATAAATTACAGTTCTAGTTTTATGCCAATGTAGCTAAGTTTAGTAATCCTCTCTTCTCTTTTACCAGCTGTAAAACAACACTTTTGGAATAAAAATATGCTCTTTATTGTAACCTGTTTAATATGCATTTTTTAAAAGTTTATTTATTTTGAAAAAGAGCGTGCACATCCACACGCAAGTTGGGGAGGGACACAGAGGGACACAGAGAGAGGGAGAGAGAGAATTCCAGGCAGGCTTCATGCTGTCATTGCAGAACCCAACGCAGGGCTCAAACTCGCAATCTGTGAGATCATGAGCCGAGCCAAAATCATGAATCGAGTCCTCCAGTTAACAGACTAAACCACCCAGGTGCCCCTAATATGCATTTTAAAGTTTAGTTCTATCATATGACTCAGATGTATGATTTCTTTCAGGCAATAAATAGATTATCAACCCTACCCCCTCCCTTATGCCTTTGTACTGTATAATAATTCTAACAATTGACACACAGACCTAGGTTTAGGGGATGGGGCCCAAAAGCACTACTGAATAGGGGCTTGAAATAAAAATTAACTAGAATTATAGAAATAAAATATAGTTCTTATGGACATGATTTTGTATACTGACATTCATGCTGAATATAATCACACATTTTTTGTTTTGTTTTGAAAAGGGGAATGCAAAAGAAATAGCATTCCAAGTGGGAAGAACAGCCTATGAAAAGGTAAAAAATTGAAATCGAATGTTTCATATTGTGTGTAGAGAATGTATGGCTCCTGCTACAAAGTGGCTGCAAAATTAGTATTTATTGAACATGACAAATTAAGTGCTGACACCAACAGCTGGTGAAACATTTTATGTTTGTTTATGAAGGACTTGTATTGTTAAGTCCAATGTACGTAAAAATACTTAAGAGGCCTTCCTGTTGAATATCCAAATACTTCTCATCTATTCCCATTTGTGTTTCCTATCTCAAACTTAAAATATAAACATCCCAAATGAAACAATTGTCTTTAACCTCACCTGATCCAAATTAACTATAATCTATCACTCTTTCTGCTGCCCTTTAATTATAGGATATCATACATCTAAGACCCAGGTCCATATATATCTGCAACCTCTTAGGCTCCCTAATCCAAGTGTGCCTCTATTTCCATAGTCACTTACCAGGACAGACCCTTCATTGGTTTATAGTCAGATATGTATGCTTCCACTCAGCTGATTTTGTTTTTGAGCTTTTTCCCATGTGGTACATCTATTGTACTTCTGTTATACAGGATATGTATTTCTCAAAGATATTGTCAATAAATAGATTCAACATTGTAGACATTTCACTTTTTCACATGTTTTTATACTTTTTTTATAATTTTCATTTTTTAATAGTTTATCACACAGCCCCTAAATTGGTCCTTTGTCCTATTTTCTACATACTTACGTAGAACTGAACATTATTTCTTTACCTTTATAAAAATGTGTTGACATTTCTATTTTCATATTTGAGTTTCGCTGACCTTTTTTGTAAATTATTATTTTGTTTTAGTTACACAGACCTACTTAGCTTTATGACCTCCTAATATTCCTAATAAAAGCATACAACTTTTCTCAACACATGATGATGTGTTCTAAGTAATTAATTTAGTAATTATTTTTATGGTAGTTCAGATAACTTTGTCCTTTACATTTTACTTTTTATTATGAGGACGTTAAACAAAGTTTTTCAATGAAAGTTCAAACGCATAGTAGGTTTATTTGGAATTTTATAATGATAATGTAAAAAATTGAAGCAGGAATTACCTTCACTTTAAATGAGGGAAAGTGAAGCTTAGCACAGTTGGGCAACTTGTCACAAGCCATTCAACTGATGGCATATTCAAAAAGAATATATAGTTTATTCTGAACATTTGTTGGCTAAACTTCTGTTTCTCAACTACAACAATATCACACCACATGAATAGAAAATTAATCATAAATTCAAATTGAAGAATATTTACATCTTAAAATAGCCCAAGTGGAATTCTACTTAACTAGCATCTGTTCCCACCCACCTACTCTTCTGATTCCCCCCCACCCCAAAGTGCAAAAAAGTGGTGGTTGAGGACATTAAACAATGTTCTTACGTACTTTACTGCCAAACTCAAGGTTTAAATTGATCTTGTGATGTGAGTGACACTGTCCTGTAAGGAACTGACTATATGTTCTACAGTTGACATTTCCTTAAATCAAAATGGACCTCATGTTACATTATTAAAAATGGAATTTGAAATTCAGTTAATAATTTCTTATGGTAACATTATAACAAGGTTTCACTGAGCATACATTTGTATATTTGTATTTTTGTCACAAATCTGGTTTGTTTGCCAAATACATGATCTGCTCAGTTTTGTTTTCCATTGGAAGATTTTATTTGTATTTTGCATAGGATGATGACCTGAACTCATGCATATTTGGTACCCCATCACCCACCAAGTAAGAAGTACCAAAGCTCGTAATATCACACACAATTTCCAACTTTTAAAAACTATTTATTACCATTTATCCCCTGCTCATTCAGTTGTATAACACTCATTGATGATAAGTAGCACCTAGAAATGTATAAACTATGGCCAGCAATGCAAGCAATGAAAATCAGCCTTGATATGCAGTCTGCATGCTCATATTGTCTGATACAGCTTCTTGCTTCTCCCTGCAAGTAAGGAAAACAGATCTGGATATTCATGGATTGGTTTCTTAGGGTTTCATGAAGGTAGAAAGCAGAAGGTGGTGTTCTTTTAATTCCTCCATAGGTAGCACAAGCTTACCCAACATTCTAAGGTCTATGCTCCAGTACCAAAAAAAATGTTCTTAGTCCTTGGTGCTTCATCATGGGTTTACAAATACACTTATGTAACCTAAAGAGTAGTGCACTGCCTTCCCAGTAGCCAGCATCCTGTTCTAGGTGGAAATAGATGTGAGGTCCTAATCCAGACTATGTCCCATAGATCTAAATTTCTTGTTTATCTTTCTCCTACTTATTCCTTACTTCTAGCTCTGTTTCCATTATCTTCTGGAATGAAGACAATCTCTTCAGCAAATGGTGTTGGGAAAACTGGATAGTGACCTGTAGAAGAATAAACCTGGACAAATTTCTTACACCACACACAAAAATAAATTCAAAATGGATAAAAGACCTAAATGTAAAATGAGAAGCCATCAAAATCCTAAAAGGGAAAACAGGCAACAACCCCTTTGACCTTGGCCACAGCCATTTCTTATTTGACATGTCTCCAGAGGCAAGGGAAACAAAAGCAAAAATGAGCTATTGGGACCTCATCCATATAAACAGCCTCTGTACAGTGAAGGAAACAACCAGCAAAACTAAAAGACAACAGACAGAATGGGAGAAGGTATTTGCAAATAGCATATCAGATAAAGGGTTAGTATCTAAAATCTATAAAGAACTTATCAAACTCAACACCCCCAAAAAATAAACCAGTGAAGAAAGGGGCAAAAGACATAAATAGACACTTTTCCAAAGAAGACATCCAAATGTCTAACAGACACATGAAAAAATGTTCAACATGACTCATAATTAATGAATACAAATCAGAACTACAATGAGATACTACCTCACACCAGTCAGAATGGCTAAAACTAACAACTCAGGCAAAAACAGATGTTAGCAAGGATCCGGAAATAGAGGGATCTTTTGGCACTGCTGGTGGGAATGCCAACTGGTGCAACTGCTCTGGAAAACAGTGTGGAGATTCTTCAAAAAATTAAAAATAGAACCATCCTGTGACCTAGCAATTGCACTACCAGAAATTTATCCAAAGGATACAGGAGTGCTGATTCGAAGGGACACATGCACCCCAATGAGTATAGCAGCACTATCAACAATAACCAAAGTATGGAAAGACCCCACATGTCCATCTACTGATGAATGGATAAAGAAGATGTGGTATATATATATGTACAATGGAATACTACTTGGCAATCAAAAAGGATCGAAATCTTGCCATTTGCAACAATGTGGATGGAACTAAAGTGTATTATGCTAAGCAAAATAAGTCTGTCAGAGAAAGACAAATACCATATGATTTCACTCATGTGGAATTTAAGAAACAAAACATGAACAAAAGGGAAGGGAAGCAAATTAATATAAAAAGAGAGAGGGAGACAATCATAAGAAACTCTTAAATACAGAAAATAAATTGAGGGTTGCTAGCAGGGTGTTGGGGGGGGAACAGATTAAATGGGTGGTGGGCATTAGGGAGGACACTTAATTGGAATGAAACTGGGTGTTATATGTAAGTGATGAATCAATAATTTTATTCTTAAAATCATTATTACAGTATGTGTTAACTAACTTGAATTTAAATTAAAAAAAGAGAGAGAGAAAGAACAAGCTGAGGATTACTAGACAGAGGTCCGTGGGGGCATGGGTGAAATAGGCGATGGAGATTAAGGACTGCACTTGTCATGATAAGCACTGGGTGTTGTATAGAAGTGTTGAATCACTACATTGTCCACCTGAAACTAATATAACACTGTATGTTAACTAACTGGAATTAAACTAAAAATTTTAAAAACTTACACTTCTAGAAATTGTCAAAAGAAATCACGGCAACATAAAGTATACAAATGTGTTGGTGTTTCTGAGACTGGAGCAAACATCTAATTTAATTTTTGTTTTAGGCTGGCTATATGCCGCAGAAGGAACAAATAAAAAGGAATAGAAATTAGTGCATATGGAAGAAAACCTGATAGGGTATAATGGTAAAGATTCAGGATTTAAGTAGCCTGAAAATATAACTCTTAAGGCAACTATTTCCTTGAGAAAATCTTTTTGTCTTTATGATTATATGACCAAACAAAGATCTCAATGATTAATTCAATGGGCTAAGAAACATAAAACTATAAAATTCAAGTAAAGAATTATGAAAGGGCATAATATTTAGAAGGAATGTATGTTTCTTTTTGTAGTAAATATTTACATTCTTTCTTCATCATAAACTATTTTTTTTAATATATTTATTTTATTTATTTCTAGGAGAGAGAGAGAGAGAGACAGTGCGAGCAGGGGAGGGTCAGAGAGAGAGGGAGTTACAGACTGAAACAGGCTCCAGGCTCCGAGCTGGCAGTCAGCACAGAGCCCGACGCGGGGCTCGAACCCACGAACCGCGAGATCATGACCTAAGCGAATGTCGGACGCTTAACCGACTAAGCCAACCAGGCGCCCCACTTCATCATAAACTATTAAAAGAAAGCATGAATACTTCAAGGAATATCTCTCTAATTTAGAAGTTAGATTCTAAAAATGGAAAGGTTTCAGGAAATATTTTTGGTGTTATTGACCAAAGTCAGAAAGAAATGACCTACAAAAATAATTTTACTCCCATTTGCGTTATTAGCTGTATCCAGAAGAGCCGTGTAAACAAAATCAAGGTTAGTACAGCTTATGTCCCAACAATAGCTCATATTTATTGAGTAGTTACAATGTGCTTGACACTATTCTAAGCATTTTACTCCTATGAATTTTGTAAGCCTCACAATAACTGTAGCAGCTTATTTTAATTCTCCAAGTGATTTGTATTGGTGGCAATTTATATTAATTCCTGTTCAATCTCAATCATCTTACTTTTTCCACAGCAAAGTTCCATCATGCCTTATGTCTCTAAGTGCTATAATCATTAAATTATAAACAAAAATTAAAACAGTTCAAATCGATTGAACCGAATTGAGTTGAAAACAAGTCTTCTTAACAACGAACATATCAAGTGAAAATCTGACGTAATTGATCAAATGATGATGATATTATGGTTTTACAATCCCTTTCAATAGTGCTTCCTTTAGAATTTCCCTGAAGGTAAGGGACAAATAGAATCCTTATTATGCATTAGTAGGAGGTTATCTTTTTCCCAAACCTGATTATTTTACTATTAATGAATTGAAAATTTAGTACATACATAACAATTCTTTTATATAAAACCCAATTTATTTAAGAAATTAACAAATAGTCCTTATCACTTTGCAATTTGAATCTATCCTCACTTTGAAATTCCACTGACACTTTTTGTTATGAGTCACTTCACTAACTGCCACAATTACTCATCTTTATTTTCACTCTCTCAGTCCTGCATTAGTGCCTCCACACAGCTTCTAAAACTGACATTTAGGGGCACCTGGGTGCCTCAGTAGGTTGAATATCTGACTCTTGACTTGTATGAAGTTACTAAAGTAAACTTTTCTGGGGAAGCATCCCGGTATGAAGGATAATGGTGACTCCTTGAATCTGAATTCCTTCCTATAACCTTCTCATAATCCACATGACCAACAGTGACAAACAAAATGACATAAATAAACAAAAATAAAATTACAATCAACCATATTTTAGACATTACTAGGAGACTTAAATGCCATCAACTTCTAATTCTTACAAGCAGAAAAATAAAAACTAAATTCCACCCAGCTCTCATGGCTGGTAAAAGCCTGTAGGTGTGAAGAAGAAGGGAAAGAGAACTTTAGGGATTCTGTGAAAAAGAAGAATAGAATAGAACACATGGCAAAAAGATAGATAAATCACTTACAGAAAGAAATTACAACAGTTAATACAAAATACTAGAAACAAGTCAAGTAATTGGTAGTTCTCAACATCAGCTACAAGAATGGGGCTTGAAAGTAGGCAGACTTGGAGGAATTAGCCTTTGGGAAGCGTTCCTTCTTATGGGGAGAATCTGATAAGTAGAGAAAGAAGGAAGAGGGAGAACTGAAAGTTAAGGATCCTACAGAAACAAAAGATAAAATGAGATGCCATTCATCCCCTCTTCTTGCCATCATCACTTCTATAAATGACACAACCAATTCTTTTAAAATGCACTTTACCATACTGGTAGAAAAGGGCATTCTTGAGCTCAGAGATCATCAAAAAAATTCCAAGGATTTTTAAAAAAATCAACCAAAAGTTGATGCAAAAGTGTCCAAAAAAAGTAAACAGAAAATTCAAATTAAAATATTTCCTGAGATAATTTTTCCCAAATTCAGTAAGAAAGAACATTGTATCAGATATTATAAATTATATTAGTCTTAAGCAAGCATTTAGTTATAATTATAGAAATGCATTAAAACAGGAAGTAAAAAAAACAACTAGTGACAAAAAGGGATAAAACACGGGAAAACAATGCAATGAAAATCCAACTCAGAAAAGAAATGGAAGAAAAAGGTCAACCAGGAAGTGAAGAAGAAATTAGAAGGTAACCAAGGGAATATGGATTGGAATGAAAATTTAATAAGGGACTTTGAAGAAAGGCAGGACAAAAACCAAAGGAGTACATTTGAGATTTTCAAGAGTATAAAGTTTGAGAGGAAAGTGGATGAAATGCCCAGGTAGGCAAGGGAAAAATATCTGTCCTTAACATGACTAGACTTACTGCAAAATAAAGCAGAACAGAAATAAACATTGGAATCTGTAAGGCAAGAAAACTATCCAGAAATTAAAAAATAGCTTAAATCTACATTTTGAAGGGGTCTGCCTTCTACCTAGGAAAATTGTCTAAAACAAATGATTTGGAGAAATATTCTAGGAAAACTATTCTACTTTAAGGGGGGGAAATTCACCAGTTCCTCTAAACAAAATGATGACATTATCTATAATGGGGAGTATATTAGTCTAACATCAGCCTCTCAAGAGCAACAAAAAACACAAAGCAACAGTGGAACAGCCCTTTCCAAATGTTCACTAAAAGAAAAGTTAAGCAAGGTTTTTATATTCAGCCAAGTTCTTTAAAGTATCAAGACTATAGAAAAACAGTGTTAACTGTGTAAGAACCCAGGGTCTCTTATATGTGTGAGTGCTTTGTCAGGAATCTACTACAAGATGAGTTCATGTAACCAAGACATACTAAGGAAGCCTTGGTAAATGGATTTATGATGATTTCATATATAAAAGATGCTCAACATCACTCATTATCAGGGAAATACAAATCAAAACCATACTGAGATACCGCCTCACACTGGTCAAAGTGGCTAAAATTAACAACTCAGGAAACAACAGATGCTGGTAAGGATGTGGAGAAGCAAGAACCCTATTGCACTGATGGTGGGAATGCAAACTGGTGCACCTGCTCTGGAAAATTGTGTGGAGTTTCCTCAAAAAATTAAAAATAAAACTATCCTATGACCCAGCAATAGCACTACTAGGAATTTATCCAAAGGATACAAGAGTGATGTACATGTACATCAAAGTTTGATGTACCCCAAAGTTTATAGCAGTGCTTTCAACAATAACCGAATTATGGAAAGAGACTAAATGTCCATTAAATGATGAGTGGATCAAGAAGATGTGGTTTATCTATACAAGGGAATACTACATGGCAATGTGAAAGAATGAAATCATGCCATTTGTGGCAACATGGATGGAACTGGAAGGTATTACGGCTAAGTGAAATCAGTCAGAGGCAGATATTATGTTTTCACTCAAATGTAGATCCTGAGAAACTTAACAGAAGACCATGGGGGAAGGGAAGGGGAAAAATTAGTTACAGAGAGGGAGGAAAGCAGACCATGAGAGACTCTTAAATACAGAGCAGAAACTGAGGGTGGATGGAGGTGTGGGGAGAGGCGGATATGGGTAATGGGCATTGAGTATGGCACTTGTTAGGATGAACACTGGGTGTTGTATGTAAGTGATTAACTACAGGAATCTACCCCAAAAACCAAGAACACACTTTGCACACTGTATATTAGCCAATTTGACAATAAATTATATCAAAAATAATAAAAAAAGAAGTTACCATTGCAGTAAATCAAGAAAAATGAAATCATAAAATGTGGAACAAAATAAATGAATAAATAAAATATTTAGTTGAAAATCAAAAACTATTACAAGAATAGGATCATGGATGAAAGAATAATATTTAAATATCTATGATCCGACTATGTAGAAAAAATTCCATTAAAAGTGGAAGGAGAGAGGAAGAAGTGAAAACTTTGAAAAAAGTATTGGCTATTGCTTATGTGAGTGTCAATGACTACCATATAAAACTGACAGATTAGATAGTAAAATATTTTTTAAGAAAAATTAGAAATAAGGGTACTGTAAAAGACATAAATACAAAGATAATTATGAGACTTATTAGAATCTTTCCCAAAAACCAAATCAAATAATAAAAGAAAATTTTGTTACATTAAACAGAATATGATACAAATATCAATTATAGCATAAAATAATGTCAGAATTTAAACAATGTCACTCATAACATTAAAAGTACATGGGTAAGAATGTCCTCTCTCATGACTTCTATTTGACATTATACTGGATGTCCTAGCTGTGCAACAAGACAAGAAAAAGAAACAAAAGGTATACAGAATAAATGGAAGGAAAAAAGTTTTTATTTATAGATGCAATAATTATCTATGCAGGAAATGCAAGTGAATCTTCAAAATAACCTACTAAATCTAAGTGTACTAGAATATGGTGAGTAGCAGATAGAAGGTCAACATATAAAACTCAATTGCTTTCTTAGGTACCATAATGAAAAACTGAAATTAAAAAAATCATTTATAATAACATCAAAAATCAAATAGACATAAATCTAATAAAACTTATACAGAATCTGTACAGGTCAAACTGCAAAACACTTCTGAGAGAAATTAAAGATGGTATAAATGAATGGATAGGTATTCCATGTTGATGGATTGGAAGAATCAATATAGTTAAGATGTCAGCTTTTTTCAACTTGGTCAACAGATTCAATGCAATCCCAAATTAAATTCCAAGGCTCTGTTTTGTCAATATTGATAAACTCATTCTAAAGTTTTTTTTTTTTTTTAAACTCATTCTAAAGTTTACATAGAAAGGTAAAAGACATGCAATCCTATTCAACATAATACTCTTTCTTTGTCAATTACAATGTTTCCTTTTTGAAATAGATTGTTTTTATTCTTAACTCTAGACTTCCACATTAGTGAAAACATGTTAATATCTCTGCAAAGTAGACTGGATATTGGAAAATTACCTTGGAAACAAACTCAGACTAATCACCACGGGATGTGCTCTTGCCATGCTTAAGGAAATTGGCAGTTAGTTGTTTATTTGGGTTGCTCTGGGATTCTATTTTAAACTCTCCACTACTATGCACCCTGAAGGATTACACATACGTGGTGGCAAGCATGCTGAGTATGTACAATTTGATTCACTTCATTGCTCAGATGTTCAATACACATCATGGTAATGTGCAAACGGAAGATCACAATTCTCCTCTTGCTGAACATAAAGGACTTATCGATACTGATGATTCTTCTCACGTAAGCTTCTGTCCCTGCTGAAATCCCTGAGACAGCTGATCAATGGCTAGGCACCATTTAAAAATTCATTATGATCCCCAAGGAAGATGTAACGCTGTGTTTTCTTTTTATAGCTCAGGAAACATCTAAAAGCCTGCACCTACTTCTCCCTTCCATTTTATGTATGAAGGGTGGTCTACTTAAAAAATATGAACTATAAACCTAGATAGAAAGAGAAAGAAAAAAATAGGTTTTTCTACATTATAAAGTTTTCCAAAGTCATAACAGATTGCCATGAAACCAAGTACGAAAGCTAAATATCATGAACTAAATAATTAGATGAAAACTTACTAAATAAAAACAAAATTCACTCATTTAGTCTGGTAATAGAGCCTTTAAAAATCAGATGATTGAAATTCAGTACTGATGATCAACAATACATGTGTAGATTAGTTAGAATGTATGGAATTGCTATTACAGGTCGTTATACTTCCCTAGCAGAATGACTTTAAAATTTTGATTTACAACATAATCACCTGCAGAACTTGATAAACTTGTAGAGGTTCAAGCCCCTCCCCCAACTTTATCATATGGGATCTCCTAGGGATTGGTCATTTGCACTTTTAACTAGCTCCCCAGGTAATTGTGATGCACATCGATGAGGCAATGAATCATGTCTTAGCACATAGTAGGTCTTTTAATAAAATGTATGAAAGGAATTTACCATTGATTATTCATTATCAGTGTCCAGTATGTAAATGATCAGTTCCTTTTGCTGCAACAACATCTCCCTGCCAGCATTTTCCTGGCATTTCACATTACATTAATATAGTGGTAAGAGGAGGGAAATCTGTCAATTTTTCTTTCAAAGGTTTAGGTAAAAGATGCTGTCAGAAATAGATTAAAATTGATTTTAAGATTATTCTGGGGATATTTCTATCTATGCTCTCCATGTTCTTTTGTTCTCATAGATTAACAGAGGTGATTATGTTGTCTTTTAAAAACATGTTTTTAAATGTTTTATTTATTTCTAAGAGACAGAGAGAGACAGCGTGAGCAAGGATGGGTCAGAGAGAGAGGGACATACAGAATCTTAAGCAGGCTCCAGGCTCTGAGCTGTCAGCACAGAGCCTGATGTGGGGCTTGAACCCATGAGCTGTAAGATTATGACCTGAGTCGAAGTCGGACACCCAACCGACTGAGCCACCCAGGGGCCCCTATTATGTTGTCTTGGATCCTGTATAAATCCTAACATAGTTTCGAAAATCACAGAACTAGAATATTATCAACAGTCTCAGAGATTATCTAAACTATCTCAGTTTCCTGATATAGAACTTGAATGATTTTATTTTCTTACTTTCAAACAGGCTTTCACTTTGCTTGATATCTGTAAGACAGCAATCTAGTGTCAGGCCATTAACTTATAACGAATGAGCACAATATGCCAATGAAGTCTTCTTTATATCCTGTCACCCTTATAAAATGTATCTAGTCTTTAGCCAACCAGTTTAACAGAAAGGGAAAATGTGAAGAGCAATTTGCAAAAAGTGATGCTGAAGAAAACACTAGACAAAAGAGGAATCTAAAGGACTTATAAGGCAGACTATCATGCAGGAGAGTAAAAATGTGTTTTCTATTTCAATTGGGAATGAAAAAAATGTGTGTTAAATTGCTTCAGGAAGGGTAGGTCTTAACTTCTAGTTGTACTTTTCTTAAACTAAGCACGCTTGTCATGCCTCAGTCTCTCTGTACATGCTAATTCTACTTAAAATGTTCTTGTCTTGCAAGATTTTCTTGACTTCACCTACATTAAGTTTCCCTTCTCTTGGCTTATAATGGGGTGTAATATCTCTGTTCCTGTGCTTGGCTGCTTCATCTCCCGTGAGGCACCTTTAATTCTCCATTCTTATTACAGTGTCCTGCAAACACCGATGCTGGATAAATGTTGAATCAATGAAGAGTTAAATGATGGGGGGGACTCTCTTGATTAAAGAATTGAAGGTTAATCCAAAAAAAAAGTCATTTGGGGGAAAATAGTGTAATTGTCTTCTTTCATCCAAATTTGTCATAAGGTAAATGTGTGAATCCTCTGCTTTTGTCCTCAAATCCATTCTCTCTCCTAACATTACAGGGGAAGCAATGAACATCGCAGCTCTGGTGGCCTCTGAGAAGCTTCTGCTTTGGCTAGAACTGCCACTTTAAGAATATGAGCACAGAATCTGGGTCCCGGCTGCTTTGAATGATATTTTACATCGAAACCCCTGCGTAACTGAATGACATGAGATGTAGGGTGCAACTGTCTTTATCAGAGCAGCGAGCATATAGCCAACAACCAGAAAACCTGAAAGCCCAACTGCTGGCTGTAACCAGGAAAAGTCAACTCCATAGCAACAGAGAAACAACAACAAAAATATCCTGCATTTTGCTCCAACCAGAGCTTTACAAAATTTAAAGTGTGTAAGATTCATTTGGGAAGCTGGTAAAACCACATTCCCAATTGATTCTGTAGGAGCAGGAAGTTGCCCAGGAATCTGAAATGTAACTAAGGCTCTGTAATTCTAACGGAACTGGCCTTTGAAAATCGTTGTTTACTATTGGCTACAGGAAAAAGTTTTGGCTAATTACATGACAAAACCGTAAAACCTTACCCAAATAAATTAACATCATCATTTAAATACTTAGCCTTTATGGAACTAATCAAATAATGTAGGAAGTTAACTTAATTCCTATTCTTTTTGCAATATTAGAGGCAGTGTTCTATAGTAGTATATAGGCTGTGTTCTGTATTCTCAGTGTGCCATTGGATAGTGAGGCTTTTGTAGGGAAGGCACTTCACGTTTTGCATCTTAATTTTCTCCTTTTTTAGGGATGGGAGCAATGAAAGTCTTACAGAGTTGCTGGAAGGATAAAATGAAATAATAAGAAGTGCTTAGTATGATGCACTATTCCTAGGGAAAGTTAAATACAGTTTTTCTGTTGTGATAATGGTAGGACTTACAATTTTAGAAAGTAGATGAGGGCACCCGGGTGGCTCAGTTAAGTGTCCAACTTTGGTTCCAGTCATGATCTCCCAGTTTGTGAGTTCGAGTCCCCCAGGAGACTCTCTGCTGTCAACTCACAGCCTGCTTTGGAGCCTCTGTCCTCCTCTCTCTCTTCCCATTCCCCCGTTCACACATGCACACGCTCTCTCTCAAAAATGAACATTTAAAAAGGTAGATTATCTTTAGATAGTAAAAAATTAGAAATATCTGTGTTAGGTCAAGAACAAGGGGTTGAGCAAGGTATAAAACAGCTAATCCCATAAAACAAGTAAAGTTCCATGGAGTCCAGAAGATAGAAATAGCATATTCTACTGTGGGCAGAGCTTAGGAGGCCGTGTGATGGATGGATTTGGGTCTTGAAGAATCAGTAACCTATAAACATATGAACAAGATCATCTCTAACAGAAGAAACCTTGAGCAGATTTTGGAAATACAAAAGCACAGTGTGTATGTTAAGAGAGTGCTTCTATTTTCTTTCACCAGGAAAGAAATGAGAAATAAGACTGAAACGTTACATAAGTCTGAAAAAAAACCTAACAATCAAAGGCCTTTGCTTATTGGATAGGGTTTTGCTACATGTGTGTCTAACATGAAGAGAGCTTCTGTTATTTCCAGCTTGAGAAGCAGTCCTAGAGGTGGTAACTAGGATGTCAATATGACTGTCTTTTCAAAATGCAATTGATCAATTGGAGTCTAGAAAAAAAAGGTCTCGATTAGTCACAGATAAATATTCAACCAAGCCTATCACATGAACCTAATGAGGGGAGGTGCCAGCAGTATTGAACAGATGCAGCTTTTTCACACCACGGTCCCCAGGCTTTTCCTAAAGGGAATGTAAGAAAATGACAGTATTTAGAACTGGAGAGAACTAACACCACAGCCTTTGGTAATAAGCACCACAGTGGAAAAAGGAATATCTGTCCAATCTTCATCCTAGTGTGAACCCCTTCTGTGGTTTGAGGTAGATTCTAAAGCATTAAGGACATTCCCTTTCCAAGGTTGTGACTCCTAACTAAATTGAAAGGAAAATCATGATCTCAAGATCTGGCATTAGGCCAGCAAGTAAGAGGTACTACTTTTACTGAAGGAGTATTAAATTAATACTATGTTTTTAAACTTAAAGTAGATAAAAATATGTTATATACTCTTAATTCCAGTAGTGTTGTAGAAATTGAAACTGCATTTTTTGAACTTTGCAAAGAAGCAATAACATGAAATCCATGTTGGCCATTCAACTGTTTTTGAATATCACATTTCTATAAGATAGAGTCATGTCCACAATAAAGAGCTTCTAACATGAAAGAAAGAAAGAAAGAAAAAAAGAAGAAAGAAAGAAAGAAAGAAAGAAAGAAAGAAAGAAAGAAAGAAAGAAAGAAAGAAAAAGAAAGAAAGAAAGAAAACGAACGAATGAACTTTGGACCTGAATTCAGATGTAAAATCCCAGAGGTGGTTGGCTGTGTTTCTCTCTCCATTACAAACTCATATACTTGAAACATATATACATAAATATATGTATACAGGCTTAAGACATATGTATATATACATGTGTTTAAAATAAGAAGACAAACATTAATGAAATTTCTCTAAAATATTTTTTATTAATGTATGTAAATGTGATATGGGAAAAAAAAGGACTCTATTAAGTACCCAGAATTATGCCTGCTGTGCATAGACAAAAAAAAATATTATTATGCCTCATTAAATAGACAACCCTAGATCATTTCTACCTCATGATAAGAATACGCTGGCCTCATGTGAAGCATAGACTACATTGTTGCTCCTGAAGGTAATATTAACATGTTGAATATAAGGGGGATTGGTGTATTGAATGATCTCTGGAAGAGGAATACCAGTATTCATGTTTCTGATGACCAGTCATTCATATGTTCAAAATGTGCATATCAACGACTGACAGCATCATCAGAATGACAGTATACCAGTACAATTTTACTATCTAGGTGCCACATAAAAAATTAACAACCTATTTGTACAAAATTTACCACTAGAAGAAGAAGGTACGACTCTGAATATGAAGAATAATAGTAACATGAACCTAGAGACACATAGAAGGATGATTTCTGTAAACATCTACTTAATCTTTACTATAAAAGAATGAAAGGACTGGCTGATGAGCTCAGAAACAAAAAACCACAAATAAGCTTTTAGTTTCAAGTATAAAGTGAATTCTGTGATTTTGTTATTGTTAATGTTTATGGATAAAGTCTAAAGAATAGGCTTGTGGTATTAAGTCGCTGGGCACTCCACATCCTAGTGATATTTTTATTTTATTATTTTTTTTATTGTTTTTTTTTTATAAATAGTTTATTTTCAAATTAGTTTCCAACCTAGTGATATTTTTAAAATCACAACTTATGTTCTAGCATGTTAATGAGTGAATACTTTATTTCAGAACATTTTACGTGCATAAGTGATTCCAAATCTTTTAATCTTAATTGATGAAATATATTGCTTGTAGAAGAAACATGTGCCTCTTTAAAATAAGCTTAGGAAAATCCCAACCTGCTTTGTTTTTAAGTAATATACTTCTGGTTTGACAGCAAAACATCATGAATTTGGCTAGCATTTCCCATGAATAAATTACATGCTGAGACAAATTTGCACAATTTGGGATTCCGACTGAATAAATTCATGTTATACGGCTCTTGATTCTTCCTAGAACTTGATTTTCAGAGCTTGCAGGCAGGCAGTACTAAAATAGTTAAGTAATAACCTTTTGACATTTCATTGCTTTACTCTACAGGTGTACATGCTCTCTATATAAGTTATAGGGAGAAATGATTTACCATGGTCTAGAGAATCCAATTAAACAATAATTTGCTACATACCTTTGGTGTATCAAGAATTGTTCACTCAAATTATTATTGATATGTAGTATTGAAGAGTTTTAAGCAGAGAAATTAATCTGTATGTTGTAAGGAAGATGAATTTGAGGCAATCATCCCATTAGGAAGATGATGCCAGAGTCTAGGCTAAAAGTGTTTAAATTTTACTCAGGCTCTAAGAGAGATAGATGATAAAGACAGAAGTAGAGAAGAATTCAAGGAATACAAAAATGTAAATTGGCTCCTTCTGATGATTAATTGTGTGTAAAAAATGGAAACAACTAAAAGAAAGGAAAGAGTTGAGGGTGTTTCTAAGATTTTTTTAGCATAGGTTGGGATGATTAATGATATCACCAGATGACAGAGAACATAGGAGAAGAAAATGATTGGAGGAATATGATGGATTAAGCTTTGGGAATATTAAATTGGAGGTTCTTCAAGGCATGCAAATAAAGCTTCCCATCCAAGATATGAAAGTGTGAATGCAGCTCAAGGAAATTTCAGAGCTGGATATTGTCATTTAGTCAGGATCAGCAAATGGTGGTAGAGAGGGTGAAATCACATTAGGAGAGAACAGAAGAAAGAATCATAATAGTTTGCTGACAAAACCTTATATAGAATATCAATGCTTAAGCATTGATAGAATAAAAATGTACTATAGGGGCACCTGGCTGGCTCAGTTGGTCGAGTGTCTGACTCTTGATTTCAGCTTAGATCATATCTCACAGTGAGTGGGATCAAGCCCTGCATTGGGCTCTGTGCTGGCAGTGTGCAGTCTGCCTGGGATTCTCCAGAGCTCTCCTCTCTCTATGCCTTTCCCCCCGCTTAGGTGCTCTCTCTCTCAAAATAAATATATAAACATTTAAAAAATGAAAGGATATTATAAAAGAAACTGAATGGGAAAGTCAGAAAGGTAGAAGAACTAACAGTATAGGTTTTACTGAAGAAAAGGAGTTTTATGAATAACCAAACTAAGTATTCACTTAAAACATCAGCTTCATTAGAGCAAGGCATCTCTACCTGACTTGTTCACAGCTGAATCCCCAGCACTGGGAGCAAAGTCTGGACCTTAATGGATACACTAAAATAATGGTAAATTAACAAATCCATCGAGGTATAAAACATGCCACAAAAATTTATTCAAATAAACACTAACAATTTGGGGCACCTGGGTGGCTTAGTAGGTTAAGCATCCAACTTCGGCTCAAGTCATGACCTTGCAAGTTGTGAGTCTGAGCCCCACATAGGACTCTATTCTGACAGCCCAGAGCTTGGAGCCTGTTTCAGATTCTGTGTCTCCCTCTCTGTCTCTGCCCTTCTGCTGTTCATGTTCTGTCTCTTTCTTATAAATGAATAAACATTAAACTTCAAAAAAAACCAAATAAACACTAAAAATCTATCATTGATGAGGTAATTGAAGGCAAAAGTAATTTCAGTGAAAGGGTGGAAGCAAAAATCAAACTACAATAGAAGATTAAGTAATAAAAACACTGGGGGATAATTTTCCATATAAATGTGTATATTATATATAATAAATATGTATACATATGGAATGGTGAAAGGAAGACCATTCTTAAGATGATTAAAACAATGATAAGAATGGAAGCTTGGGAAACCAGAGATTATCAAAAGAAAAAAATTCATATAAACCTCAGCATACAAAGGATTGGAGTCAAATCATCTTACAGTGGAGCACGAAAAGGGGAATCCCATCACCAGATTATCATTTCTTAATAACAGAGACAGCATCTTACTCTGCCTTCTTACCATAGGTTCTGACATGAAGGTAGGTACTCAAACTAGGTGAGCTTGCTGAATCAACTATATCTAAACTAGTTTTACTCCGATAGTAAAGCTTTATTAGTTTGTACCTACTTTTTCTATCCTTCCCCTCTCTCCTCTCCCGCCCCTCTCCCAGCTTAGAAGCCCAGATACTGTCCAGGGAGCTGGGCCTGCACTTGCAGGTAAAATGATTGGAAATGGTCAGAAGAGTAGCACTATTTACAGATGGGCTCAATTATGCTCCCTTCCTGGGAGCTCCGAGGAAATAAGATGAAGTCATTGCTCCTTATTATGAAATTAATTCTCACTCTTCTGGATATCAGATTTGTTATCCAGCTCTTGAAATTTTTTGTAAGATTCAGAGGGCTTGAATCAGATACTAATATTATTAGATACTGGTAAAATACATATTTTATAGCTATTTGTGTGCTCAAATAAAAGTTTGTTTCTGTGGATACAATTAAATTACTTTCACATGTTCACCTGAATATTGAAAAATAATATTATTTTAAAACTGGAATTTGTTCTTCCTTTTCGCCTCTCTCCCTCATTCCTTGCCTGCCTGTCTCCCTCCCTCCCTCCCTCCCTTCCTCCCTTCCTTCCTCCCTTCCTTCCTTCCTTCCTTCCTTCCTTCCTTCCTTCCTTCCTCCCTCCCTCCCTCCCTCCCTCCCCCTCCCTCCTTCTCTTTCTTCTTTCCTTCCTTCCTCCCTTCCTTCTTTCTTCTTCTTCCTCTTAGCATGGATATATGTGGAAGCTGCCTATTTCTGATTTAGGTGATTATATTTCTGTTCTGTTCCATGTTTCTCTCTTACCACTACACAGCTAGTTTACAGTGTTTGGATACATTCCTTGGTATCTGTAGTGATTTGCCAAAATACTAGTGTAGGTAGACTGTTATATAAGTTGCTGCTGCTCAGCAGACTCTCAGCATTTGGAGCTCTGTCATTGACAGTTGCAGTTATTGGGAGCTGTTTTATCTAGACTTACAGGATGTCTCAGTGGATCTTTAATCTGATGTGATTGTGCCAAATTAACCTGGTGCCATGCATGTACAATATGTCTGTGCTAAAAATTCCCACAGAAATTTTGGCTGAGTAACCTCACAGGCAAAGTAACTGGGATCTGCTATTTTAAAAACAGAATTTTAATGTGATTGTGTTTGTTGTTTTCAAATAGCGAAGAGTGTATTATCACTAAACATGCTCAATTGTGCAACATCCCCTGCATAAATAAGTTAGCTAGGTCTCCTCTAGAAAATGTCAATATAACATACAGCTTCAAGTGCTTATTTATTTTTCTTCATGGCCATGACAGTAGAGCCCCCATTGTCTGTGTAAAAGTTAGTTTGTTGTGGGAAACTAAACTCCTAAAGCTATCTTTTTAAAGTCTATTTATTGATTTAAACAGCCACAGAGAGAATCTCAAGCAGGCTCCATGCTGTCAGCACAGAACCTGATGCTGGGCTCACACTCACAAACCGTGAGACATGATCTGAGCTAAAACCAAGAGTCTTAGACTTAACTGACAGAGTCACCCAGGTGCCCCTCTCTTATTTTTGACTCCCCCAAAACTCTATGATTTAATCAACTTCAGAGTCAGCTATAAACACCAAATAATTAGCTAGAAAGGGGTGGAAAGCATAAGACCTGACTTGCGTTAATGTTTTCAAACTTTCATATACCTAAAAGTCATTTGGGAAGCTTATTAAAATTGCAGGCTCATGGGCTCTATTTCATACCTACTGCACAGGAGTCTATAAGTGTGGAGGTTGAATTAAGGAATTTAATAACCACCCTTGGTGAATATTATGTCTGTGGCCCTAAACATATACTTGTATAGGCAGTTTTAAAATTATCTGGGATTCAACAGCAGATTTTTAAATCTTAATTGGTTATCATATTTTCTTTCAGCCTCTATTTACATGTAAAAGTGGTGTGGGATTATTAATAGGCCATAATGAGTCTGCTAATCCAGAGAGGGTGAAGGTCAAGAGTAGAGTCAAGGCTGTGCTTTCCCAGACTCTTTGTACAGGATAAAGTGATAAGACATCTTTACTCTTAAAGTAACACACCCGTAGGAGGCGACTGGCCAGTGAAGTGAAGGGAATCAGGTCAATCCCTGAGCAGGTGAATTTGCTATTTGAATAATCAGGAGAACTGACCTGATTTTCAGCTTTTTCTGGTCAATAGAGACTTGGACTAAATTTGCCCTCACTGCATGCACACCAAGTATGATAAGAGGCCAGGCAAATCCAAATGGTCTAGTGTGCTTTTAAGACATTTGTGTTAGTCCTTAATTAGCATTGACATCATATTATGCTGAATTTTGGCAACCCTTTGGATATTATAAAGATATGTCATGTCATTTGAGCTTCAAAAACTATAGGAGAGGATTTCAGTTCTATGTTACTGCTTAAACGATTAGAAGCCCAGAAAAATCTAACAGCTTGCTATTTGAAAATCAGGGACTACATCTCAGGGTCCCTGACATATTGTTCAGGGACAATATCTTTGGTTGCTCTTTGATCTCTTTTTAAAATTATTAATAAACAATTGCTGCCATATATTAATAGGAATCCTAAATCTATTAGGATATTTTAAGTTAAAAGTCACAAAAGACCCTCCCAGTTTGGCCTGAACAACAAAGGCAGTTTACTGACTCTTCAAAGCACATGTTTGTATGACTAATATTGCTTCAAGACAGGCTTGATCCTGGAACTCATATAAGGACCTAGTATTCTCCTGCCTATTTCTTCATCCAACTTACCACTGTTGACTCTGTTCTCCAGCACAGTAAAATAATGGCCAGCAGTGGCAAAGCTTTCCTTTTGGAGAGGAGCCTATAGGTTCATTTTTCACAGTGCATTGTTTTCAAGAAATATTTTGGTTAAGTGTTTGTTTGTTTGTTTCTTATCCTTGTCTACACACTGAATTTAATATACTGTCTATTTTTTCATTTATTTTTATTTAAGTATACTTGACACACAATGTTTCATTTGTTTCAGGTATGAAACATAGTGATTCAACTGCTCTACACTTTATGCTATGCTCACCACAAGCGTAGATAACATCTGTCACCATACAATGCTATTATAGCACCATTGACTATTTTCCTCATGCTGTACCTTTTATTCCTGTGCCTTATGCAAAGCTTTCTTCCTTATCCATCAGGAAAGAAATTTACCTGCTTAAGTGAAGCAGAGGTCATACTTGAAGGCAAGATTCTCAAAAACCTCCTGTTAAGGGAAAAAGATATTCATGGAGATCAGAATGATTTTGCTTGTCAGAATTCTCATTTCAAAGTCCCAATATTTTTTTACTATTGGTTTTTAAAATATTTGTCTTTATCACAAATTATCATTTGTGATAATGAGGTGAAGACACTGAGTAACAAACGAGTTAGCTAACAAACCAGTTACAGGAAAAATGTCATCATTCTCCTAATTCTCATCAGCATTCTAGCAAAGACTTGCTTTTGATAGCAAGAAAACCCAGGACAAAGAGTGTGGATGGTTCAGTATAATTTCTTTTTTCCCATTAATATATAAAATGACATTAACATATAAAATGTATATATCATATGCATAGTATTATATCTTAAATCATTGACCTTTTGATGACATGGTGGGCAGTATCTATAGCTCTATTCCAGACCTGCCTTCTAAACCTTTCTGGAATGAAGGAGTCAGCATTGGCGTTAATTACTAGACATACAACAAGAATATATCAGCGGAAGAAAAATATGAAAACAAACGACAAATTAGGGAGGAATTTTCATATTTTTCCTTTAGAAATCTCTGATACCAACATAAGAAGTCTCTAAAGTTTAGGAAAATTAGCTTATATTGAGAGAAACCACTTCAATTTTAACAGCAACATGACTTTACACAGAAAAAGTGTTCAAGTGCTTCATTCCATCAACAAATGTATCTTAAGCAACAACTCTGTGCAAAGGATTTATTTAAGCATCCTTTTCAATTACTGCAGAGGATAGATTGTGTTGTGGGTTTTCAGCTCTGTTTGTTATATTTGTGGATTGACTAGCCTCTAATCCCAAACTTTCCTTAGAAAGATATTGATTTGTTTTCTGAAAATCACAGCTCCCTAACACTCAGATCATCTGGATGGGACACATTAACCATACCGCATTTCTAGCAATGACCACATTACTTTCCCCTGGGCCAGGAATATAATTTTTTCCCCCTCTCCACAGTAATTGGTTCAGAGATTTACCCAAGCCAGATCAATGGCAGTCATTTCAGGGAATTTTGCTGGAACTATTAAGAAAGAGAAACTGGTATACTTCTTACATGAACTACCCTGATACAGACCTGCCACTGGGGAGAGAACTGGCTGGAACACAATACCAACATGGACGAGAGCAGAACTGAGAGATGCAGGTGGAGATTTAGTCTTGACGATAATATTTGAACTATTATCATCATTGTCTAAAACTATACTATATGTTTTTCAGTTAGATGAGCCAATAATTTCCTTTTTTTAAATAATAGGTCCCCAGTTTCTTTTTTTTAATGTTTTTTTATTTATTTCTGACAGAGAGACAGAGAGAGAGACAGAGAGACAGCGTGAGCAGGGGAAGGTCAGAGAGAGTGACACACAGAATCAGAAGCAGGCTCCAGGCTCTGAGCTAGTCTTTAGCACAGAGCCCAACGTGGGGCTTGAACTCATGAACTGTGAGATCATGACCTGAGCCGAAGTCAGATAACCGACTCAGCCACCCAGGTGCCCCTCCTTTTTTTTTTTTTTTAAAGCCAGTTTGATTTGGATTTCTTATATAACTAAGCTATGGACTAACACTTAGTTGCCAATGCTAACAGACATAAATGTAAACCCTTATTTTTAAACTAACAGAGAAATAAAGAACTGAAAATCTATACCTACATTTATAGATATAGATATATGAAATGAATGTAGCAAGTTATAATGGACATTTGTTAGATCATAACAGTTTGTACAAGTGATCATAATTTTGTATGGGTAGACTCAATTTAATCGTGGTTTTCCATTATATAGCATACACTTCTTTTGTTGCAAGTGGTCTGAGATTTCATTTTTTTTATCGAAAGGCTAATGTAGAAACACTATTTCTGCATATTTCTATGTTGTTTTTAAACAAAATGTGCTTATTTCTCAGAGGAGGCCACTTCATGGTCAGGGAATTTTAGAATAAGAGGACCTCAGTCAAACTTAGAATTTAATTTTACTTTAGGAATTAAATAGGGAATTTGAAAGTTGTAGTTTCTGGTCTAGCATGTTCATCTAGGTGACTTTCTTCTTGTGACATTTGGAAAGTGAAAAGCATGAAACAACTGAGTGTTTTGATAGCTCCTGAAATAAATGGCATGGTAAGAAACTATAAGAATGTGCCAAATTGTACACTTTCAGTTTCAGTCCAAGTAGGGAAAATCAGTCTTACTGAGGAAAAATTTTCATACAACAAAAATTTTTTAAAAAGTGCATAGTTTGATGAGCTGTGATAAATATATATACCATAGTAACCACCACACCAGTAAAAATACAAAAAAATTCCAATCACCCCAGATAATACTTTGGTATAAGGTTCCAGCCACCCAACATCCCCATAAACAATCATGGTCTATTTTTTAAAGACTGTAGCTTATTTGCTTTTTTTTTGAATCATATAAATGGAATTATAAAGCATTTACTCTTTTGTGTTTGATATCATTGTTACCACATATTTTAGAGGTTCATCTGTGTTGTTGAGTGTGTTAGTTGTTGAGTATGTAATTTAATGAGTTTTAACAATTGTATACAATCATGTAACCATCACCAAACCATGATGTGGGATATTTCCACTATCCCAAACATCTCCCACATGCCCCTTTATGGTCAACACTTCTCTCTACCCAGGGTCTCTGCCAAACACTGATTTGCTTTCTGTTACAATCGCTTTGCCTATCTAAAATTTTAAATAAATGGAGTTAACAGATTGTTTAGTGTTTTATGTCTGATATCTTTTACTTAAAATAATGTTTTCACAATTCATTCATTTTGAAATTTAGTAACATGCTCCTTTTCATTGCTGAATATTATTCATTGCATCTTATTATATGGATATTTTATGATTTGTGTGTCCATGGCCAGTTGATAGATATTTTATGTGGTTTTGTTTTCTAGTTTGGAACTATTAGGGATAAGGTTGTTATAAACATTCAAGTGCAAATATTTGGTGCATAATTATTTTCATTTTTCTATTTCTACAACCAGTTACAATTTATATTACTGAGCTGTATGACGTGTATAGATAACTTCAGAAGAAAAAATCAGGCTGTTAGCTAAAGTAACTGTACCATTTTTTATTCGTGCTTGAGGAGGTCATCAAGAGCATGTGGCCATTGGTTGAATTGAAAGCTGGACTCAGGTAACAGGAGGCTCTTTATGTCTTCCTCTGTCTTTCAAGTGGATATTCTGCCCACCATTCCCAGACTAGGAGCTGTTCCAAGGACAGAGCCCTGAGAGAGTAAGGTGTTATTGAGATAATCTGGTTTGATTATGTGATTCAACCCAGTTAAGGCCTCTATCTAAATCTTTAAGATTCTGGTGGATAGGTGAGAACATCCACTTGTTTCACAGCTGCTCAAGACAATCCTCATATATAAGGTCCCTTGCTTATTAAACCTGCCACCTATCACTGCGGACTGGCCTGCCCCTCTTAGGTGTCTGTTTGCCCTCCTTATGTGAGGCAAGTGGCAACCCAATAATTGTTGAGCTAGCCAGCAGACCGAAGACATGGGTCCAGGAGACCGAAGACATGGGTCCTGGGAAAGAGGCACTCTTGGGAGGAAGCCTGAATTGGCTATTTACCTCTAGATAGGTAAGGAGGCGTGACCCATATGTTAGATGTTTGTAGACTATTACACGAGGTGCCTGACATGCCAGCTATTTTAGTGCATTTGTTTGAAGAACTGGGCATAGTACACCATGGCAGAGAAGAAAAACAGATGGCTACTGAAGTAGGCTGGCCTCTACTGTAGGCAGTTTGGCTGGCCACCGATGCCCAATTAGAGGCTGACATTTGAGTTAGAAAGTTGGAAGAAGATCTGAGGTAAGAGAAAGGATGTGTGGTATCCACAACTCTGCTAGCCTCAGGGCTGCCTGACACTGTAGGATAACAGGACAATATGTTGGAGAACTTAACCTGCCATTTTGCAAAGCTAAGAGGGAACAAACTGCCTAGGATTAAGATCCAGGTTTTTGTGCCAAATCCTGAAGGGGATGCTATGAAATGGGATCCCTGGGAACGTGAGGAGAGTGAAAAGGAGGACATTGTGGTGACTTTCAGTGAAACACATGAAATGCCCTGTACTGTCTGACTTCTAATACAAAGGAAAATAAAAGCCCAGCAACATCATCCCTAGCCAGTTAGAGCAGGCTCTAATTTAAAACATATTTATTATGAAAGAATATACTCCCACTGAGCTTATTTAAATGGCTGTCAAGTTCTGGAAAAAGGCCAGGTAAAGTATCCAGGCATGGTTAGTGTGTTCATAGGAAGGGGGTGGGGAGCAAGGGGTGAGGGAAGTGGCTGTGATAATTTCTCTGACTGACAGCAGGAAGAAAAAATGAGCAACATTACCACATACCCTGCCCATTGGCAATGCACTAAGAGGATATAAAGCACTCATTACCTTATAGATTGGATTATTCTAGCCTGCAGAAAGGCTTGGCCCAATGAAGGGGGTGGTTGGGTATGTGGGTCCCTGAAAATCTATAGAGGACATAGGACAAGTTCTTAGGGAGTTTGAAATGAGATAGGCAATCTGTGCTATAGTCTTAGAAGGTTCTGATCGACCACCATCACTGTAAGATATTCTAGTGCAACCCAGCACCTACTAAAGGATGCTGCTATCCATGCTGAGCCCAATCATGGGAGAAGACATTTATGATGTTGAACAATCCATTTCTGATTTGGGTGAAAGAGAGAAATCTCAGGTATGAATATGGGCCGTGGGAAAGACCCAAGACAGAAAGGGAGGCCAAGAAACGTCAAAAAGCATTTTAGTCCACCAGCAGAAGCCTGTAGGAAGTAGTCCTCACTGCTTTACACATCCCAGTTCATAAGGCACTGATACCCCCTGGCAATCAGGAAGCTGATACCCTACCTTGGGTACAATCCCTAGCACTGATCCTTCAGGAGATACAGCAGGTTGGGTGCAAAGAAGGAGTGACCAGTGTAGCACTTGGGGCACAGTGGGGGGTGGGGCAGTGTGTATTGCCAAGGATGCTGGATTGCCCTTAATACAGTGACCTGGTTAGTGCAACAATAGCATGCCCTGTGTATTCCAAACAACCAAGGCAACTGCCAAAGGAGTCTGGGACCATCCACGCAAGTTCCCAACCTGTGAGAGACTGGCAAATCGATTATACTAGCCCCTTGCATCAAGTAAGTGTCCCAAGTATGCCCTGGATTGTGCGACCACTGCACCTGCCGTAAACCCAAGCTGTCCTGTGTTACTACACAAACCAGGCTGCTACCATAGAGGACTGAGTACCAGGTACACATACACTCATTGAATAGACAGGGACTGGGACTCCCATTTCAAAGGTCATGATGTGCAAGACTAGACAAAAGTATATGACACTGAGTGGAGGTTCCATCTCTACTATAACCCACAAGTAGCAGAGTTGGTAGAAAGGAAGAATGGAATATTAAAACAGAAGATCAAATTACTAACAGATAAAACCACCTAGGTTGGGTACACTAATGTATTATTCTAAGCTTTAATACATTCCTGTGATCAACCAGTAGGGCCTATGGTCTCATATGTTAGATTTGGGACCCCTGCTGAGGCACCTAATACCGTAAAGGTATGGAAGTCATGGGAAACAGCCATTATCCCAACTCTCATTGTGGATCAACATGCTGAGAATGTTAAGTCCCATCACACCTGGAAAAGGCATTATCTACTGCAATTTGTCGCAGGATGTCCTACTCAGATGGGTGAGTTATTTCATACCTCTGGGTGAGAGGGGAACGATCTTACCTCCACTGGAATCCTATTGTCCTGCTGTAAAACATTATATCTGGAATGGAACATGCAGCATGGAAAGTGGAGAGAATATGGAAGTTCTGGTCTGACATATCCCACCCCAGTCCATCTCATCATGCCTGACAGTGCTGCCTCCCTCTGTCAACATATATGGTAAATACATGCCGGTCAAATTTCTAAAGCTGCCAGCCTCCTTCTCCTTAAGGCCAAGCGGGAACATTCTATTGGTAGATTATTTGATCACCATGTTTGTTCCCTCCACTGGTCTGGTGGACATCAAAGAGTACATGGAGGTGCTTACAAAATTCACCCAGGAAGACAGCCAGAAAAGCCTGTCTTTACTGTACATGGAAATCTTTCTAATGAGAAAAGCTGTCCCCCAAAACAGAATTGAACATTATTACTGCCTTGCTTGCGAGGAGGCAGCTGTGCCATTATCCCAGTAGAATTCTGTGTGTTCATACTGATGAGTCTGCTAATTTATCAACTTTATTAAATCACATGAGACACAAGTGTCCACCTTGAGGGATCCGACCACCAGCCTAGGGGACTTAGTAACTCAATGGTTCATATCATGGGGCTCTTGGTGGGAAAAAAAAAAATGTTACTTACTTTGAGAATCATTATCTTGATCTGTATTTTCCTTTGCATATTCTCATATTCCTGCTGTGGTGTCTGCTTTCAATGGAGCCAGACGCCAAATGAGCCACCTTAATGTTAATGAAATCCCTTGCTGACTGCACAAGGCACATTTGTGAAGAAGGAGATCTGTGAGATAGATTGTCAAGAGCCCGTCACGGTAGTGTAGTGTTGGAGGAGGTCATTGAAAGGACATGACCGCAAATTGACCCACGAGCTGGATCCGGGCACCTGGAAGCTCCCCACGCCCCACCCTACCTCACTTCTCCATCTTTGGAATGTTCCGCCCACCCACCATTTCTACATAAAGAGCTGTTCCAAGGACGCATCCCTGAGAGAGTAAGGTGTTGCTGAGACCATCTGGATTGGATACGTTACTCAACCCAGTTAAGGCCTCTGTATAAACTTTTAAGATTCTGGCGGCGGCCTCGGAGATCCACTCTTGCTGCCGCGGCCCTCGACAAGCCTCGTAAGTAAACCGTAACCGCCTTGTTTGCTAAGCCGGCCTCCTCCAGTCTGGGGCCGCCTGTCTCTTTCTTCCCTCTCGTCCTGCCCTGGGGCACGGGAGCCAGTTTGGGAACCAAGATTCTCTCGTCAATGGCATGTAAGAGCTGCCGTTGCTCTGCCTCGTCTCTAATACTTGGCACTGCCACTTTTGTGGGTTCGTGCGTATGTGCGCCTGTGTAGGTGGCTTTTCGTTGGTCTCATCGATTCCCGTAACTGGGATGTGCTACATCTCCTGTTTTTATCTTGTATTTCTCCAACCACGTGGTACGGAACATTGTTTCCTACAATTATTTGGCTATTTATACTTATTACTTCTTTGGTAAAGTATCTGTTAAAAGATATATTTTTAAGATAGGTGGTCTTAATATGTTGTGTGTACATCCAAGTTATTTACGAGATATGTTTTGTAAATATCTTCTACAAATCTTTGGACTGCAGTTTCATTTTTTTAAAACAGCATATTTTAAATGGCAATATTTAATTCTGACGAAGTCCAATTCATCTTTTGTTGTTCGTGATTTTGTAATCTAAGAAATATTTGCCTAATCCAATTTTCTCCTAAGCGTTTTTCCCCCTAGAAGTATATCTTTAGCATTTACATTTAGCTTTATTATTAATTTTTAACCTATATTTACAATGGTGTTGGACAAGGTATGAAATTTATTTTTTGCTGCATGAAAAGTCTACTGCCTTAGTTTCCTATTAGAATGGTAACATATGATCAGAAATTTAGTAGCTTCTAATAACACAGGTTTGTTCTGGAGGTCAGAAGTCCACAGTCAGTGTCACTGGGCTAAAGTCTAGGTGTGGCAACGCAGGTTCCTTCTGGAGGTTCTAGGGTAGAATCCTTTTCTTACTTTTTCCTGATTCTAGAGGTGTCCTGCATTCCACGCTCAAAGCCATTTCTTCTGTCTTCAAAGCCAGCCATACTGAGCCCTGTCGAACCTAGTTTACGGATTGTGCTTCCGTCATCACATTCCCTTCTCTTACTCAGAATCTTCTGCTTTCCTCTTATAAAGACCCTTAAAATTATATTGTCTTTGCCGGGAAAATAAAGGCGCTTAACTTACTAACACCAGCAAAGCGCCTTTTGCCTTATCAGGTGACATCTTCATGGGTTTAGAGGATTAAGACAGAGACATAAGTTAATATCTGTGGTAAAGTCCCTAATTTCATTCCTGATATTGGTGATTTGTATTTTTTGATCAACTTATTTTATCCGCTGTTGTGTTTTTCAAAGAGTCAGCTTTTGAATTTATTGATTTTCTCTATTTTTTTCTACTTCATTTTATATTTTTTTGATCTCTGCTCATATTATTATTTCCTTACTTCTGATTTAGTTTGATTTTTATATTCCTAGTTTTAAGATGGTACTTAAATACTGCTTTGAAATGTTTCTTCTTTCCTTAAATGATCATTTAATTTAATGCTGTAAAATTACCTGCCAGTAGTGCTTTAACTGTGTATCTCATATCTTAGTTTGTGGATTTTTTTTCATTCAGTTCAAAATAGTTTATAATTAGCCTTATGATTTTTCTTTTAACTCTGAGTTCTTTCAAGGTGTATGGTTTAATTTCCAAATTATTTGGAAATTTTTCAAATATCTTTAAGTTTACTTCAGTTGTGTCCAGATAACATGTTTTGCAAGTATTCAGATCATCTCAAATTTATTTTGATTTATGAACCAGAATATGGTCCGTTTTGATGAATATTCTGTGTACACTATAAAAGAATACTTACTCACTTAGCATGAAATACTGTTTATAAATTTGTCATTTTTGTCAATGTTGATAGTGTTGTTCCAAATCATCTCGATCTTTATATTTTTAAATTAGTCTTTGAGAAAATGGTACTAGTATATAAAACTGAGTTAATTACACATTAATGAACTTAATTGTTCAGTTGTTACAAGGGCTCCCAGGTCTCAAACAGTTTTTACTCACAAAACAAATTTATTATTTAAGGTCCCAAATCATCATCAAGTGCTTACAGGTAAAGGATCTTAGTACCAGGAAAAGCCAAGGTCCTTGATGGCGAAGGTCTTTTAGAGTATGCTGATTTTACAGGCATATTCTGTAGCTATGTGACTAGCCTTAACTGGTGGAGCCCCATTACTATTTATGGAAACCAGGTGCAAATTATAAATACAATTAGTATTTCTAAACAATGCTTTCAGGCTATTAAATCCTGCTCTGAAACAACTCACAAACCCATGGTTACAGAATACCACTTATCTTTTAATAATTTCCATAGCATTCACCAAGTGTCAGTAGCTCCTGAGATAAGCATGAGAGAAATCCAGACCAGATGAAATGAATCTACATTATACCAGTGAAGTGTAGTTATCAATTTAAGGTGACAACCAAACTAACATATAATTCCTGTGAAAATTTCATCAGATTTTTGTGCCAGCTTACCTATAGTCTTACAACTTCTGCCCGTTGCAATTTGAACTTTATTATAAGCTTAAGCTTATAGCTTTTAAAAAATAAATAATTCATTATTAATGAGATATAAGTCCTATTCAGGTCCATAATACTCCACTGAGATTATTTCCTAAGCAGATTTTATCTCAGTTTCCCAGTACAGTTGATCAACTATCTGTATTTTCTTAAGTCTTCTGTCATCTATCAAATTGACTTTACCAATCATCTGACTATTGTATCAAATTGCCTCATTATTATGAATATTAAAATATGTAAAACAAATAAGAAATTTTGACTATAGGGTTTATTGCTGCTTTATCACAGAAATAACTATTTCTTATGTGCCAAATATTATGTACACAATTATTAACCAAAGGTTATGTCTCGTTGAGATACAAAGTTCTAGATATCCTGTGTGAAGATAAGTTCCTTCATAACACAGGATCAGAACAAGATGGGTTTCAAGTGGAAGGAGGCTCTTAAGAAAGTCATTTAAGTGCCTCTTGGGAGTATTCATGTAAAATTTAATATTTGTCAGTTGTACAGTTGGGCTGTCTTATTCTGATCTATGATGATGCCAGAGATGTTAAGATGACTGGTATAAAATATACTTCCCATTTGGAAACCTCTGTTAATAAGGGCATCCATATATTTTCCACAAGTGGACTGCTTGTGTTTTGGCAGTTGTGTGCCAGGCCAGTGGGATTGCTTGTGTTCGCCTCTGTTTTAAGTAATACATTTAAAACTCCTGTTTGTGTTATGATACAAAGCTTTTTCTCAACTGTTATGCATGGGCATGTTGTCTTAACTTTGTTTTATTTGTGAAAACTATTGAGTTAAAACTGTTAACAGCTTGCAGTCTTGTGTCTACTTCGTGGAATTTGAATAATCCCCAAGCCACCTTTTTTTATTTTTTTACAGGATCTTTTTTTTCTCTAAGAAGTTTTTTAATTAAAGAAAATTCTGTTTATCTAAATACCCCTAGGCCTGCTCTTATTTCCCCTAAAGCTCTCTTTGATTTGGTTGTGTTTTTCCATCATATTTGTTGTGCCCACTGTGTGCTAATTGTCCTTGTGAAACTGGAAAACACACCTTATAACAAAAAATCCCATATTCTCCACGACAAAGTCATATGGGAAATTAGTATGTAAATATATGTATGTTTACACATATATACACACATGTACATATATACTAGCATCTCTTTCATAGCTACTCTCCAGATTTCCAGGTATTGCATCTCTGGTATATGATACCAGTAGGCTAGCCATATGGACTGATCAACCTCAAGAACCCACATATCCTTTCAGTTTCTTGAACACACTGTGAAGCACCAGGAAAATAGCAGAAGACATTCTATCATTCTACCTTAACAGTTCATCAAAATTTATAGTTACACAATGATCTTCACTTTCAATACAGAATAAGCACATGAGGTGTGGCCTATGGAAAGAAATTCACATAGATATAGTCTGATTTGGGTTACAATAGGAAATATAGCTGGGAAAATGAGAACCAAACAACATACATACCATGTTAGTATTCTTCCCTTTAGATGTCATGGGGATTTCTGCTCTGTTTGTTCATGGAAGCCTATGACACAAGCCATTCCAGTAACGATGCTGGATGATGCTATCTCCCAGGTTATTGTGTTTTCTTTTAGTAGTGATGGAGCATCAGCAGGAAAAGTGTATCATCCTTAACAGGCATCTGAGCCAAAGCTAAGGAAGAAAATTATTTTTTTGCTGTAAGTCATTTTCAAGATACCAAAATACTGTTTAATATTTCTTTGTGAATAATTCTTTCGTTAACTCCTCTACCCTCGGTCATTAGTTTACATTCTTTCTATTTATTTTGACCTAAACTTTTCCTCTTCAGGTGTGCTCTCACACCTGTTGATCCATATTGCTAGAAGGAATATGAATCTTGTTAGTGTCTCCCTATTCAGCCATTCCCATACATTTGAGGTAGGATTAGAAAAATACAGTGTCAGAGGCCGGCTCCAGCAGATCCAGGGGTCCCTGAAGGACGAACGGTGTCGGCGAGGGAGGCATGAGGGAGCCACGAGAATCTTTCTGATCACCAGGCAGGCATCTCTGTGCTGAATGGGGCTCAACTTTAGTTTATAATTCAGTGTTTGGGGGACAGCACAGAAGTGACATTTGCCTTAGACAATGATTTCTGATGACAAACTTCTTTGACATGTAAGAATTTCCCGGAACATAGAGGTGTAGAAGACTCCTGCATAACCTTTATCAATAGTGATTGAGGTAGGTGATTTAGATGCTTATCCTATGGGGAAGGGAGATATCTTTAGCAAACAAGACAATGTTTTTAACGTAAAAAAGGTGAAGGTTCTCCTTTGTGAGCAGGGGTCAATAGCTTGTTTAAGAAGTATTAAGAAAAACCGGTCTTTCAGGAAACACTTTTGCTCCCATAATCACAAAAGAAGAAGTTCCTTAATAGGTTCCTTCACAGGGGGCAGTCAGCATATTCAAGGCCAGAATAAGTCACTCCAAGTACTGATCACAAATGCCTTGGGTGGGGGTGGATATCTGTCCTTAACTCTAAATTAGGCTCTGTCTCAGGGCCAGACTCAATTGTAACTCTTGTGTTCTTCCCCCTTTATTATGTAAGTCTTGGATCTGCAAGGCCCATAGGAAGAGCCTTTTGACAATCATCCACAGTGCTTTCATCTGAAATCTCTTTTGAAAAGGCAGGAATATGCTTTTCCTTATGAGCTATCTGTGTGGGGAATATCCGTCTGATCTGGAATATTGTGAGGCCTGGTCAATACCCGCAGGCTGATTTCCAGTATGAGCCAGTAGTAGCAGAAGGAGATACCAGTTTTTGTTTCTCATGGCAGGAGCTGTGCAAACGCTGCCATTTCCTCCTGGTGACTGTCAACCAGCAAGGCCGGTGCAGCTCCCAGCAATACAGGTTTATGGACTATCTACTTGGTAATAAAGCACTTGATATTGTGGAAGCCAGTTTTGGCTTTATACGTTCGAAGGCCTATGATTAAATGCATATATATTTAGGATTTTATGTCTTTTTGAAAAATGGATCTTTCCCCCCAATTTTACTAAGATATAGTTGACCTACAGCAATGTAGAAGTTTAAGGTATATGTAGTATAATGACTTGATTTGCATACATTGTGAAATGATTACCACAATGGGTTTAGTTAACATTCATCATGTCCTACAGACACAAAACAAAACAAAACATGGGGACCTGGGTGGCTCAGTTGGTTAAGTGTCCAGCTTTGGCTCATGTTATGATCTCATGGTTTGTGTGTTTGAGTCCCACATTGGGCTGTCGTCAGTGCAGAGCCCACATAGGGTCCTGTCTCCCTCCCCCTCTGCCTCTGTTTGTGCTATCTCTCTCTTTCTTGTTCTTTCTCTCTCAAAAGTAAAAATAAAAAGAAGAAAAGAAAAATGTTACTTTCCTTGTGATAAGAACTTTTAGGATCTATTCTCTTAGCAACTTTCAAATATACAGCAGTGTTAACTATTAGTCATCATGTTGTACATTACGCGTCCCTGGGACTTACTTACCTTATAACTGAAAGTTTATACCTTTTGATTGCCTTCATTTAATTCAGTTATGAATTGACCCTTCAACTTTATAAAGCATTGCTATTCATCCTTTATAATATTCTCTTCTGTGAAGTAAATGTGATATAATTCCTATAGCTATTTCAATTTTGTTTTGATTTGTGCTTGCACGATATGTCACACTTGTCCTTTTACTTTTAACATATCTTTGCATTTAGATTTAAAGTAGATTCTTTTTATACACAACATAAAGTGAGTCTTACTCTGCTCTACTTTACAATTGGACCACTTAGGCCATATGCAGTTGAGGTAATTATCAAGGCATTTAAGTTTATAATCTTGCTCTTTGTTTTCTGTTTTGTCGTGTGTTTTTTTTCTTATAGTAGGTAAAATAATATTTTTCTTATTTAAATTCTATATGTAATATAGAATAGTTTTTTTCTATTCAAAAATTACAGTTTTTGACAGTGAGTAAAAGTTACAATTAAAAATAATTGTACAATTGTACAATTAAAAATAAAGCCTTAATTTTCCATAGCAACTTTTATTTTTTTCATAAAAAGATAGTCCATTTTTCTACAGAGACATTTATTTACATCTGTATTTTAATACACATTTTTTACTAAAGTGCCAAAACATATACAATCGCCATTACTTCAGAGGAAATTTATAATAAGCAGAATAATACATCCACTTAAATTCTCAGAGTCATCTCAAATCCTAAAAAGTCCCTGGTTTCTGTGATAGGGGAAGACTTTTGCTAACAAATAGTTGGACTAAAATCCAGGTAAAATGCTCTAAATCTTCATCTTCTGATTCTTAATTTTTTAATATATTGAAATAGACAGTTTAATCAAATCTAAATATGTGCTAACAAGACCTGAGAGTGTTTTATAAATTTTTAAAAAAATTCCTAGGTAAACTTCATTTGCTGATTTTATATTCTACTATTTATATTTTTCATTGTTTTTTCTGTCTTCTTTTCTTTCTACAAATTCTTAAGGACAGCCCCTAAAAATCTTTAGTCCTATTACTTTGTTGGAGTTGAGTTTACATCCATCATCCTTAGGTCCGTGGATGTCTAGAGTATGATCCTGACAAGCCTGTTGGTCTCCTGTGGCCAGAGTGGGGTGGTAGTGAGTGATCTGGTACTGACTGGAACCCCACTGGGCACAATGCCTCCAGTATCCTGACCCTGAAGCCATTGAGCCACTGCGTGGTGTTTCTCCACGGCCGCAGCACCATGGACTTCAGACCAATGAGAACATCATCTCTTTTGTCCTGATGAGCATAGATAGTATCACATTTTACTGTTCATATAATTCCAGAAAATAAAGAAGCAGGTAAACCGTCGAATCACAGGAGCCCATGAAAGCAGACCATCCAAGTAACGATCCCCAATTAAAAGTCAACCGCCAGGCTAATTCTTGGGGCTGTATGTAATTCTTTTTATGATGTATATAATTCGTTTTATTAGCAAGTAGGTGATTATGAGAATCAGATCTATACTTTTTACTGTATCACTGTCCCAGATGTCACGAATAGGACAGCCTGCTCCATGCGTCAGAGCAGCTCCAGTGGCAAAGAGCATATATGAGTTTAAAAAACAACCCAGTTCAGGGGCGCCTGGGTGGCTTAGTCGGTTAAGCGTCCGACTTTTGCTTAGGTCATGATCTCACGGTTCGTGGGTTCGAGCCCCGCGTCGGGCTCTGTGCTGACAGCTAGCTCGGAGCCTGGAGCCTGTTTCAGAGTCTGTGACTTCCTCTCTTTCTGACCCTCCCCTGCTCATGCTGTCTCTCTCTCTCTCTCTCCTGGAAATAAATAAAACATTTAAAAAAAAATAAAATAAAATAAAAAATAAAAAACAACCCAGTTCAGAAGCCAAATCTGTGCCTAGATACATGGCAGACACTGCAGACAGATTCCAATGGGTTTGTCTGAGAGCATGAAGAGCAGGTAGGGTTGTAGAGGGTGGGGTGCCATATCCATGATGCCCAAAGCCACAGGCTGAGCAGCTGCTGGGCCTGAGGGCCACCAGTACCCCAGCAACAGTGGATGCCAGAATCAGGGAGCAGCCCCAGGAGGCCAGCAGCCTTGCCTGCCTCGTGTCCACAGGCCCCACATGAACCTTTGCTGGAGAGTCTGGGAAGCATGGCCCCTGCACCATATGTGCTTTTTTTTTTTTTTTTTTTGCCTCATTCCCTGTGTCTTTGGCTTATTGAGTACTTTTTAGGATTTCTTTGTATCGCCATTATTATCTTATTAGATATATAATAAGAACCCGAGAAACAGAACCAATAGGATGTGTTAAGAGATTTATTCTGAGGGGCGCCTGGGTGGCTTAGTCGGTTAAGTGTCCGACTTTCACTCAGGTCATGATCTCGCGGTTTGTGGGTTCGAGCCCCGCATCGGGCTCTGTGCTGACTGCCAGCTCAGAGCCTGGAGCCTGTTTCAGTCTGTGACTCCCTCTCTCTCTGACCTTCCCCTGCTCACGCTGTCTCTCTCTCTCTCTCCTAGAAATTAAAAAAAAGAAAAAAAAAGAAAAAAAGATTTATTCTGAGAAATTGGCTTATGAAAGGGCTGACTGGTAGGCAGTCTGGATGCTGAGATAGGAGTTGATGTAGCCTTGAATCTAAAATCTGCAGTATAGATCAGCAGGCTGGAAATTCAGAGAGGATTCTTATGTTACAATCTTGTGGTAGAATTCCTGCTTCTTCTCCAGGAAAGCTCAGTTTTTGTCTTAACGCCTTAAACTGATTCAGAACATGTTCATCATCATGAGAATCCCTCATGTTGCCATTTTTCAGTTATACCCACTTCTCTCCTGCCCCTGCCCTCTTCTTAACCCCTGTCAACCATAGACCTGTTCTCCATTCCTATAACCGTCTTTTCAAGAATGTTATATAAATGGAATCACCTTTTGAGATTGCTTTTTTTTTCCATTCACCGTCCAGCTTTCATTATGTTAGATAATTCTAACATTTTTGTCATTTTGGTCTGGGTATCCACTGAATGTCTTTTTGATATTTATTTATGTTTTATTCAGTGTAGGATCTTCTGGTTCTCAGTATGAGGAGGGATTTTCAGTTAAAATTGGACATTTTTATGTTATGTTCTGAGACTTTGGGTCTTATTTAAAGTTCTGGTTTCGTTAACTTTTTCTGACACTGCTTTAGCAGGGGAAGAATGAGGATTCTAGATGGAAAGAGAAATTCAGGTTCCGTACTTGGCTTTTGTTGACAACCAAGGGAGTGAAGGCTTTGTCACTTTTTTCTGAACATTCAAGTCTGAGCTTCCCATGGGAGTCCACTCACATTGTGGTGGGAATGGGCTTGTTACCGCTGAGGAAGAGTCCTGAATCTCTCCTAGGGCAGCTATGACACCAGTGGAGAATAGTCCCTTGTTACTGCTGGGTGGTGTGGGATCTAGGCTGTATGGTTTTCATTAACTCTGTGGGCCGGGGACTCATTACAGCTGGTGGGGATTAAAATCCTAACTCCTTACTTGGCCTTCTTAGACCCCACCTCAGGATCAATAATAACCTGAGAAAAATGGAAGTCTAGCTTTGCCATTTGGCCTTTGTTGCTCTGGTTGGACTGTGGCCATAGTGTTTCCTTTGGTTTTTATTGTAGTAGCTTGATTATTGTCTAAAAGTATTTGACTTTGCTAGATTGCCTGTTCCTGGTCCCTTGGCTAGAGAAAAGACACTTTTATGGTTTGTTTGTTTGTTTGCAATGTCTGGCATTTCTGGGCTATCCTCTTTTTCAGCTCCAAGTCTGGGATATGAAACAAAAAGGAACTCACCACCATGTTGTCCCTTGGATCCTGAGATACTTGCTGGTCTACCTTCTGCTACTTTGCAAAGTCTTAGAGTGTTACACACACACACACACACACACACACATCTACCTATCTATCATCTATCTGTCATTTAGTTTTCTAGGGCTGTCATAATTAAGAGTCACACACTGGGTGGCTTAAACAAGAGAAGCTTCATTTCTCATGGTTGCGGAGGCTAGAAGCTTATGATCAAGGTGTCAGCATGTTTGGTTTCTTTCTCAAGGAGAGTTGTAGATGGCTGTCTTATCATTGTGTCCTCACATTGTTTTTCCTCTGTGCATGTCTGTGTCTGGATATGTCTGGTGTTTGTGTGTCCAGATTTTCTCTTCATTGTGAATGGTACCAGTCAGATTAGATTAAGGCCTAAATTCACATATATATGATTTTCATTGTATTTAGAGAAATAGGGAAAAGTACATGTACTCCACCATCCCAGAAATAGAACTCCTTCTTGTTATTGGTTTTAGTATTATCCCTTTAAAGATCTTGTTACATTCTGGCTTCCATTAAATCTAGTGAAATGTCAGCCATGATTTTTAGTTGTATCTCGCTTTGTAATATACATTGTTTTTCTTTTGGTTTTCAGCAGTTTGTGTACACATGTGTAGGTATGGTCTAGTTTGTGTTACCTTATTCTGCATTTGCTGACCTCTTTGTAGTTTATATCCTTAACAAATTTTGAAAGTTTCAGCTCTAATATCCTGAAATATTTTTTGTATCCCATTTTCTCTCTCCAGTCCTTTTGGAACTCCTATTATACATCATCGATCACTTGTTTTTTGGTCACAGATCATTCAGGCTCTTTTGTTTCCTTGTCATTTTCATCTCCATTTTTCACATTAGACATTTCTATTGACCATTTTTTACATATATTGATCCTTTCTTTGGCCATCTACAGTCATCTGTTAATCCCTTCCAGTGAATCTTTTATTTCAGATATTGCACTTCTAAATTCCAAATTCCTGTTGAGTTATTTTTTTATATCTCTCATCCCTGTGCTGAGATCCTCCATAAGTTCACTCATTTTGACAATAATTTCCTTTTGATCCTTGAATATGCTTTTTTTTTTTTTTATTTTTTTTATTGATCCTTGAATATGCTTTAATAGCTTAAAGTTCTTTTCTGAATATTCCATTTCTGGGTTATCTTGGAATCTCTTATTGACTAGTCTTGCTCTTAAATAAGGACCACAATTTTTTTTTTTCATGTAACTAGTCATTTTAATTGTATACTAGATATTGTAGATAAATACTTAAGAGAAATTCTAGATTCTATTATATTTCTCTGAAGAATGTTGACTTTTGTATTTCATCCTGGTTGGCTGGTAAGCATGAACTATGAAAGCTCGGTTTTATACATTATTAGAAAAGATCTGGGGGCATCTGGGTTGCTCAGTCAGTTAGGTGTCTGACTTCGGTTCAAGTCATGATCTTGCGGTCTGTGAGATCAAGCCCCATGTTGGGCTCTGTGCTGACAGCTCAGAGCCTGCAGCATGCTTCAGAATGTGTGTCTCCCTCTCTTTCTACCCCTTCCCTGTGTGGGGCTCCCATGCTCTGTCTCTCTGTGTCTCTCAAAATAAATAAATGTTAAAAATAATTTAAAGAAAAGGAAAAGATCTGTTTTGCTTTTATCTTTGCTCAAGTTAAGTATTTTAATCCTGCTACATCCTTGATAGTCTTAAGACACGATGGTGTGGCATTTCCCTAAGAATCCAAACTCAAAATTTTATCTTCCTTTTGTAGGAAGGATTTCTGCCCACTGAGGTCAACCTTCCACTTGATGTTTTTCACTATTATCATTAGAATGTTCTCCATGGGTGCACAGCTTAGGGAATGACCAGTAATTTGAGGATAGTCATACAAAGGTTTGTGGAATACCCCTTCAGGATCTTCTTTTTTTCCCTTGGGTATTTACACTCAATTGTCAGGAAGTCTAGTAACCTCACTTCTGTTTTCTGAGGCTTCCAGCTACTGAGACAGAAATTTTCTGTTTGCATTCTAGTCATCTGCCATGTGGACTGGAATATGCTCTAGTAAAAAAAGTGGAGGTCACTTTTAAGAAATAACTTCCCTTAATTTTATGTGTCTATTCATTTGATCTCCCATGCCTTCAGATAGTTATTTTTAAAAATATTTTGTTTGGCATTTATATTTTTTTCTGGGAGAAGGTTAAGTTAGACCAGTTACTCTACCAAACAAAGACCAAACACATTTGTAAGTAAAGGAAAACAACCTACTAAAGAATGGGAAGAAGATAAAATAAAACATAAATGATAGTAATTTACTGATTTATTAGGATGATGCCTTAACAGTGCCTTCCAGTGAGTCTTTGAGTTTTAACAATTTGATTTTGTTTTTATTTGAATAGAGGTTAGGAATATCAAGTAGTTCGAAATAACTATGAGATAAATTGATAAAAACAGAAAAAAATCAAAGAAATATAAAATTTGGCTTTGTAGTCCTATTCTAAAATCTGATTTTTAGAATGAATCTCACACTAAGTTTGTTAAATCTAAGGCTTCCTGGAACAGTTTCAGTTCTTATAATTTAAGACTTCAAAGAAGAAATAATAATGAACTTTTAAATTTTTTATCTGATTCTTGAAAAGTTAGATTTTTCCTCTTATGACTAACAGAATTATTTTATTAACAATAAAATGCCAGGCAGTGATCTTTGTGTGCAGCTTCATTTGATAAGCATGTGAAAAAAATATGTTTCTTAAGGTTTGCCTAGAGACTCTTATTAAATACAGAGAACAAACAGAGGGTTCATGGGGGGTGGGGGGATGGGCTGAATGGGTGATGGGTATTAAGGGGGCACTTTTTGGGATGAGCACGGGGGGTCATATGTAAGAGATGAATCACTGGGTTCTACTCCTGAAGCCACGACTATCCTGTATGTTAACCAACTTGAGAATAAAAAAATAGAATGTCCTTAAAGGATATTCACTAGGAAAGCTTGGTGTTCAAAAAATGATGTCATTTATTTTGGTTCCTCCTCAAAATCCTCCTTTAATTCTACAGAATACTTGCAAACAGCTTTAACTGTCAAGGAATGGAGTTAACTAGCTAGTTCAGCTTGACCAGGGAGGCTGTTTCATAAAGCCAAGTTTGTACTCTTGCAGTTTCAGGGCAAGTTTCTTTTACTTTCATACCTAATTCCAGAAGTCAAAATTAATTCCTCCTTATAGCTATCCCCATAAAATTTACTGTTCTAGCAAGCAGAAGTAAATTGAAATACAATTATCTTCAAAAAAAGAAATAATAGTCATCTTCGCCTAAACATTGAATTTCTCAACTATGCCCACCTTGTGGCCTACCTTTTCTATTATTTAAGCTTGGTCTTTGTTCTTAAGCCTTCCTTTTCTTATTGTGCTTACAAATCAATGGAAAGGCTGCCTCTCCAAAGATTAAAAAGTAATTTTCTGGGAAAATACTTTTACACGATTAAGCACTTCTTTTAAATATAAACATTAAGCATTATGTTCACAATTATAGTTTTTAAGCTAAGCCATTATATCCCGTTGGGTAAATCTTTATTCATACTTTATTTTTCAACCCAACATTGTTTACCAAATAGACCTGCAATATTATGCAATTCCAGTTTGAAATGCATGTTACTTGAAAAAATTCAATGTTAATTGAATTGGCTATATACATGAAATTCTGTTTGCATTCTTTTTCTTTTGCTTGCATATATATTTTTATTTTTAAAGTTCCTTCCTTCCTTCTTTCTTTCCTTCCTTCCCTTTCCCTCCCTCCCTCTGTCCATTCTTTCCTTTTTTTTTCTTTTTTCCCTGACCTCTCTCCCTTCCTTATGATTTTTCTCTGAAATACACTTAAAATATTAACAGTAACTCAACATCGTACTGGCTAAGAACTCTTGAGCATTGTTCGGTTTGATCAGATATTTGGATGTTATTTCTCTATGTGAATTTCTTTCTGTAAAGATGGGAATGAGTGTTATTAATATTCATTTTACATATAATATGTATACATGTGTGTGTATTTCTTTTATCTTTTGATTATATCTCTTTCATTTTCCCTTTCTCCCTGGTCTCTGCCCATTCAGTCTATCATTTCAGTTTCATAAATATTTTTTTTCTTAGTGACCTTTTTATTTCATCATACTCTGTGAATAAGTGTTCGTCACTTGTGTTCTGTTGTGAAACATAGGTCTTCTTTTAAATTCAGTATACTGTCAAATACTTTATCCCTCTGTTTGTCAATCCGATAAAGTGTATTGGACTTTCTAGTATTATTTTGCATTAGGCTGGTTCAAGAAACAGTAAAGGCATGCATTGGATGAAGACACACTGTGTACCTATCCAACTATGAGCTCTTAGGGAATTGTTATATCAGGTTCTCATCTTTTTAAATATTTATTGTGCCTGTTGCTGCTTCTGTTAAAATGTATTAACAATTTGCAATAATTTTTATTTTATCGAGTTCTTGCTGAGGTGTTTTGGATACACAAGGGTATAGTTAATGTTTTGGCTCTTGTCTCCTGCTGTGTATGTTAGTGCCTCTTCCTTTTTTATAATTTGGAATGGTTTAAAATATATTTTATCTAAAGATGCCTAACAATTGTCCTATCTGTATATAGCTATTCTATTAATAAAATTAAGCAACAGCAAAGTTTGATTGAACATGTCTTGATTATATCACCTATCTTTGTCACCTGTCCTGTAATCTTTACTCAATTTTGAGTTGCATTTATATTATGTACTAAATATTTTATTAATGAATTATTATTCATTATCATATTATTAGTAAAAATATATTGAATATATTTGTGAGAGTTTTCATGTAAATGCCATAGCAATATAGCCTTTTATTATATGTAGCTTCCTGAGATTTAGGGAGGTGAAGTTTTCTCAGTTCATAGTTGTTGAACACCCACAGGCACATAACATTTGTTGTAATCTACTTGTCACAACACCGTCTCCCAGAGATGGAAACACATTCACCATCTTGTTCAAATCCTTTAAACTTATTGAAACATTTAAGAGGCTCTGTATTACAGGCAATATCAACAGTGGTTCAGTTAAAAAATGACACTACTAAATGTTTGTGTACACTACTAAATGTGTACACTCTAGATTACAGTTAGGTTTCATATCTTGATTAAACGCTTAAACTATATTCCCTCGGCATTGCTTCTCTACTGTTCTGTGTTGCATAGGATGTCTAGGCCTGTTTATGCCAAGAGGACAGAATAATCAGTTAAATGGTCAAGGGACTTTTGCTGTACTTTTTTTTTTTAATTTTTTTTAATTTTTAATTTTTTTATTTCTAGAAGACCGAGAGAGAGACAGCGTGAGCAGGGGAGGGTCAGAGAGAGAGGGAGTCACAGACTGAAACAGGCTCCAGGCCCTGAACTGGCAGTCAGCACAGAGCCCGACGCGGGGCTCGAACCTACGAACCGCGAGATCATGACCTAAGCGAAAGTCGGACGCTTAACCGACTAAGCCACCCAGGCGTCCCTTGCTGTACTTTTTTTTAACATTAGTATAGACCAAAGCACTACTGATTTACACAATTTATTTACTTTTCTAACCATAGGATCCTATGGACCACAGCTATGGTTATGCCTTAAAATGAATTATTTATTCCTACAAGTACCAATAGTTTCAAGTGAAGTTAAATTTCTTAGTGTGTAAGGCTAAAGATGGAATAGTAAGAAAGGGTTTTCCATAGTTGGAAAATATCAAACGAAAAAGAAGTTCTTAAAAAATGTTTAACAGATATGAAAATTCCTTAGTATTCCTAAAGAGTTCTAAAGAAAAGAGTGATAAAATATCTATAAATTCTAATTTGAAAAATAGGAAAGAGAGAAGTTAGAGTCCCTGTTGAATACTGAGTTTGGAGATTATCATCATCCTTACCAGATGATCAGCCATCCAGCTTCTGTTTGGACTCACGCAGTGATGAGAAACTCAGTATCTCATGAGCATGCCTGTACCCTTATTAGACAAATTATCATTTTAAAAATATTTCACAAACTTATTTCTGTGACATTTCCACGTATCCATAGACTTATGAGAATTAAAGGCTAAGCACAAGTTAAAAATATTATGCCTAACCATAATATATTTTATTATCAGCTTTTGTTGAAAAGTAAAATTCTTCTCTATTTCTAGCTGCATGAAGACACCAATATTAAAGTAAATAAGAAAGGAAATAAGCAATCTACGACTGGAACTTCCTTATTTCATTTAGGTTGAGCTTGTTTTAAGTTTAAGATGAAGTTATATACCCCTTTATTATTGATAGAGTTTCAAAATTTTCTATCCCTTTGCCAAATAAATATACATGTACTAAATGTTAATCCTCTTGCTAAACAAGTTTTATGAAATGGCTATACATGTATTATCAATCTTGAAATCTTCTTTGTGGCCTTATTTGTTGGCGTGTGTGTACAGATAATTTAACTTAGCTCAGTTATTAAAAACTTTTTGCCGACCATTCTAAGTCTTTTTTATCTTTCTTGACTGATTTTAAGTGACTTTGCAGTGGTGGGTCAAATGTGTGCTGGGGTGGATTATATTGTGCTTTCATCCATTATTCTCTAAGTATCTGCTGTTTCTTAGAATATTCCAGAGGTATTCTTGTTGGGTTTTCTAAAAGGTTCTCCATAAATAGCAGTATTCTTTTCTACACAGTTCTGAATAATTTAAGAGGTAAACAGGGGTGCCTGGGTGACTCAGTCGGTTAGGCATCTGACTTTGGCTCAGGTCATGATCTCACAGTCTGTGGGTTTGAGCCCTACATTGGGCTCTGTGTTGTCAGCTCAGAGCCTGGCCCCTGCTTCAGATTCTGTGTCTCCCTCTCTCTCTGCCCCTCCCCCTCTTGCTCTCTGTCTCTGTCTCTCAAAATAAAATAATGATATAAAAAATTTAAAAAAATGAAGTAAACAGAAGAATGATAACGTAAGTCAAAATATTGTCTTTTTATTGATAGGCAACAGATTATGGTTTGATATGTAGGTTTGTTCATTTGGTAGACTAATCTCCCCATCATCCCTGCCCTGAAGGTTGCTGGCCGCCCTGAATAATTAGGCTAGGCCACCACTCCAAGGAGGCAGCCACCCTGGAGCAGTAGTGGAATTTGTGTTTCTGTAGCAGACAGCTTGTTCCCGAGAGGAAGGAAGTCAGAGGTGAGCCAAGCATGTCTGGTTAATCGCCTCAGAGTTACCCATCAGATAAATTATCTTACCTCCCTTATGACAAAGACGGATGAGCAGTATGTTGAGAAAAAAAAATCACTCCTCAGGTAAGCCAGGAATAGGAGGTGGGGAGAGTGTTCCCAATTAACATACTCAGTGAAAAGAGATAGTGTGGGGAGGCTTTCTCTACAGCTCACAGACGCTTCAGAGCACTGTTTTGTTTCCAAAAGGCTACTGTTCCAGAGTGATATTGGATGAGGTTAAAAAATGGTAGTTTACAGTATTTTTAGCTCTATGTTAGCTAGTTTCTTCTTTAATGTATAAGTTTTTTTTTTTTTCTTCTAGAGGCAGTCCCAAGCACCCAGAATTCCAGAGTAAGTGCCTGGCATTGCCCCTGTGTTCCAATACTTACGCTTCTGTAGACCCTTATTAATGGTTAATTACTTCCTTCACTGTTTCATAGTAAGACTACATTCTAAAAATCTCTAGTTATTTATAATGAGGTATTTGTATTATGACTTTCTTAGAGCAAGGGAGGTTTTTAAGTTCATGTAGATACTTAGTCTTGATACAGAGACCCAGCAAAGAGTCAGTGAAAATTAGCTGTAGATAATCATCTAAGTTCTTTGCTCAGGGTACTTGCAAGCCAGACCTGTCCTAATCTGGCAGTTTTTTTGAGTTGCATTTTCTTCTATCAGAGTCATAGTACAACGAAATTATATCTATTCATTTATCTTTATTAACTATACTGTTTAAATCATTTTCATTTTTTCTACTTATTAAGGTTTTGATCATTACCCATATTTTAAAATATCTCACTGTGGTTCTATTTCTGTCAATGTCACATTGAATTTCAACATCTCAATGTATATCTCTTCATTAGCACTTATACCATTATTAATGTAAAATGACCTGTTTTGCCTAATCTATTTTACTCGAGGAAGTTTTCTTTTGCTAGTAGGACAGCCTCAGCTTTGCTTTTGCATTCTTTGTTTTACCTTTAGCCATTGCACATCCTTTCGTTCTTAGATTTCTTTTTCCTTCCTCCTTTCTTTCTTTCTTTCTTTCTTTCTTTCTTTCTTTCCTTCCTTCCTTCCTTCCTTCCTTCCTTCCTTCCTTCCTTCCTTCCTTCCTTTCTCTTTCTTTCAATATATATATCTTTCAAGGTGATTTATTTATTTTCAGAGAGAGAAAGAGAGACAGAGACAGAGAGAGTGAGCGAGCAGGGAAGGGGCAGAAAGTGAGGGACAGAGAGAATCCCAAGCAGGCTCTGCATTGTCCGTTCAGTTCCCAGATGCTGGGCTTGAATTTAGGAATCGTGAGATCATGACCTGAACAAAAATCAAGAGTGGGTACTTAACTAATTGATCCACTCAGGCTCCCCTTCTTCCCTTCCTCCCTCCTTTTCTCCCTTCCTTCCTTCCTGCTAATCTTCCTTCCTTCTTTCCTTCCTTCCTTCCTTCCTTCCTTTTTTCTTTCTTTCTTATATTTCTTGTGAACTGATTATCTTTGCTTACTTGTTCTTAAGCGATCTGAATTCTTGTCCTGTAATAGGCCTTACATTCCCTGGTTCCTCAGTAACTTTCTGATCTCGTGGGCAGATCTGATTATCTCACTGCCATAGCTACACTGGTCTCTTTGCTAGTCTTTGGATACTCCTGATTCCTCTTCTCTTTAGTGCATACCATTGTCTAGCAAATTTAATATTTTACTTAATTTATCTTATTGATCATCTAGCTCTTTTATTAGAATGCTTGTTCTTTGAAGGAAGACATTTTTTGCCTGTATTGTTAACCAGTCTACACAAAGGACCTAGGATACTTGTGGCCCGAATAAATTGAACAAATAGATCTGCATTTTCAAGGTATAATTAATTTTTGCACAAATTTCTCTTACTCTGTGCTAATCTAGCTGTTCCTTTCTCTAAATAAGTAGTTTTATCTGCTTATTGTCTTCCAGAATTGTTTCAAAGTTAGCCATATGCTTTTTAGTTATATGAATGGTTTCCTCAAAGTTTTTCTGTGAAATTTATAAGCCAACAGTATGCTGTGAAATGTGGAGATTAAAATCAAAGCCTTGCTTTGATACCTCCCAAATGTGTGACTTAGGCAAGTTGTTTAACTTCTCTGTGACAATTTCCTTATCTACAAAGTGAAAGTCCTATTATTTTTTTGAGAATTAAATCAGTGTGCATATGTGTGTGTGTGTGTGTGTGTTATATAAGTATTTACATTCCCTGGTACATCTTAACTACTGTACAGTTAAAAACAATTATCTTAGTCCATTTGGGAAAATTATACTAAAGATCACAGACTGGGTGGTTTAAACAACAGGCATTTCTTATAGTTCTGATAACTGCAAATCCAAGAACCACATGCTGGTAGATTTGATGTCTGTTGAGGACCCTCTCACTGTTCCATACACCGCCCTCTTCTCCATGTGTCCTTTCCCAATGTGAAGATCAGACAGAGCTCAAACTGTCATGTGTTCTCTTCTAAGGCCATTTATTTCATTCATGAAAGCTCCACCTTCATGAACTAACTCCCTCCCAAAGGCTCTACCTCCTATTTCCATCAAAGTAGGGATTAGGAGTTGGAGAGGTGAATTTTAGGGGCCTCAGTCAGTCCATCGCAGCATTTCTTTAACAAATAGTAATGTTTTCCTCTTCTGTGTGAAAGGTAAGAGCATAATCTTTTGCTCACTAGTATTTTCCCATTCTTTGTTTCTTTAATCCAAAAATATAACACTGTGTTCTCCTTCTTCTCTCTTGCTTTAATAAATATTTGGTTTTACAGTTAATTTCACATAGTGCTAGCCCACAGGCCAAAAAAATAAAGTAGACATGATCCTAAGGGAAGACAGTTCAGTGAGAAAAGCTATAGTAAAGAGGTGAATATGTAAAAATAAATAAATATGTCAGTAAAACTTAAGAAAAATATTTTAATTAGAATAAACCATGTTGGGATAGAAAATACCGGAGAAGAACCTTGGTTTCCAGTTGTCAGACAAAGGCTTTGGAGGTGTTATGATGGCATTGAGAACTAAACAATTGAAAAGGCTAGGACTATTGTCATTAGAGAGGCAGGAGGACCAGAAGGTTCTAGGCAGAAGCAACTGCATGTGCTGTTAAGGTTATTCCTGTTTAATCTTCAGAAATCCCACCAGAATACATATTATTCTCCTTTCATTCACTTAAAAAAACCTTTATTTCATAGAGTTGCCCTGTCAATTTTTAGACTATGTTTTCTTTAGTTATAACATGTTTTTTGTTGTTCTATTATTTCTGTCGATAGTGTGTAGAATTGATTTCCATTTTGGTAGGATGGATGCTGCAGAATTGGACCTGAGGCTCCTGGGATTTTATTTGTTTGTTTGTTTTGAGAGAGCAAGAGAGAGAGGGCGCAGTGAGCAAGGGCAGAGAGAGAATCCCAGGAGAGACACGGGGGATGGGGAGGATCACCCCAAGTGGGGCTTGAGCTCCCCGGAGGCATGGCTAGAGCTCACTCATTGTGGGGCTGGAGCTCACTCAGTATGAGACTGGAACTCAGGAACTGCAAGATGATGACCTGAGCAGGAGTCAGAAGCTAAACGACTGGGCCACCCAGGTGCCCTCCCAGCATTTTATTTTTAAAAATTTCCATTCATTTTAAATTTTGGAGGAATTTCTTGAGACTGACATTTTTAGTCATTTGATTTTATGCAGCATTCGCTGTCTTCGTTATTTTTTTAAATATGGTATTTATGCTTTAAATTCTCTTAAAATTCCTCATAAACTCAAATAGTCCCATTTTTGTACTTTTATGCTTCTTGTTTATAATTCAAATAGGCAAATTTTTAAAAATCTTACTGAGAATAAGAAGTCTTTTGTTCTTAATGTGTTTTCTTTTTATGTTTACTTCAATAACTATTTTAATAAGAATAAACTTTTGTGTCTTTCAAAAAGTCACCTTCTTTTGAGCTAAATAACCTTTTAAAGGCCTGATAGGGTTTTTGCTTTGTTTCGTTTTGTTTTCTGTCAGTAGGAGCTTCTGATTTTTCAGTTCTGTCTGGTCATCAGATAGAATGAGGCAAAAGTCAGTGAGGGTTCCTGCCAATATGTAAAGACCTTTTTTTCAAATTTTTACAGTTACACAAGGAATAGTGTGATCAAGTGGTCATTTGAGTATAGATAATTCCCCCCCCAAAATACTTTAATAATAATAGTAAGTGGGAAAAGAAAAAAAATGCCATAAAGAATCTGTTTTGTTTTATATACTGTATAGTTTTTGTGAGAAATATAATGAATGTGATTATTTTTAATTAGTCAGTGAAGTCTAGCTCTAAAATTATTTTGACTTTTACTATTTTATTACTTTTTCTTCTGTTCTCTGAACAGGTTTTAGAGGAAAAAATAGGAACTAAAGAAATTCTGAAGTTCTCATAATAGGCAAAATCATGGAGACCGAAAAGGGATCAGTGGTTTGCATGGGATGGGGGAGAGGGAATTGGGGAGTAACTAACTGCTAATAGGTATGGGATTTCCTTTTGGGGTGATGGGAATGTTTTGGGACTTGATAGTGGCAATGGCTTCACAGTATTTGGATGTACCAAATGTCACAAAATTATTGTACACTTTAGTTTTTTAAACTTTTTAAAAATATTTATTTTGAGAGAGAGTAAGAGAGAGAGGGAAAGAAAGACAGGACGGAGACAGGGAGAGAAAGAATTCCAAGCAGGCTCCACAATATCAGTGCAGAGCTCAATGCAGGGCTTGAACTCACAACCGTGAGATCATGACCTGAGGTGAAATCAAGAGTGGACGCTCAACCGACTGAACCACCCAGGTGCCCCACAAAATTGTACAATTTAAAATGGTTATATATACTTTTCATTTTTTAAGCATGCTTCACATCCAGCATGAAGCCCAACCTGGGGCTTGAACTCATGACCCTGCGATCAAGACCTGAGCTGAGATCAAGACCTGAGCTGAGATCAAGTGTTGGATGCTTAACTGAGCCACCTGGGTGCTCCTAAAATGGTTAGTTTTTATGCTATGTGTAACTTATCACAATTTTTAAAAAGGAATCTCCCTACAAAAAAAAAAATAAAGTGATTCCTTTCTTTTAAGTAACAGCCTTGATTATGCTATACAATAGGATTTTTTTTCCCCTGATGGACAAGAATAAGAAGATCGTGAACTAAGAGGCCAAATCTGGGCCCAGGATCAGGCAGTGATGGTCAGCACATTATTCTCAGTTGAGTAAGGCACCTTGTGGTATCAAGCTATCCACCTCTACTACACACGATGCAAAATTATGGAACAGAAACACAATTTCTACAAGAAAGGTACCTACCTACTTGAAAAAGAGCAAACTAAGGAAGGCAGTGGTCTTTTTTCCATAGCATATAGTTTCTGCTACATAGAAACAGGTAAGACTCCCTGCCTGCCAATAGAATAGGCTTCTGTGTTGGTCAGTCTAGAAGATTCTTCTGCCCTCAAGGAAGAGGCTCCTTCTCCATTGTCCTGCAAGACCACAACAGAGAGGGATCCTTTCTACATCCATACTGCCTTAGCGCTCCACTTCCTGTTGGTGTTAAGTTGGTGGTTTTAGGATTAAACATTCACAGGTCAGTACGTGCCTGTGTATCAGTGCAGTCCCCTTAACAGTCTTCTGTAGTGCTTATTTGTGGGACTAATAACTGTAGCCAAGGTCATGACTTCACTGCACTCCCATGTGCTTTCCACATCTAACCCCTGGTTTAATGGGCACTGTCTCGAGTCCAGGAAATAATAGCCACTAATCAGGTTTTATTCTTTTTTTTTTTTTTAATGTTTTTATTTATTTCTAGGAGAGAAAGAGACAGCGTGAGCAGGGGAGAGTCAGAGAGAGAGGGAGTCACAGACTGAAACAGGCTCCAGGCTCTGAGCTGACAGTCAGCACAGAGCCCGACGTGGCGCTCGAACCCACGAACCGCGAGATCATGGCCTAAGTGAAAGTCGGACGCTTAACCGACTAAGCCACCCAGGCGCCCCAAATCAGGTTTTATTCTTAACTAAATTTATTCATTCTGTTTGGTGGAGAATACCTAATGAAAGATTTTTAGAGTAGGCTACAGTCTCACTCTCAACAATGATACATTCTGCAAAATTGCTTATTTTCGGATTTTCTGAAGGTATTAACTTTAGCTCAAGGAAAAAGAAACTGGTCTTATACACCCTGAAAAGCACAATATGAAGGGACTGAGTCTACTTAGAAAGTCTGTTACAGATAGAAATCATCTTTATTCTCAAGGCTGCTTCTTCCGGTTTGACTTTCCTTAGGCTCATATTATTATTTTTTTCTAATTCTGTATCTCCCTAGTAGGGTACTTGTTAGAAATTAAGCAAAAGTGGCAAATTAAAAAAAAAAAAGGGTGTGAAGATAGACAATATTTGTTGAGTTTTAAAAAATGTTTATTTATTTTTTGAGAGAGAGAGAGCACGAGTGGGAGAAGTACACAGAGAGAGAGGATCCAAAGCAGGCTGTGCATTGACAGCAGAGAGAGCTTGAATCCATGAACTGTGAGATCATGACCTGAGTCAAAGTTAGACGCTCAACTGACTGAGCCACCCAGTTGCCTCAATAATTGTTATTCAAAACAGCAAATTCTGCTATATTCAGGATTTAATACATGTTTATTGAATTATATTCCATGGGTTCATAATTGCTTTTGAACAGCTCTTAATATTAAGAATGTTTTCTTATTTTAGGGTCGCCTGGGTGGCTTAGTTGGTTAAGTGTCTGACTTTCGCTTAGGTCATGATCTCGCGGTTCGTGGGTTCGAGCCCCGCGTCGGGCTCTGTGCTGACTGCCAGCTCAGAGCCTGGAGCCTGTTTCAGTCTGTGACTCCTTCTCTCTCTGACCTCCCCCTGTTCACGCTGTCTCTCTCTCTCTCCTAGAAATAAATAAAAATATTAAAAAAAAAAAAAGAACGTTTTCTTATTTTAGAAATCTTTATTCTTTTTCCCCCTGATTCTAAATACATCTGTATTATTATGATCAGGTTGCCATACAAAATACCACAGTGTGGCTTTGAAAGAATCTGGGAAATCTACCCCTTCACAGTTCTGGAAGCTAGTGTCCAAGATCAGAGTGCTAGCAGGGCTGGTTTCTGGTCAGATTTGTCGTGTGACTTTCAGATGGCTGCCTTCTTGCTGTGTCCTCATGTGGCTTTTTCCTTTTTGGATGAGTAGGGAGGGTGAGCTCTCTGGTGTCTCTTCCTTTCTCTTATTCTAAGGACAGAAGCCTTGTTTGATTAGGGCCACCCTTATAACCTCATTGAACTTAAACTACCTCCTTAAAGGCCATCAAATATAGTCACATTGGGGATTATGACTTCAACATATACACTTTGAAAGGACACAATTATATCCATAAAAATACCATCTTTATGCAAAATTCTAGTAGTGACTACATTTCTCTTGGAATATCTGTTGGAAATTCTAAAAGATTTATTACCACTTACATGTCAGAGACATTGCTCACTACTATTGATTAGATAGGAAATCATTTATGTAGAAGCAGGGAAATGTATTAGATGAAGAAAAATTCATACAGAATGCACTTAACATGAAGGCTAGAAAGGTATAATGTGATTATTGTGCTTGTCAATGTTTGTCGAGTTGTTAGAACTGGTATGTGGCAGATTGATAGACTGAGTAAAAGAGGTCTTAGGATGATATAGGAAGATGATGAGACAGTAGGAAGAAAGCATGAGAACTCTGGAGTTTTGTAACCATGAAGATATTCTGGGAGATATTGTTATGTCTGACAAGTGGGGTAAAGAGTTAAATGAAGAGTGAATCAGGTTGTCTTTATTCCCAGTTTCTTCAGTTAGTGGCCCCTTTCCAAGGTGAGGCATTTGTTATGAGTGCCTACTGCATGCTAGACCTGAGGAGACAGCCGTGAAGTAGACAAACAAGCGAGGCAGATGCAGGTGATGCTGCATCTTGTGTCATCTCAGCCTCTGGAAGGAGAGGACAGTTCCCACGCAAGCTGACAGCTTTTCCACCCACGTAGTTTTCCTTCTCAATCTAAATGCTGGGTTTTCTCCAGAACTCAGGAAATCATTCATCCCACACAACTGGGAATGAAGCATTACCAGGACAAGTCCCCTCAATGGGAAAATGGTGAGGTACGCTCATTTGTACTTTCATGCTTGTTTTGAAAATGTGAACTTGTTCCAACACAATGATACGTTAAGAGAAGGTTTGAGCAGACCCCAAATATTGTGTTTTTTAATGTATGATTTCTTGCATGAGAAACATTATATTAAATTAGAGATTGGAAAACTCTGGCCCATTGCCTATTTTTGTAATAAGGTTTTATTGGAGCCCTACAGACCAAGTTATTTTTAAACCTTTCTATAACTGTGGTAGGGTCTGTGTGGCCCTCATACTGAAAATATTTACTATATGGTCATTTAAGTAAAAGTGTGATGATTCCTGATCGAGGTGAATGCAGCATGCAGTTGACCAAAGCTACATAAAAATACTAAATAAAAAAATAAATAAGTATGTATTAAAAATACATACATACATACATACATATTAAAGGGTACATAGGCACACACCTGAAACATCTCCCTGTGACCTCAGAGCACCATGTATGTTGTGAGTCACATAACACAACTTGTGTTACAAGTTTCCATCAGATTTCACATAATTCTTCTTCCACCACTTTGCAATAAGTCACAAACTGTGACCCTTCCAGCATGCCCTTCCATCAGCAAACGTTAGTCTGTCTTCAAAGCAAAGTGCCATATTTATTGTAGGCTTCATATATTTCCTAAACCATTTAATGCATGTGACACTGTGCTGCCATTTTTAAGGATCCTATCTTTTTTTATGTGTGACTGATGAAGGTTTTCAGTATTGTGCTCCTGACATCATTTTTATTCCCAAGAGCCCTGTGGTTTTATTGCATGTTTCTGTATAGTACAGTGATTTTTTTAGGAGACATGTGCTTCAATTATGTCAGAACTGAAGCACTTAATATACTCTGTTCCTCAGAAGGTCTCCAGAAGAATGAACCTCAATTGGCCCGTCGGTGACTTGCTCATTAATAGATGGCATAATTGGCTTCTCTCATTTCCCTGTGTCTTAGCCCTCCCAGACCTTTTTTGGTGCTTCCTTGGATCACTTTCCACATAAACAACTTGCTCTGAACTCCTGATTTCAGGTTCTGGCTTTTTTTTTTCTTTTTTGTGGTTGGGTGAAATTAAGACAACAGATTCCTGCCCTCATGGAACATACATACATTCTAATGTGGGAAACATTATAATGTACATAAACAAATACAGAACAAACAAGCAAGATAATACAGGTTGTGATAAGTTTTATGTAGGAAATAACCACGGTGATGAGAGAAAGATAAATTGGAAGAGGTAACTTAAGAGAGAATTCAGAGAAGCCTTTTCTGAGAAGATGATATTTGAATTGAGACATAAAGAATGCAAATGAGCCAACTGGGATAAAAATTATAATGGTGTCATAATGGAAACACTAGAGCAAAGCACTAAATGGAAAAGGACCAGATGGTTCATAGTGATGTTATATCAATCCTTGAAGGTATGTTGCGTACTACAATGCACTCCATTCTCCTATGGTATGGGTACAGCCATTATAAATGCATTGTACTCATTGTATGGAAGGGACCACAACCTGAAAGAGTATTTTATATTTAGCATTTGGGAGTCAATATACGTGGGTAAAAACTATAGCAACTTACTGCTTCAGTTGCTCTCCCTGCCTTTTACTGTTACAAACGTAAGGTTTTCAGAAAAAGGCAAGAACCAGCAAGTAGGATAAAAGGTTAACAAATATGGCAGAAAAACAAAATATGTGGTACAAATAAAGCATCTAAAGTAAGAATCCTCCAGGTCCCCAGTAGCAGGCTCTCCAGGAATAGTGGTGGTGACGGTTTTGACATTGATGTTGGCAGCTATAATAGAGAGTGTGATAATCATGATATTGATTATCAACCTTCAGTGCAGACAATGTGAAATAGTCACAATCATTAGGCTTCCTTCCAATTTGGAAGAGACCCACGGTTTGAACATTCTTTACAGGACTTGCTCCTAAAACTTAAGGATTCCTATCAAAAAGAAACAGGGAAAGAAATGATGGATCAAGAGAAATGGCATTTTTGGGTGTTCTACATGTCATCACTCTGTCACACTTTATGTTATTTTACTCCTTTTTGCAATAACCACTTGTGAGTGATACGTAGAATTCTACCCAATTTTTTATAAACAAGGAAACTCAGTCTTGGAGAGGATCTCTAATTTGCCCAAGTTTACAGAACTCATTCAAACCAAAATGTATCTAGCTCGATGCTAACAGAGAAAACAAACTGAATTACTAATATGGCTGAATGGGTATCTATAATTTTAAATCAAAGAACAAACATAGGAAAAATAAATGCCGGGTTTGAGTTGAAAGACTTCATTTAGAAAAGATTGGAGAGGAGAGAAGATGAGAAATGTGGCAGTTGGACCTGAGGTCTCCTCACTCATATTGTACTATCTTTAGCAGTGGATTCATTCTTTCTTGTGCATTATCAGCTTTCCTAAGCTGCACAGTATTGAGTTTACTGTCAATAATTAAACATTTGTGCTGATTTTGAAGAATTTTATGAACACAGTAGGCAAGCCAAACTTATTTAATTGTTTGGCTAATTGCTAATTAGCCTCAGTATAATAGCTGGTGTTTATATTTGTGTAATTAGGAAGAGGGCCAGAATATTATTTGCAAGAAACCTGCCCTAAAATTTGACGTGTGAGAACTATGTCAGTGACCAACTTGCATACCATAAAGCAGATGGCTCGAAATTTGTTTTAAAATAGTATTAAAATTCAATGTCTTGGAACCTCTAGGTAGCTCATGTCAGTTAAGTGTCTGACTCTTGATCTCAGCTCAGGTCATGATTTCATGGTTCATGAGATGGAGCCGTGTGTCTGGCTCTGCACTGATAGCATAAGGCCTGCTCGGGTTTCTCTCTCTCTCTCTCTCTCTCTCTCTTTTCCTCCCTCCCCTGCTCATATTTTCTCTCTAAAAATGAATAAATAAACTCTAAAAAATGAAAAAAGATTCAGTGTCTTTAGATTTCCTTACCTTCTTTGGGAGAATACACTTATATGTATATATATTTTTCTTTTTTTTATTTTGCATATTTAGGAATGAGGATGCTAATAGGCTAATGAGGATTACTTAAATAAAAGAGTATGCAACTAAAGGAAAACCTGTCAATGGCAGTTGACTCTTCCAGGCCCCATTCTCCATCTCTATTTCTGCCTTTCAACTTTTCATAGATTTATTTTTATAAATTTCAACTTCATAAGTTTAAAATTTTCTTGCTTTTATCTCCATTCTTTAAAAAAAGTCTGTTCTTATTTTCTTAATTTTTTTGAGTATAGTTGACACAAACTGTTACCTTAATTTCAGGTGCACACCATGATTCAAGATCTCTATGTGTTATGCTATGCTCAACACAAGTGTAGCCACCATCTGTCACCATACAATACTATTAAAACATCATTGATTATATTTCCTCTTCTGTGCCTATTATTTCCCTGACTTACTTATTTCATAACTGGGAGTGTATGTTCCCTTCACCCATTTTGCCTGTCCTTCCACCCATGTCCCTCTGGCAACCATCAGTTTGTTCTTTGTATTTGTAGGTCTGATTCTGTTTATTACTTGTTAGTTTATTCATTTGTTTTGTTTTTTAGATTCCACATATGATTTAAATTATATGGTATTTCTCTTTTTCAGTCTGACTTATTTCCCTTACATTATACCTTCTAGGCCCATCCATGGCACAAATAGAGCTATCTAAAGCAGAGGAGACTGTATTTCAGTTCCTCACCACCAAGTAATATGAGTTGAATATCGTAAAATGACCTTCTGCTCCAAAATACCTTACTCCTACCTTACTGGTATACACTAACAAACCTATCAAAACAAAACAAAATTAAAAAAAAAAACAACAACAAAAAACATGCAAGGTTTTAGTTCAGTGCGTGGTACATAATGAATGCTCTATAAATATTAGTCCTGTTTACTATTATTAACAGAGTGCTCACAGTTTTTCTTGTTGATTAAACTTTCATTCCTTTGGCTTGGAAGGTCTTCCACATCTGAGTTGTTTGCTAATAAATGCAAATCCTCTTGGAACGGGTAACATCTGAACATATTACTGGAAAATCTCTAGATTAGTATGAATTACAACAAAAGAGGAGCCAAAGCACTCTCTGTAGTAATGGGTGGACCAGAAAAGAGAAGGCATTACAAACAATGTATTTATAATTTGGCCTTATACCAGTTACTCCAGGTCATGGCTGTATTAGGATAACAAATTTATACTGTATACTCAGATGTACAACAGAAAACATTCTTTTCTTATATCTTGTATGTCATCTAACCTTCCTTGAAAGCATCCCACTACCACATTAAATATGTATCATTACACTGACACACTCACACACACACACACACACACACACACACACACACACACACATACGGATATGGATATGGATATTTTTCCATGTATATTGATTCCAGAAAAAAACTGACAAAATATAGTTCAGTCTGGTAAACTCAATCCAAACTTACATTTTAGTCTCTAACTTTTTCAAGTCTAAAGATCTCTTGAACACCCCTTCCTCTTCCTCTCTACTCCTTTTCTGGGTAGATTCTTGATACAATGTCAGGTAAGTATTAGTTTTCATTTTATCTGAGAAAGTTAGGGAATGAAGACTGGCCTTTGATCCACATGGTAACACTGAAAGCCTCCTGGAAAATGCTCTGGTGTGTCTTCTCTAGGCTAATCTCTGAACTGGTCATCACTGAAGCAAGGTTAGTTCTATTCAGTCATTAAAGCCATCTTGTAAGGGTCACTTTTCCTTAGTCAGAAAGTCTTCATACATGGTGACTGCTTTGTCCTGATCCCAGGCCTATGCAGACTCACCACATTTCTCAGTTTCTCCATGGTTCTTCAACCAAGACACACAAAACACCTGAATTCCTTATATTTCATACAGGGCTTGGGAACCAGAGGCATTTAAACAATAAATTTCTTTTCTGGAAAAAAATGTTCTTCTTTCTTCTAGAGCTATACAGTATTCCCATATCATGATAAATGTGACCGTTTTGAGCTACGCATAGAGATTTGTGACCGTCCCAGGAAAATATGTCACTGACTAGTGCCAGCACACTCCAGTTGCCTTCCATTTCAGGACATCTCTCATTTTAGTTTTCACATCCTCTATTCCCACCTTGAAAGATGGAAATCAAGGATACATTTGTCTCAGCTTTCGAACCTTTCCACATGTCTGTATGCTTTTTTTTTTTTTCCATACACTAGTGCCATAATGGGAGAAGTTTGTTTATTATTTACCAACCCATTAATGACAGAAACCACCCAACATCCACCTACATGTCCCACTTTCTACTGGAACAATGGATCCTAAGAACTTCAAGAGACCCTGATGAGTAGAACAGGTGGGCATCTCCATGATAACCAGTATGAGAGAAAACCAGAGGGTTTACCCGCTAATGTGCTGTTTGAGACTCTTGGTATTTTATATGACTTTCTGAAGAAGTAGAAGAAACACCAAAAAAAAAAATTGGTTTCTAACTGCCCAGCAGACCTAATGGATGAGAGCTCTTCTCTGACCAGCATTGGATTTAAGTAGATTAAAAGAAAATTAAAAAAATATACATCTCTTGTAACTTTAATTTGTAGACAACACACATCTGCTACATTATGTTGTTCCTCTCCACCATAAATTCAAAGGTTTTGATGACTTGCTTAACATTCACAAGGACTAATAATATGGATTTAGAAATTGATGATGGGTGGTGGACAAACAGTGATGGGCATTGAGGAGGGCATTTGTTGGGATAAGCACTGGGTGTTGTATGGAAACCAATTTGACAACAGATTATATTAAAAATAATCTAAAACTTGATTTGAATTTTATTTTTAATAGATTCGAACCTTGCAAGCTTTTCTTCATATACTGTAATAGTTTACCAATTCCTCTAAAGGTCATTGAACTTTTGCAATATATTATACTCAGATATCTTGCATTTTCTCATTATCATATGGCATGACAAGTATATTATATTTGCTATGTCTGTATTTTTAATAGTTGTGGCTTTTGAGAATTTTAGTATTTCAGAGATAAGACATACTCAACCCATACATTAATTATTTATGCTCTGCAAAATATCCAAATCAATAAACATTTTAGAAGAAAAAAAATCAATACTGCCCAAACTCCAGTGAGTAGAATATGTCCTTTTGCTTCAGGTAAGTGCTGAAGATCTGTGGGGAGACCTATAATTGGATTGATTTTGTTTTAGGCTTTATAATACATCTTGATTGACCATACTATATTACCAGCATCACCCTTTGCAGTAAACTTTGGCATTCAGGATCAGAGCCCCGTATTCAATTGTGTATGCTTAGTTCATGACACCTGAGGGACACTTGGGGTCATCTGCTTAGAGATGGATGCAAGGAAGTAACTATAAAGACAAACTGCTAAAGGGAATTTGCAAACTATTATTTTTTTTTCACCAAGACCACTGTCGTAGAGAGGTATAGCACTTTACCTTACTCTGGAAAAAAGAATGAAATGTCATAAATAATTGAATTCTAATTCCCCAGCAATAGACTGGATGAAGGCCGTCCACTGTCTTTTATTGAGTTCAAGTAACTTAAAATATATAATTGAGACATTTCCAACAAACATAACTCAAAATGCCAATGTAAATATGTTATAACTAGATAGATAAAGGAGTACATAAATAATCCTATTAAGTATTATTTCCAAAATCATATTCTATCACACACAAATATATTTTTATATTGCCTATACTTTAAAATCAGTGATTTGTTTGAAAAGTTAGACATCCCTAACTTCCCAAGCCAGGTTTGCTTCATGTGTTCTTTTCAGTTATAATTAGGCTCCAAAGTGCACCCAAGTGGATCACCTGGGTCTCCCATTTATTCTTCTTCATCACTTACTATGGACTTAATTGTGTTCCCTCCCAAATTTATATGTTGAAGCCCTAACCCCCAATGTGACTGACTGTGTTTGGAGATAAAGCTTTTAGGAAGTAATTAAAGTTAAATGAGGTCATTTGGGTGGGGTTCTAATCCAACAGGGTTTGGAAGCCCTATAAGAAGGAAGAGAGACAGAGACAGAGACAGAGACAGAGACAGAGGAGGTATCTCCCCTTCCACATGCATCAGGGGAAAGCCAATGTGAACACACACTGAGAAGGCAGCCATCTGCAAGCTGGGAAAGGACCCCTCACCAAGCCCACCCATGGTGGCACTCTGATCTCAGACTCTGAGCCCCTAAAACTGTGAGAAATACATTTCTGTTGTTTAAGCCCCCAAATCTATGGTATCTCATAATGACATTCTTAGATAAGACACCAGCATTTGTAAAAGTATCCCAGCCTCTTACCAATTGGGGTCAATTACCTCTGTTAATATAATGATGGCTCTTCTTGCCTGCTGGCCCTTGGTCAACAGGAATCCAAAGACCCATAGTGGCAACTGTGGCTTATAGTTCAGTATGTCCCAAGAGTGTTTCCTTTTTGAAAATGGTGTCCTCTGTTACAGAAACCAGAGTTGCAAGGATAAAAAACATAATTTCCTACATAGGTGTCCCCCTTTTTTTTTCTGGATGATGGCAATTTTATTAAAGTGTTTTTTTTGTTTTCTTTTTTAATAGTTTATTGTCAAGTTGGTGTCCATATAACACCCAGTGCTTATCCCAACAAGTGCCCTCCCCCATGCCCATCACTCCCCTTCACCGGTCCCCTACCCTCATCAGCCCTCAGTTTGTTCTCAGCATTCAAGAGTCTCTCATGGTTTGCCTCCCGCCCTCTTCTCAACTATTTTCACCTTTCTTCTCCCCCATGGTCCTCCGTTAAGTTCCTCCTTATCCACCGTATGGTATCTGTCCTTCTCTGCCGTACTTATATCGCAGCATAACACTCTCAAGTTCCATCCATGTTGCTGCAAATGGCCAGATTTCATTCTTTCTCATTGCCATGTAGTATTCCATTGTATAGATAAACCACATCTTGTTGATCTATTCGTCAGTTGATGGACACTTAGTCTCTAAGTAGGTGTTCCTAAGGAGAGTTATAGGAGAGGGAGACCATTCCTTCCAGCACCTCTCAGTTCTCAGGTCAGTGTATCATTTTTTGGAACATAGCACTATGTACAGTTTTCTGATTTATTACATGTACTGAATCCTAAGTTTAGTATGTATACGGAGTCCTAAATGATGATAACATTTTCATAGACTATTGCTTCCATGGTGGCACTTTAACATTTTCTTCAGTAGGCCATCCCTATATTTGAGGAGACCAGCTCCTCCTGAATGTTGCAGTATGTGGAACAGTCTGTGGATCACATTTTTATAGGCTTATTCTTGCATGTTCTTTGCTGTAAAAGGGGGTCATTTGTTTGAATGCTACATTATGTGGAATTTTATACCTGAAATCAGGTACACCCTGATTCTGGCTCAGGTTCTGTAGGCAGGAAAGGCAAATCCATTCCTGAGAGAAGTATTCATCTTTGTAATGATAAACCCCTGGCACTTCTAGGGCAGAAGGCTCAGTGTAGTTAACTTTCCATCAAGTGGCCAGCTGGTCTCCTTGAGAAATTTTGTCATATTAGTGGCTCAGCATTGGTCTTTGTTGCTGACATGTTGGACATTCAAGAGCAGCAGTAGATAGATTAGCCTTGGCAAGTGGGCCTGTGAGTAACTTCCATCTATGCCACATGACCACTTTGTCCATATGCACATTATACCATTTCTGTGGTGACCAATAATGATGACTGGCTAATGTTGACTGGTCAGGTATTTTGTCTTTATGGTTGTTCAGTGCCTCTTCTGTGGTAAACACTTCCAGTGAATATTAATGTAAGATACACAAATCTTCACACCTTTTATCTTCTCTCAAATGCTCACTCACATGCCTCTACCTCAGTCTTCTTTGTCTCAGATCCTCCAGTCTTATTCCTTCCAGAGTTTGGCAGGGATCTGGACCTGTACTACCTTGGATTATTTCTTCTTCCACACGAAGTTGATGATCAGGTATACTGTTTTTATCTACACCCTTTAGAAAGATATTCCATCTCCAAAGCTTTTCAAGGCCATTTTTATTTTTTTATTTTTTTTTTCAAATAGTTTATTGTCAAATTAGTTTCCACATAACACCCAGTGCTCATCCCCACAAGTGTCCTCCTCCATGCCCACCCCTCCTCCCCCCCACATCCACCAGTCCTCAGTTTTTGTCAGCATTCAAGAGTCTCTCATGGTTTGCCTCTCCCCCTTTCCCCCACCATTTCCGCCCTTCTTCTCCCCCTTGGTCCTCTGTTAAGTTCCTCCTAATCCTCCTATACGTGCACACATATGATATTTGTCCTTCTCTGCCTGACTTATTTCGCTCAGCATAACGCCCTCAAGGTCCATCCACGTTGCTACACATGGCCAGATTTCATTGTTTCTCATTGCCATGTAGTATTCCATGGTGTAGATAAACCACATCTTCTTGATCCATTCATCTGTTGATGGACACTTAGGCTCTTTCCATGTTTTAGCTATTGTGGAGAGTGCTGCTATGAACATTGGGGTACATGTGCTCCTATGCATCAGCATTTCTGTATCCCTTGGGTAAATTCCTAGCAGTGCTATTGCTGGGTCATAGGGGAATTCTATTGTTAATTTCCTGAGGAACCTCCACACTGTTTTCCAGAGGGGCTGTACCAGTTTACATTCCCATCAACAGTGTAGGAGGGTGCCCGTTTCTCCACATCCTCGCCAGCATCTAGAGTTCTCTGATTGGCTCATTTTAGCCACTCTGACTGGCGTGAGGTGGTATCTCAGTGAGGTTTTGATTTGTATTTCCCTGATGAGAAGCGATGCTGAGCATCGTTTTATGTGTCTGTTGGCCATCTGGATGTCCTCTTTGGAGAAGTGTCTGTTCATATCTTCTGTCCATTTCTTCACTGGGTTGTTTGTTTTTCGGGGGTGTAGTTTGGTGAGTTCCTTGTAGATTCTGGATATCAACCCTTTATCTGAGATGTCATTTGCAACTATCTTTTCCCATTCCGTTGGTTGCCTATTAATTTTCTGGGTTGTTTCCTTGGCTGTGCAGAAGCTTTTAATCTTGAGGAGGTCCCAACAGTTTATTTTTGCTCTTGATTCCCTTGCTTTTGGGGATGTGTCAAGTAAGAAGTTGCTGCGGTGGAGGTCAAGGAGGTTGTTTCCTGCTTTCTCCTCTAGGGTGTTGATAGTTTCCTGTCTCACGTTCAGGTCATTTATCCATTTTGAGTTTATTTTTGTGCATGGTGTGAGAAAATGATCTAGTTTCATTCTTCTGCATGTTGCTGTCCAATTCTCCCAACACCATCTGTTAAAAAGGCTGTCTTTTTTCCATCGGATATTCTTTCCTGCTTTGTCAAAGATTAGTTGGCTGTATACTTTTGGGTCCACTTCTGAGTTCTCAATTCTGTTCCATTGGTCTATGTGTCTATTTTTATGCCAATACCATACTGTCTTGATGATGACAGCTTTGTAGTAGAGGCTAAAGTCTGGGATGGTGATCCCTCCCATTTTGGTTTTATTTTTCAAGATTACTTTGGCTATTCGGGGTCTTTTGTTGTTCCATACAAATTTTTGGATAGTTTGTTCTAGTTTTGAGAAGTATGCTGGTGCAATTTTGATTGGAATTGCATTGAATGTGTAGAGTGCCTTAGGTAGTAATGACATCTTAACTATATTTATTCTTCCTATCCATGAGCATGGAATGTTTTTCCATTTCTTTGTGTCTTCTTCAATTTCCTTCATAAGTTTTCTATAGTTTTCATCATACAGATCTCTTGTATCCTTGGTTAGGTTTATTCCGAGGTATTTTATGGCTTTTTGTGCAATTGTGCATGGGATCAGTTTCTTGATTTCTCTTTCTGTTGCTTCATTGTTGGTGTATAAAAATGCAACCGATTTCTGTACGTTGATTTTGTACCCTGCAACTTGGCTGAATTCTTGGATCAGTTCTAGTAGGCTTCTGGTGGAGTCTGTCGGGTTTTCTATGTAGAGTATCATGTCATCTGCGAAGAGTGAAAGTTTGACTTCCTCTTTGCCAATTCTGATGCCTTTGATTTCCTTTTGTGTCTGATGGCTGATGCTAGGACTTCCAGCACTATGTTAAACAGCAGTGGTGAGAGTGGGCATCCCTGTCGTGTTCCTGACCTCAGGGGGAAAGCTCTGAGTTTTTCCCCGTTGAGGATGATGTTAGCTGAAGGCTTCTCATAGATGGCTTTGATGATGTTTAAGTAGGTTCCTTCTATCCCAACTTTCTCGAGAGTCTTTATTAAGAAGGGATGCTGTGTTTTGTCAAATGCTTTTTCTGCATCTATTGACAGGATCATATAGTTTTTATCTTTTCTTTTATTGATATGATGTATCACATTGATTGATTTGCGAATGTTGAACCAGCCCTGTAACCCAGGAATGAATCCCACTTGATCTTGGTGGATGATTCTTTTATATGCTGCTGGATTCGATTTGCAAGGATCTTGTTGAGAATTTTTGCATCCGTATTCATCAAGGATATTGGCCTGTAGTTCTCTTTTTTTGCTGGATCTCTGTCTGGCTTGGGAATCAGTGTGATGCTGGCTTCATAAAATGAGTCCGGGAGTTTTCCTTCGCTTTCTATTTTTTGGAATAGCTTGAGAAGAATTGGGATTAATTCTGTTTTAAATGTCTGATAGAATTCCCCAGGGAAGCCATCAGGTCCAGGGCTCTTATTTGTTGGGAGATTTTTGATCACTGATTCAATTTCTTCACTCGTTATGGGTCTGTTCAGGTTTTCTATTTCTTCCCGTGTGAATTTTTATAGTGAGTGTGTGTTTAGGAATTTGTCCATTTCTTCTAAGTTGTCCAATTTGTTGGCATATAATTTTTCATAGTATTCCCTGATAATTGCTTGTATTTCTGAGGGGTTGGTTGTAATAAGTCCATTTTCATTCATAATTTTGTCTATTTGGGTGCTCTCTCTTTTCTTTTGGATAAGTCTGGCTAGAGGTTTGTCAATTTTGTTTACTTTTTCAAAAACCAACTCTTGGTTTCATTGATCTGTTCAATTGTTTCTTTGGTCTCTATGTTGTTTATTTCTGCTCTAATTTTTACTATTTCTCTTCTACTGGGTTTAGGGCATTCTTGTTGCTCTGCCTCTAGTTCCTTTAGGTGAGCTGTTAGATTTTGGACTTGCGCTTTTTCTAATCTCTTGAAATAGGCCTGGAGAGCAATGTACTTTCCTCTTAGGACTGCCTTTGCCGCATCCCATAGATTTTGAATTGTTGTGTTTTCATTTTCATTTGTTTCCATATATTTTTTAATTTCATCTCTAATTGCCTGATTGGCCCATTCATTCTTTAGAAGGGTGTTCTTTAACCTCCATGTTTTTGGAAGTTTTCCAGACTTCTTCCTGTAATTGATTTCAAGTTTCAAAGCATTGTGATCTGACAGTGTGCATGGTATGATCTCTATTCTTTTATATTTATTGAGGGCTGCTTTATGTCCCAGTATGTGATCTATCTTGGAGAATGTGCCATGTGCACTTGAGAAGAAAGTAAATTCCCTGGCCTCAGGATGTAAAGTTCTAAATATATCCGTCAGGTCCATCTGGTCCAATGTATCTTTCAAGTCCATTATTTCTTTAGTGATTTTCTGTCTGGTTGACCTATCCATTGCTGTAAGCGGAGTATTAAAGTCCCCTGCTATTAGCACATTCTTATCTATAAGCTTGTTTCTGTTTGTGATTAATTGTTTTAGATATTTAGGTGCTCCCATATTCGGTGCGTAGACATTTATGATTGTTAGTTCTTCCTGATGGATGGACCCTGTAATTATTATGTAGTGCCCTTCTTCATCTCTTGTGATTGTCTTTAATTTAAAGTCTAGTTTGTCTGATATAAGTATCGCTACTCCGGCTTTCTTTTGATATCCTGTAGCATGATATATATTTCTCCATCCCCTTACTTTTAATCTGAAGGTATCTTCCCGTCTAAAATGAGTTTCTTGTAGACAGCATATAGATGGATTTTGTTTTTTAATCCATTCTGCTACCCTATGTCTTTTGATTGGAGCATTCAGCCCATTTACATTCATTGTTATTATTGAAATATGTGGGTGTAGAGTCTTTGTATCTTTTGTAGGGTTCATGTTTGTGGTGGTGTCTCTGGAATCTTTGTTCCTTGCAACTTTTCCTTCAGAGCATCCCCCTCAGGATTTCTTGTAGGGCTGGCTTCGTGGTTACAAATTCTTTCAATTTCTGTTTGTTTGGAAAGGTTTTTATCTCTCCTTCTATTTTGAATGACAGGCTTGCTGGATAGAGGATTCTTGGCTGCATATTTTTACTGTTCATCACATTGAAGATCTCTTGCCATTCCTTTCTGGCCTGCCACGTTTCAGTAGATAGGTCTGTCACCACTCTGATAGGTTTCCCTTTGTATGTGAGGGCCCTTTTCTCCCTAGCTGCTTTCAAAATTCTCTCTTTGTCCTTGTATTTTGCCATTTTTACGATGATATGTCGTGCAGAAGATCGATTCAAGTTACGTCTGAGGGGAGTCCTCTGAGCCTCTTGTATTTCCACATTTACCTCCTTCCCCAGGTCGGGGAAATTCTCTGCTATAATTTGTTCCAGGGCTCCTTCAGCACCTTTCCCTCTCTCTTCCTCTTCTGGGATTCCTATGATACGGATATTGTTGCGTTTGACTGTGTCGCTGAGCTCTCGAATTCTTTCCTGTTCCTGGATCAGTTTGTCTCTTTTTTTGTCATCTTCTTGTTTTTCTATAATGGTGTCTTCTAAATCAGTTATTGTCCTTTATGCCTCTTCAAGCCGTGCCTTGGAGGCCTCTAATTTATTATGGATCTCATTTATTGCAGTTTTTAATTCTTCATGCCTATTTTTATTTTCCATTCTGTCTGTAGCCATAGTTTCTTTGATGTCCCCTATGTTTTTTTCAAGCCCTGCTATTAATTTTACCATTATTATTCTAATATCTTGTTCACTTATGCTGCTGATATCTGTTTTGAGCAGTTCATTAGCTGTCATTTCTTCTTGGAGTTTCTTTGGAGGAGAGCTCTTTCGTTTCGTCATTTTAGTTAGCTTTCCGGCTCTTGTTGGTTTTAAAGACCTGTTATGCTCTCTGTTTCTATGAGCGCTGCTATATCCAAGAAGACTCTTTGACTTTCCAGGGCCTATCCTTTCAGAGATTGTTTTTTGAATGGTATCCCTCGGTCACTCTTGTTGGGACCTTAGTTATTTTATTTTCCTATTCGTAGTGATATTTGGGACTCTTCACCTTGTGTACTCTAGCTTCTTTCTTGAGGTAGCCCTGGAAAAGAAAACAGACAGACAAACACACAGGGAGCAGGAGTACACAAACGCACAGGCTGATTCAACTAACATGCAAAGCAAGAGGGAAATCGAAAAAGTTAATAGAAAAGACGGAGGAGGGAGGGCGAATAATAGGGAGCATAAAATACATAAAAGGGTCAAAAAGGGGAAAAGAAAAGGAAAAAAGAAGAAAACCGATGGACAAAGAACGGTTTAAAGCATATACCTGGATTTTCCAACTACAGTTAAATAGCCGTGTGTATGCAGTGCTGGTTGAAGAGCATAGAGAAAAAGAGAGAAGGCAGGGCTAGACGAGGCAGATTTGGAAATAGAATGAACAGGTAGAAGGGATAAGAAGCTTTTTTCAAAGAGGTAAAGGGTAGAATATGGTTGGATAGATGAGAGAAGGATGCTGGAATTATCCAGAGAAACTATATAGTCTAATTACTCCTGAGAGAAATAGCTGAAAAAGTCGGTAGGTGTAGAATTTACATTTACAGAATGGACTTGTGATTGTTTAAGCAAGCTGGCGACCAGAGTTAATCAGTTCAGTGTTTGGGGGAAAAAAGCGAGAAAAGAGAAAGAAGAAGAAAAAAAGAGAAAAGAAAGGGAAAAAAAAGAAAGAAGAAAAAAAAGGAAAAAACAAAAAAAGGAAAAAAAAGGAAAAAAAAAGAAAAAAAGAAAAAAGAAAAGAAAAAGGGAGGAGGGCACCTCTCAGGCAGGGATGGGCGTGGCATGATCCGATGCCTCAGGCGGGGGTTCTGCCTTGGCGATTGTGGGGAGGAGAGTGACGGTGCTCCAGTCCCTTCTTGAACCCCGCGCTGCAGCTCACTTTTTTTTTTTGGCGTGTCAACTCCCCGTTCCGGGGACGCAGCCGAAGTTGGTTGCACTCTTCAACCCAGGCCAGTTCCAATCTCCAAATCCCAGTCCGCACGCCCCACTGAAGTTGCCTTAGACACAGCTTCCCATACAACCCCCTCGGGCTATTCCAGGCTCCCTGCTGAGCTCTGGGGGCGGAGTCAGAATCGCTGCTTCCCTCTCTGGGTCAGGCTGGTGCGCATGCGCGGGGGCTTGCCTGCCGGGTCCGCATAGCTTGAGCCCGCTGGAGTGAGGAAAACCGGGTCTCTCTATGGCTCGTCACCCGAAACACGAACTCACAGGCAAATTTCCCAGTTTTTAGCTCTTTGCCTTCCCTCTCGAGTTCCAGCCAGCCAGGAGCGCGGACGCCCGGTGTCTGCGCGTCTCTTTCAGGGGTCCCAGCCGCCCTGGAGCTACAATGGCGGCAGGCGCGCCACCGCCGCTTGAAAACCCAACCTCCAGGAGCGGCACAAAGAAGCAGTTTGTGTGCTCAGCCTCCCCCAGGACCAGTTGTCGCGAGGGGACCTGGTGTGCATGTATTTGGCAAGTACGGTCTTTCTATGCACCGAGCGGAGGTTTTTCTGTTTCGGACTCTCTCTTTTTCCCTCTCACTCCCCGTAGAGGGTAGAGGGGGATCGCCTCCCACCCTGGAGTCTCCGATCCCGGCCCAATTTTACCTTCCCTGGTTCGCACTCACGTTAGAAGGCTTTCTCAGTGGATTCTGCGTCCTTTTTTCTCCCAGTCTCTCAGGTTTTGTAAGGTTTCCAATGGCTTCAGATCTTTTCTGTGTGATGTATGGGCGCGAGTGCAAGTACGGAGCTCCTTACTTCTCCGCTATCTTGGCTGTATTCTTCAAGGCCATTTTTAATGTAGCTACACATAGCTCCTTTTTTTTAAGCTTGCACCCGTATACCACCCTGACTTATTAGAAAATCACGGTTGTCTTCTTTCTTAGTATTTCAACTTGGAGTTTGTAATTCCCGTCATAAAAACATAGCCATGAGCTAGGAAGGTTGCGTGTGTACCTTGATGGATGATATGCGTGGCCAGGTATCTGTTCATGCATCTTTCTTGTGCTTTCTGGTCCTCCTCAACCTTAATTCCAAATGTACTATTTCCATTCTGGTAATTGCTGCTGGGCCTGTCCGTCTTCATGATTTGATGGGATTAATAGAATCTATATCATAAAGGGCAGTAGCAGACACTTGTTGGAGGATCAGTGGTCAAGCATTTCCTCTCTTACACAGGCTCAATAACATTCCAGGAGCTCTTTTTTTGAGAAGTACATCATTACCCACTGTGGATGGCATTGCCTTGCTCCACAATCTCAGGAGACTATACAGTGAGTTACTAACTTGGGCTTATCATAAATTTCACATTGAATCTTTTTCTATCGCTAACATTTCCATCACCAGATACTGTGGCCCAAAAGTCCATGTAGACTTTATTTGGAGCCCTTTCCTACTCTGGACCTCACTCCATGCCAGCAGCCTCCCATGGGACACGGTGTGTAGGCTAATGCAGTATTCCTGGGGTTGGAACGATTGGCTCTAGAGCCTGAAGAATTCCGGCAGATGCTCTGCTTCTTTGTCTGCAATAGAGGAGACAATTTAGCAATTTGTCCATTAATTTTTCAATGTTTATTTTCGAGAGAGAGAGAGCATGGAGGAGGGCAGAGAGAGAGAGAGACAAAGGATCCGAAGTGGGCTCTGTGCTGACAGCAGAGCGACCAATGCAGGATTTGAACTCACAAATCATGAGATCATGACCTGATCTAAAGTTGGATGCCTAAATGAGTAAGCCACCCAGGTGCCTCCAACTTGTCTTTTCATTTAGAAAGAATAGCCTGGCATGCCCTTGATATGGAGACTCATATTTTAATGAAATGAAAGATCTCTGAATCTCTCAATTTTCATAGGACTTAATCCCCATTCTTTCAGTGCCTGTGTTTTATCAAGCCATCCAAGCTACTAACCACTTCATGCTGAATCTGTCTGATCACTATGATGTTACCACCAAAATGATCACTGTCAGGTTCTGCAAAACATTCAGAAAGCACAGGTCTCTTTAGACTACATTATAAAGAAAATGGAAGACTTCATATAACCTTAGAACACACCTGTAAATGAGTATTTTTCCCTTCCATGTGAAATCAAATTATTTCTGATCCTGACACCTTGAAAGGAGAGAAAGATTGGGTAGGAAAAGTTTCAGACTGAAATGCAATTGAAAATCTAGGCTAGGATCATGAAGAGTCTTCAGAAAAGGTTTCCTTGAAGGAGTCAATGTCAGACAGAGATGACCTGGCTCTAGTAGGCCACCACTGGTCATTATTGCTGGCAACAGCCTAGGGAAAGCATAGTGTTGGTGTGGTTGCTAGGGAGAACAAAGGTGTTCTGGAAACTCGACCAGCTATGCTCTCTGCAGCAGCTTTTTCTGGAGGGAGATCCAAACCATGCAAATCTATGGTTGCCTCCAAAAGAAAAAGGAAAATGACTGTCATCTCTGATCTCTCCATGAGGATCATGAATTTGAAGTTAGTTTCACATTCACAGCATTGTCTCTCAAGTGGAAACAAACAAATAAATCACTTCTCACAAGTACTCATCCTTATCTCCCTAAATAAATATTGAACAAATATGTAAAGAATATCAACTGAAGGGATCCCGAATAACTACTCTGCCCAGGTTTCTTCAGTCTGACTCCACTGGTATGTGTATCTTGTCACTCCCTCTTCTCTCTCCCCATCCCATCCCTGCTTTGTGCTCATGCATCCTGGCTGCTAGAGTAGATGATATTTTAGGTGACTGCATGCAGAGATTTTATTATTTTCTTTTTTTAGAAATTATTAACACATCTTCCAACCATCAGGTGTAAGTTTTGGGATTATATCTGGTTTCCAGTGGGTTAAAAAACAATCTACCCTTTCAGCATTCAGGCTGACAAAATAACTACCTAACTGAAGAGGTGCCATTGCTAAAAAGATGTGTAGATTCGGCAGAAATATAAAGGCTTTGTGCTTCAAAACAAGAAATGTCACCAACTGACTGGTTGTGCTTTGAGACCTTAAGGTATGTTTTCCCCATCAAAAGTATGTGTAAACTTATCCAGTCTTATTCTTGGAAGTTTGTGAGAAGTATTACCTAGTTAAAAAAACAAGACATATTTGTTCTGTTAGTTTTTCAATGTGAATACACTTTATTCTAATGGGCTGTTAGATACAGAATGCAGATTCTTATCTTAAATTTGTGGTTGTCCGCATTGATGAAAACAGTCTGTTTGGTTTTATGTGTGTGTTTTTAATAAGGAGTCTTTCCCTCTCTGTGTTCAAACTGCCTCTCATATCTACTGGCTTTAAACTAATCTCCGTATCTGCCTACAGGGCTCTTCACTGTTTACGGTTTCCTCCATATATTGTCTCATCCATCTCTGAAAATATTTTTCTTTTGTTGCTTTTTTCCCAGAGACAGACTTCCCGTAGAGTAAAAATCATAAAAATAGACACTTGATTTAAAATATATAGGTAGTAATGTGTATCCAGCATTCTTCAGTGTTGAAGAATGCATATATATTTAATTTACTACATGCATATATATTTAATTTATTATTTATAAATTATAAATATATGAACAAAACATACTATTTTAACATAGCATGCTTTGAATAACAATTTAGAAATTTAAAATCTTTTGTTTGACAGTTAAAGAAATACTCTCTGAAAAAAAACTTTGACTCCTTAAGATATGTTGAATTTAAATTTAAGTAACATGGCTACAATGCTAACTACTGTGTTATGCCTTGAAGGAAAGATTTTTCGTATTCAAAACTGAGAACAAATATATTTCTTGAGAAAACAGTTGTTTATAAATCAAATCTTTACTTTTCTTCCATTTATTCTTCATCCCAATCCATTCTGAGTTTTCCCTCTACCATCCAATTTAATTACTTTTGTAGAGGTTACACATGTTTACCAAATCCTATGGACTTTTATCAGTTCTTATTTCACACAGTGGACTTAGGTTCTCATAGTTAAGCACTCTTGCTTTGTGAATCACTCTTCTGTCTTGGCTTTCAAGATGCCTTATTTGACTGTTTAATTTTTCTCCTTTCTTACTTCCCTTGCCACCATAACTTGATCTCTGTAATTGACTCATCAAAACATTTTACAGTATTCTACAAGACCTAATTTGGTCTTCCCTACCTTGCCAACTATTGTATTCAGCTACTGCTGTATAACAGACAAGTAGAAAATTCCAGTGGCATACAGTATTAAGAATTTGTTCCTTACATGTCTGTAGGTTGGCTGAAATGGCTCCACTGATCTTGGCTGGGTTTATTCATGTATCCATAAACTGGAGGTCCGGTGGACTAGATAGAATCAACTGGGCAGCTGTGATTAAAATCGAAAGTGTGTCAATCAGCCCCATGGTTCTGCTTTATGAGTCTCTTACCTTTCTGGACTACTGGACTAGAAAAAGCATGTTCTTTTCTTGAAAACGACAGAGGTGCAGTGGGTAAAACCAAAGCATGCAGTGTTTATAAGGACTATATTCAGAATTGGCACAATACCAATTTCATTCATATTTCATTGATTAAAGAAATTCACATAATTGAGGCTAGAGTCAAGAAGCATAGAGATACACTTTGCCTTTAGTGCAAGGAAATGCATTATTCCATGGGAAAGGATGCAGTTATAAGAATAAAGAATTGGAGCCAATAATGTAATCTACCAGACTGACCTAACTTAATGATATTGGTTATCTTCAGTTCCACAAATAGAGTACAATTTTTCCCATATCAGGATATTTACACATAATACTTCCACTTTCTGGAATATTCTTCCCTGATATAAGATTTGTCTCCTCGGAAGTATTTTTTTCCTACCAGTATAGAACAATCTACAATCTTTTCTCACTTTTTCATAATACCCTATTGTTTCCTTATAGCAATGCATAGAATTCTATATATTATTTTTTTTGTTTGTTGGATGTTTCTTCCTCCAGAATTCAAGCTTCTTGAAAGTGAAGAGTATGTCATATCCACCATTATTCCTTAGAACCTAATGCAAGGTTTTGCATATGATAATTAATCAATAAGTATTTGTTGATAAATAAAATAGAAAATATGATTAAGGAAATTTTTCATTTAAAATTATAAAATTTATAGGATATAGGTAGATTCAGAAACATTGCATCTAGCTCTCTATGCCGTAGAAATGTTTTTTTGTGGTTGAAACGGGGAGGCCAAGAGAATGGTTATTAAGAATAGTGAAGTATTGTTTCCTTTTTTTTCCCATTTCTGTCCTATTCTTTTCTTTTCTTATTGCCCTTTTCTTTAATATTCTTCTTTTTTAAATTGTTTTTAAGTTTATTTATTTTGAGAGAGACAGAGACAGCACAAGTGGGGGAGGGGCAGAGAAAGGGAGAGAAAAAATAAAGAAGGCTCCCTGCTGTCAGCACAGAGCCTGATGTGGGACTCAAACTCACAAAACCATGAGATCATGACCTGAGCTGAAACCAAGAATCAGGTGCTTAATGGACTGAGCCACCCAGGTGCCTCTTTCCTTTAATTTTCTTTTATTTCACTTCATTTTATTTCACTTCACTTTTATTTCACTTCCCTTCACTTCATTTCTTTTATTTCACTTCAGAAAACCTGTTACATTTCTACAACTAAAAATGAATCTACAGTGAACTAATATCACATAGCAAAGAGACCAGTTAGAATATCACTGCAATGGTGAAGATGAGAAGATGACTTGGAGTAGATGGGCAAAACAGAAATAGGAGATTGGAGAGGAAGATGGTGAGTTCTATCTTGAACATTTGGAGTTCAAGGAGTTTATGAGACATCTGAATGGAGATATCTAATAGGCCATTGGAAATGTAGTCTAGAGAAAGATATCTATTAAATGTTGTTAATGCGTAGTCTTTTTAGCCATGGCAGTGGTAACATTGTCTCTAGGTCATAAGTGAAGAGCAAGAATGAAAGGCATCCTAGAACTTTGCCCTAAGGAGCTCCAGCATTTAAAGCTTGTCTAGAGGAGATGAAACAATAAATGGAAATGAGAAGGCACAATCAGAAAAGTAAGAGGGAGACTATGGCGTATTATAACCACAGTGGAAGGAACTGTTTCCTGAGAGAAAAAAAATATGAACTGGGTTGATTGCTATCAAAAGGTTATGTACAATGTGGGAAGCATAGTATACGGTGGAGATGGACGTGTAGAAAACCCTTTTTACATAATCAAGAGGCATTCAGAGGTGCTCTCTGAGTGGAAGCTAGAATGGAGGAGAGTGTACATTAAATACGGGCAAGAAAAAAAATGTCAAAAGGTGTAGATTAGTCTTTGAGAAGTTTCTCCAAGAAGAGGAAGAAGTGCAAATATAAAATCATGATTTCCACCATGTAGCCCCACTCATAGAATATCTTTGTTTTCCTTTATCATATGAAGTAGTCAAATCTCTAGGGGTAAACTGGCTAGGCTTGAGTTTGGATGTTAGCTCCACCAATTATTGGTTACTTTATTTCACCTCTAATCCTCAGTTCCTTATATGTAAACCTGGGGATAATAATAACAGCGAATTAGTTGTTGATTAGTTGTTGGTAGCATCACTGAAATGATTCATGAGGATATGAGTGCCATAGAGGAGATGTTTCCTGAAGACCTGATTCTGAAAGGGCAAACTTTAGAAATCTTATAATGACACAGCACACTTTGTCTAATGGAAGGCCTTTTAAGATATTTTTAAAATTAATTTCTTTTCTTGCCCTTAAGTGTGGTGCTGTGATTCTACACTCTGTTTTGCTACTCTGTGATCATAATTTTCTTCTCTTTACTCTTTGTCATTGTTCATTCCATCAGTGTTTGGAAACACTTTCTGCCCTTGGTTTTCCCTTTGACTTTCTGACTGCCTAAAATTATCTCCCTGGTCCACTGCTGCAGTTGATTCTTGACAATTGACATCCTTACGTCATAGCTGCAATTATACAAGGATGTGGATGGCTCCCCAAAGTACAGTTTCTTTTTTCCCTGGGATGACAAATTTCTGGGCAAGTATTTATTTCTGTCATTTGCTACTTACCTCTTGGGGCCTTATTAATATTAGAAACTAGACTAAATAGTTCAGTAGTTTGCTCTTGCATAGAGTATATTCTATGCTATACACTAATTCTGTATGAAGCACTGCGATATATAACAACATTTTTTTCTTTTGATAACCCTGTAAGATATGTAGTTATTATTATCTTTGTTTTGAGATGAGGAAACTAACATATAGAGAGGTTGAGAAACTTGTCCAATATACGTAATTAATAAATGGTAGAGCCACTATGCCCTGCAGGTCCATAGACTTATTGCAATTCCAAAATCCAAAAGTTGTAAAAAACATACATTTTTTAGCTCATTTTCTGGCAAAAGAAATTTGACCTTAACATGAGTTAATCCACATGCTTAAGATGGTGATATATCCAGGGAGAACTTTTGTTTGGACAGGGATCCCCAAACATATTTGCAGGCAACAGGGAAGACACTCAAGGGAAAAAAGGTATGATAAATTATTTTGACAAATATATATTTAACTACATATGTTTTTCTACTTGACCTGATGCTAGGTTCTGAATATACAGCAGCAAACTCAACATAGTGTCTGGTCATGGAGTCCATATTCTGTATGGGAAGGATTGTTGATAGAACAAGATTTTAGAAAGGGTAGGAGGATGCAAAGTGTGGTTTACTGAGGGCAGTGTAGGCATCACCTGGGAGCTTGACAGAAATGCAAATTCTCAGGCCCTCCCTGAAGCTCACTGCATCAGAATCTCTGCCAGTGAGGTCTCGAATTTGTGTAATAACACTCCCTTTACCTGACTCCTGAGCACACTTTACTGTGCGAATACTGTTCGGAGCACACACAGAGGGGTCAGCCTTGTTAAAGAGGAAGGAAAAAAATAGGAAAACATATTTAAGTTCGGAGGTGAAGTTCTATGGTGAGATGAGGTGACGTAGATTTCATCAGAAGACTTATACTTGTCATTGACATAGAGCTGAGGTTACCTGTGGAGCATATGCTGTGTGCTCTTGATTTTTTGCGATTATGTCTCCCTCTGTGGCCTGTGGAACCCCCACTCCAGTCAGTGTCTCCCAGATGCAGTAGGTGCCTTTCTATCTCCTGACCTTCCTTGGTTATCTCACGTGCATTCTGACTCCTAAATTTATTACTATCTCCCTTTCCTACAAGCCCACTTGAGTTGATGTAGCTTTCTCACAGAAGTGCCTTTTCTGTGAATTCTGGTGGCCATGTGTAGCAGTAGAGGTGTATTATAGCTCGACTCTGGAGGCAGGCAACTGGGTTTATAGCAGCTCTATAACGTAGCATGTGATTGGGGTGGAAGTTAAGTTTTTTTGCAGGTCAGTTTCTTCATTGTAAATTGGAGATGATGATAGTATGCACTTCTTAAGTACACTTGGCATAATAAGCACTCTTTAATTCTTAGCATTTATTGCTTATTACCTCCTCCACACTTACCCTCAACATATGCTACTTATGCAATTATTTATTTTCTGTATATCCATATGTACATACAAACCTGTGTGTATATACGTATATATCACATACATACATGCATACATAGTTCTCATCTCACTTGAAAGAGTCAAACCTTACTTGCTCAACTCCATCTATCCCCAGACAGCTGTCTGGGGACTTAATAAATGTGTTACATAAACAATGACATAATAGTTCTCCATTGTATACTTGCCCTCCGGTGTCCTGGATCAGACTGTCCCCCTTCATGTATCCAATACAGTACTGCAGGAACTGTGTTCCATGTTATTGCTTTGAGAGGGAAAACACTGATGTGATAGGAAGACTGAGCCTCAAATTTGAACACCTCTATTTAGGAGATTTTCAGGGTCAGCACCATTGGCGTTTTGAGCTGGCTAATTTATTTGCTGTGGGGACTGTCTTGTGTATTGCAAGATGTTTAGCAGTATCCCTGGTCTCGAGATACCAGATGCCAGAAGTGCCTCTATCCCAGTTGGGAAAATAAAAATTGTCTCCAGAACCTACCAGATGCCCTTGGAAGGCAAAATTGTCCCTAGTTAAGAACAACTGATCTACCACTGATATATTTAAATTTAAACTGTCACTTCTTAGCTATATGCAACCTCGGTTGTGTAAAAATGTAAAATGTGGGTAAGAATAGGTACTGCATGGAAGTGTTACAAATACTGAATGAGAGGCTGTACTGCAGGGCCTTGCACAGATTATATTGATCATATAATTTGTTAACCTAAATTTCAGAAACCCCTATAGTTTATCCAGGCAGAGCAAAAGAAAATGCTAAAATGCACCCAAAGCATAGAAAAAGACCCCAGGCATGTCTAACTCCCTTACTTCTCTCCTACTTTAGTATCACTTTACACTTGATTTGACCCGCCTTTGCTATACAGCTAAAGTTGGCACTGTTTTAAGTAACCTTCATGCACCACCTGTCCCTTCTGGCAGCCCAGACTTAAAGACAGACAAATCAGAAGTGAAAAAACAAAAAGAAAAAAGAATAAAACACAACCAAACACCAGCAGCCAGGGGTAGATGGGATACTGTAGTTAGAGACGGTGAATTCTTTGCCTTTGGGGCACATACTTCATTCTTGGGTAGCTTCACAGGGTTCTAGAACATAAAACAAATTTGAGGGGTACTATTCTTGATATTTGAAAAATAACATTCGTTAAGTTGATAAGTTAATTATGATAGAACATAGAGTATTAAATATTTTCTTTATAGCTCAGTAGCTTAGTGAAACAACTATTTATGTAAAATGAAATTATTCTTTAGAAATTATTCAATTCAGCAAACGATCTCTATCTTCTCATGATATTGAAGCCATAAATAAAATATTATAATTATGGAAATAATTGTGAATGCCTTAGAATGTAAAACCAAAATTAAATATGTCAGAAGATGCAGATATGGGGTCCTTTCCCAAAGGATGTGGTAGCTCTTAGATGTAGATGTAATGAAAAGCTTGATGGACCAACAATGTTGCTACAGAATTGAGCAGGTCTGTTTAACTGGAACATTTTTCTTTGCATAGAGTTTTCACAAATGTCCAGACTGTTGTAAAAATATCTTTGTTCATTTTCCTATCTCAAGAAGTTAAACAATTTGAGATTTTCCTTGCCATTACATGTTCTTGAAATGCTTCAAGGGTCTTCATTCTCATGAAGAATAAGTAAGGAAGAGGTAGAAAACTTTGTATTAAAATATGCAGAAAATTATTTTTAACATTAGTTTTCAGACACCCACTGTTTTTCTTAAATTCATCTCTGATAGAAGTAAGTGCAAAAATACCAAGATAATGTAGAGTTTATTGTTGTAAATTGATTTTTGTCAGAAAGTATAATTTAAAATCACTGAGGTTCTTGCTGAGGTTATAAGTCTCTGAACTGATACTAAAATATTTGTTTACTTACTACAATTAGCTTTAGATTCATGGAGGATTCTTATTAAAAAGTACAATATATGGTCCTTCGTTTTTATTTCTTCCTCGCTTCCTTCCTTCCTTCCTTTCCACCTTCCTTCCTTTCTTCCTTCCTTCTTCCTTCCTTCCTCCCTCCCTCCTTTCTTCCTTTTCTCTTTCTTTTCTCCTTTCCTCCAATATGTTTCCACATTCAGCATATATATTTATTGGTTATGTAAATCTGTACCAAATGGTAAATTTGATCACTTTTGATAGAAAGGGGGATCTTCAAAGGCCTAATTAGTTCCTAGAAGTAATTTATTTCACCACTGAAAAATAGTGCTTTGACATTAAATGTGTCATAGACACATTGTTATAGATACTAAATGTGTATTTTATAGTTAGTAGATATCTAGCCATCACTACGATTCACTTCAGAATTAGAACTCAATCGGGGCGCCTGGGTGGCTTAGTTGGTTAAGCATCAGACTTTCGCTTAGGTCATGATCTTGCAGTTCGTGGGTTCGAGCCCCACGTCAGGCTCTGTGCTGACTGCCAGCTTGGAGCCTGGAGCCTGTTTCAGAGTCTGTGACTCCCTCTTTCTGACCCTTCCCCTGCTCATGCTCTCTCTCTCTCTCTCTCTCTCTCTCCTAGAAATAAATAAAACATTAAAAAAAAAATTAGAACTCAATCATAAAATGCACAAAATAATTTGAAACTTTTAGTTCTCCTTACAGCATCCTTTCTTGACTTCAAAAGGATTAAGAGAGAAAGCAAATAATCCAATTATTGCTCCTAAATTGCAGGTTACTTGCCAATGTCATCCTGCCCTTACATATACACACATATAAACATAGACACACACATAGACCCATAATCCACCACTTCATCCATATGCTGCTTTGTTTATGGAAATAGGTGACTGCTCAGATGGAAAACTTTAGAGAAAGCACAGGTTTGTTTGTGATTCAAAGAGAGTTTTCATCCTGTGGTTTAATTAATTATTCACAGTTGATGTTTTCTCTGATTCCAACTACTCCTTACTTTAATAGTCAACTTATAATTACTTCCCTGATATTGCTCTGAGACTACAATTTCTTTGACCTTTTCTATAAGAAACAAAAGATGAAATATTTTGCTTGACTTCCCTATTTAACCGTATATTTCTGAAATTAAGAAAACTCGCTCAGGCTGTATATCATAGACTTAATAAAACATAAATAAGAATGACCTTGGCCTTTTCCATGATTTTTCCATACTGAAAATATATTCAATTTACTCTCATTTAATTAGGATTATATTAAATATTTCTAAGACCTACTTCAACTATCTTACACACACACACACACACGCACACACACATGCACACACAAATATACACAAGGTCATGATGAAATTTTTAACTTAAAGATTTAGACTTCTATATATTCTGACTAAATTCATATTTATGCATTCTGTGTATGTATACAATTATATAGTATATATTTGTAATTATATACATAAAATTATATATAAACCTAATTACAAATATATAAATATATGATTACATATTTGCAATTTGTACTTTTCACTGCATTCTATATATTTTAAAGTATTCTTCCCATGATTTACATCTCCTAGTATTTCCTCCCTGATTGATAAAGAAGGAAACAAAACACAATTTGGTTAAAGAGTTTATTTAAGGTCACATAGGCAGTGTCCAATCTGAGATGAGAATTTGAGGCTTTGTTTCCTAGTCTAGCAAACTTTTCCCTCCATGTTTTTTGCTGTGTAGGGGTGTTATAACCCTTTTGAAGGAAGAACTCGTGAAACAGTAAGTTGAGCCCAGTTATGTACAATGGAAATAATTAATGTAAAATGGTTAGTATAACCCTTACATAAAAGACTATTAATCTGCCTATCTTTCCAAGGAACACAGGCAGACAAATTCCTATTACTATATGAATAGCATTCTTTGAGTTTTAAATTGTTCTGCGCCTCTGTTCTCTTCATCCCAATGCCATGCTCACACACCCACCATTGCTTGCCTCTCACTGCTCGGTTTACTGGTTTAGGTATGTGTATGTATATTCCTTTTTGTTTATTGTGAAGTACTGCATCCCAGATTCTGTTTTTGGGTAAAGTGCTTTATAAATTGTTGTTGTTAATGTTCTCATTAAGACTCTTTACAAATAGAATGCAATATTCAAACATCCTACCTGACACAAAATAGATAAGGAGAGTAATTATTCATTTTTGCATTTCTAATCTCCCTCAAGGAAAAAGAAAAGAGTTATGAGTTTAGAAAACACAGACAAGGTGAATATAAATGCTCACTGTTCTGAGACAGATGCCACTGAATTGAGTGATTCAAGAATAACTATGAAATATTCAAAATCTATTGTGCTGCGGTAACAAAACTAATATGGTCAAACATAACAACTTTCACAAAGCTACTTCATGCACAGAGCTGCTATTATGCCTGTATACTAGACTAAGTTTGGGTAATTTGAAATGGGAACCAGAAACCTTCACTTGATCATGAAAATGTGAGAGGAAAAAACACCTGAAAAACAGACTAAGGTTAAAAATACTTCCTTTTCCAGAGGGGCTGCACCAGTTTACATTACCACCAACAGTGTAGTAAGGTGCCAGTTTCTCCACATCCTCGCCAGCATCTAGAGTCTTCTGATTTGCTCAGTTTAGCCAGTCTGACTGGCGTGAGGTGGTATCTCAGTGTAGTTTTGATTTGTATTTCCCTGATGAGGAGGAATGCTGAGCATTGTTTCATGTGTTTGTTGGCTATCTGGATGTCCTCTTTGGAGAAGTGTCTGTTCATATCTTCTGCCCATTTCTTCGCTGTGTTTTTTGGAAAACAGTGTGGAGTTTCCTCAAAAACTTAACAATAGAACTCCCCTATGACCCAGCAATATCACTGCTAGGAATTTACCCAAGGGATACAGGAGTGCTGATGCATAGGAGCACATGTACCCCAATATTCTTAGCAACACTCGCAACAATAGCCAAAACATGGAAAGAGCCTAAGTGTTCATCAATGGACGAATGGATCAACAAGATGTGGTTTATCTATATGATGGAATACTACATGGCAATGAGAAACAATGAAATCTGGCCATGTGTAGCAACATGGATAGACCTTGAGGGTGTTTTGCTGAGTGAAATAAGTCAGGCAGAGAAGGACAAATACCATATGTTTGCACATATAGGAGGGTTGGGAGGAACTTAACGGAGGACCAAGGGGGAGAAGAAGGGGGGAAGTAGTGGGGGAAAGGGAGAGAGACAAACCATGAAAGACTCTTAAATACTGAGAACAAACTGAGGACTGATGGGTTTTGGGGGAAGGGGGGAGATGGGCATGGAGGTAGGCACTTGTGGGGATTAGCACTGTGTATTATATGGAAACGAACTTGACAATAAACTATTTGTAAAAAAAAAATAAATAAAAATGTTTCCTTTTATTTCTCTTGTGGAGACCAAATTACACAATTTTCATAACTTTCTAAATAAACTCTAATTTCAATGAAAAGTATCATTTATCCCCTGTGAATTGTCTAACTTTTGAAAATGAACCTGAGGCATTTGTGTTACTGAACCTCTCTTGAATTACTGGTGGACTGTCCCCAGCTGGACTTTGGTTATAGAAAGACCATACTCTGGGGTTCAGAGTGGTGTGGCTGGCATCCAGATGTCTTTGAGTCATATTATTTCAGAGAAGTATGTGCTCCCTGTGATATTAATATGCCAGGGGTTTTAGTTTAAGTCATTAACTATAAGTAAGACTTAGTTTTAGTAATGTGGCTGATATTTTAATTAAAAAATGAAATGTTCGGTAAAATGTCTGGAAAACTTGTTAGCTATATGAAAAAAATATATATATAAATTTTATTTTGTTCTTAATGTCATCAATATGACAAATTTACACTGGTTATCTACTAAATCTTGCCTAATCTTTCAGTAAAACACAAATACACATCTTACAAACAATGCTATTGGACATCTCCCCCGACTGGGACATCTCCAACTGGGAATATCTAGTATTCATAAAAGCTTTCCAAGATACTTTTCTAGCAATTTTTTTCTTTAATCTATTTCACTTTCTAATGACTTGAATTCAAGGAGGCAAATGAAAAACTGGCCACCAAAGGTGTCACAACTTCCTCTCTGGAAATGAATCTGTCATATATTTTCAAGGAATATGAAGTAGTACTTCTATTTCTGAGTCTGACGTGTATGAACAGGGTAATGATCTTTTGGCTGCATTCTTGAGAGGGACTATGTGAAGCAAAAGAGAAGTAAGGAAATTACACTATATTGCAATAAAGCAGTTCATTTGTTATTTTCAAGTTTCTTACTTCCTATTAGAGTAGCCAAAGCATCAAGGGTTACTATAACTCTGGGAGTCTGGCAGATTAGGCGTATCCCACAGAGATACCTCTTGTGAATAGCCTAAACCCTGATGAGTCAATTCGGCAGAAATTTGGGGGGCATCTAATTTATGGCATGCCCCCTGTGGGAGCTCACAGGCAGAACTGCCATCGGATCTGTGACACTGTAAGAAGTAAAACATGAAGGACAGAAAGGAATTGCCTTATATGTGGTAGGTAGACTTTTGAGTACTGACATGGCCCTCAACCAGGCTAATATTACAAAATACACTGAGCTGTTAGGTCTTCAAATCTGCCAGGAACCTCATTCTTCATAAACCATGCTGACCACCAAAAGTGGAAGGCATCTTGTGAGGAACTAGGGAATCCTAGATTCCATTGGGGACCTACAACTGCTTGCTTCTTTCATCTTTATCTTGTATGTCACTTGTACTACTTGTTTATAATCTGCTAGTAAACCAAAGTAAAAGCAATTTACACCAGGTGTGAATCTTCATTTTAACAGATATTGAAGGGTATAGATTATTAACAGGTACCTAGTGAAATAGATCTTTGTGGTTCACTTTGGCTCACAGTTTGCTCCGTGATCTTGAATAAACAAGAACAAGGCTTCTCAATGTGAAAACTTAATCTTTGACATTTGATGTTCACTCTAAATCCAAAGGTTTTATTTTGGTCAATAAAATAAATAAACCAGTCATTGTTTTTTTGTTTTGTTTTATTTTGTTTTTGATTTTTGCTTTTATTGATTTAACAGACTTCAGTTGACCATGTATTAATTACATATGGCCATTAAATAAAGGAGTCCTGTAAAATATGGGCTCCTCAACTTTTCCTATTAATTCTATGTGATTGATTCTTTAAGACCACAGGAGAATCAAGATACCATACCATATATAATTAAACTCTTCTCTTTTCATATTTTTTGATTTTAGATGGTATATTGTATTTAACAAATAGCTTTTAATCTAGACCCTATTTTTTAATCTAACTGTTGCAAATTTGACTTTTACATAGAAATAATTTTAAAAAAAGGGGGTTTCCACTGCATACATAACTGTTGAGTTGATTCCACCTTTGGGAGAAAATACTCCAGTGCCTCATCTGTTGTTACCTAATCTGGAACAGAAGATTTAAATTACTTGCCCAAGATAGCAAAGACACCGTCAACCTAGTCTAGATTATAGCTGTAAATTCTTACAAAATATTCTTCTCTATATATACCTTGTGTTAAGTAGTAAGGATGTATTCACCATCATAGCTGAAAAATCCCAAAGTTGAACATCAAACTTGACAAAGGCAGGGAATGCCAAATCTGAAACATAATTATGACCAAGGGTAATTGCATCCTTTCTAAATTATAATTTACTAATTAAATAAATTATGTATTAATGAAAATAAATATTAGTATCTACTTATATAGGGTATTTCCCATGCATTCAAAGTAGGAGAATACCAAGAATGATCAAACCTAGTCTCAGTCACTATATAGATCCACCAGGAAAACTTAAAATTCTAAACAAATTCAGAAAGTCAGAAAGTCTAATTATATTATTTAAATATTTAAAGTAATGTACACAGTTGGCTTTCTTTCAAATTCTGAATGCTCTTGCTTCCAAAGTCCTGGAAACCTTTAGAATTATCCTTATTTGTAAGCAGATGTTTTGTTTGTTAAATTCCTATATTAATTTATCCAAGGACACTGCTAGACTATCTGGTCTCTGTGCAGATAGAAAAAGTACTCACTCTGGGTAATTGATTTAGAAAGACTCCCCCTTTAGGCAGATACACCCTGTAGACATGGTGCTTGGTGAGCTGAGCCCTGGCTAGATTTGCATCTCCAGTCGCAACCCCAGCTGGAACTTCGGTGCAATGTCTAGTATGCATGGTCACAGTGGTCCTGAGTTGATCTTCTACATTCTCACTCCTTAAAATTTTTCTCACCCAGTTTAATAATCTTACCCCTTCATAAGAGCCATCTGACAAATGTATTCCTTACCCTTTAGTCTTAATTTTTTTCAGGCAACATTCCAGCTTTAAACATCTTTGGATTTATCTAGCAAACAACAGCAACAAAAAGACAAAGCTAACCTCCTTAAAAGATAACTTTGCAAAATGTGGAAATTTAAAGAGAATAAAAAGGCAAAAATCATCAGTGATACCAAACAACTGAGACTTTCAAATGTTTTAGCTTAAATTCAATCCCATGAGGGCACAAATGAAATATTTATACTTTAATGTTCCTAAAGTAGTTTAATCTGATCTGCCAAGTCACAGCTACGGCAGAATACTGTGTCCCAGGGTTAGGCGATGTGCTGAATTCAGCAGGTTTGGGCCCGGTTTCCACAGCCAAAAATATATGTCCTGCAAGCTTCAGTGAAAATGCTGTGACTAACCATCTCCCTCCACTCTCAGCCACAGAGCTCTCCTGGAAATTTTAAAGAGTTTTCTGTTTAGGTCTCTGGAATTGTCATTGTTTAATTGATATTATGAGTAGAAGAGTCAGTATGTTCCACAGTTGCTGCATACATGCACAAACAAGGTAACAACCAACTGTCAACAATTTTGAAGGATGACTTATAATTAAAGCTATGATGTTTCTTCAAAATTTTAAATATTATTAATACCTAGCAATGACAAGAGTTTGTTGAAATGGAGGAATGGTAGAGTAAATCAATCTTAATTGATTTATCAGTTGCTCAGAATAACACCATGATAAATAATTATCACCCAAACACGACTGGTTGTACTATTTCCTTTCAAGTGATATTTATGACATATTATCAGCGTACACTGCTTAAAAGCTTACATATGTTTTTCTCATCCATGTAATCTAATCAAAGGTGCAAACCCTGGATGTGTGCCAGTACAAACCTTCCTCATTACAAGGCTGCAGCCTGCATGGTCCATCTGGAGTTGCTGGTCTGCTTGATGTCACATGACAGATCCTACCGGCGTGAAAGATGAAAGGATGTTCAGGCCACGTGTCTGGGGATGACAGTTTTCTTTGTGAGGAACCACAGAGTCACAGCTTGTTAAATAAGCCTGTGACAGTGATAGAAGACAAAGCCATCAGTTTATAGCAGAATATGGCCTATCTGCCCATGACAAACCATGCTATCTTTACTCACACATGCTGACATCTCATAAAGCATTCCCACAAGTGGTGGCTAGAAATAGTCTCTGAAGACAGCCCCTAAAGAGAGTAATAGCTTGCTGCTTATCTTTGAGCAAATGAATGGAAAAAACCTGGAGTGCACAATGTAGTTCTTTTAGCCTCACAGATAAAGGCAGCTTTCTACTTAGAACATTTTGTGTGGTGGGCCTATTTCACATAACATTAAAATCTTGAGCAGTGACATAAAGATGACTGAGGTCCCTGCTGTCAAAGACATGTTAATTTGGAACTTTCTATTGTTCTGCATACCCATAGGCACACTTTACAAGACTGCTTCTGTTTATTCAGAAAAAAATACGTCTGTTAACCAAATAATAGTAAAATAGCAATAATAAGAGCTATTACCTACTCACTGCTTATAATGACCTGGAAAGAGTGCTAATCACAGTATATGTATTTCAGCGAATCCTACTTACTCCTGTATCACCTGAACATAACTGGATATGCCATTTCCTTTCAGGCAGTAGTATCAGTATTCTCATTTTGCAAATTAGGAAACTGAGACAAATAATTTACTCAGGTTAATCAATGGATGAATCAAAGATGGGTATGTTCAAATCATGATTTACTATTTCCACACTACCAGGATAATAACAAATACAGTAGGAAACATTATAAAAACAGATGGATGAAAAAAAGTGAGGGTTATAGTCTTATACCTCTATTCTCAAGTCATATCTAAATTCATCAATAATTTAGATCAAGTCTGAGAGTTAAAATTGTTAGGTACAGGAATCTCAGAATGTCAGCAGACTATATCCTTTCAGATGTTTTGCAGATGTGTGATTATTCACAAAGAGAAGTTTTCAGTAACGTTCAGCCACTTCATCCCTTTTGCTTCTTTTTGTTCTTCCTTCCATTTTCGTAGTTTCTTTCTACCCATCACTTTATGACCCTATTTCTTTTTGTATGATTCATTCATATCTTAGACTGTCCATGATGCCTTTGAACTTTGATCCCTTCTCTTTCTGATCAGCCATTTTATACACAGACACAGACACACACATACAGACACACACACACACACACACACACACACACACACACACAATCTGGTATTAGGTTCTCTTTAATCATAACATTTTTGTATAACTCCGTAATTGTTATACATCTATAAATTGTAGCTCTCTCTGCTTCCCAGCAAATTTCTTGAGAATGTAAATGGATCACACACTTTTCTTGTATTTATATTAGACTTTGTAGAGTCCTGGACAACTCGAAGACTAAAATATACTCAGTGAATGTTAATCCAATTGAAATGCTTTTCTTAGCTAGTAGTTTCAAAGACTGAAGAGGAGATGGAGCTCCTCATGTTAAAGAACAATAATACCTGACAAATTCAAATTCTGAATAAACTTTCAGTAGCAATAGAAATTCGCCTTAAAAAAGTGGCTTTTTCTAGTTTACTAAAAATCCTTTCAATCCCGTGGTTCCCCCTGTTCCAAGACTGGCTAAACTACATTGCTGTTTTGGTTTTGATGACTACCTTAGCTCTAAGTGATTATGACAAGCTTTTAATAGAATTTATAGACACATTAGGATGGAAACTAGGGCTGAGAAACAGTATTTTAATTACAGAATATCACATTGAGAAAGTTTTAACCTAAAATTGAATTTTTAAGTTTAATGAACTGATCTTAACTGGTTTTCAACTCTGACTACATATTTGAGTCAATTGAATTTGTTATAAATAAATGTCTTATTTATATGTTTTTAATAGATCTACATTTACATTTAATGTAATAATTACATTTGATACATATACATTTAATACATTTATATATAATATGCATTAAGTCATGTATATAATTTATACATTTTATTTTATATATACACGTTTATTATATTTATATGAAGTATATGCATTATACATTGTGATTATACATTTGTGTTTTATATATTTATATTCACTTATATATATTTAATGCATATAAATATATTAAATGCATATAATATTTTGTGTTCCATCTCTTCAAATTGTTGATTTAAATGCGTCAAGGCATTAAAAAAATATTTTCAGGTGATTTTGCTGTGTATTCATAGTAAACAAGTGAGCTAGTTTAACCGTAGATTGGTTCTTGAATATTTTCTATAACAGCCTTTCCCAAGATCATGCAACCTATTTCTTTCACGTCTTCAATTGTCAGAGCAGTATCATAACTGAAAGAACTGAAAGACTTGAGGTCACTTGCAAAATACATTATTCACAACTGGAAAAGAGCACACAAGGCTCTTAAACATCATAATTAGTGCATTTTACAAATTTGCTTCAAAATTAAAAAGCACATAACATAAATAGGACTTTTAAATCCATGTCTTTCCCACTGAAGGCTTTGTGTTCTTTTTGAAAAAGTGGCAAAATCAAGTAGAAACTGTTTAAGAAGGGGCCATGGGTGGGGCATCTGGCTGGCTCAGTCGGTAAAGCATCTGACTCTTGATTTCTGCTTTCGTCATGATCATGATCAGCTCAGTTCATTATCTCCTGGTTTGTGAAATGGAGCCCCACATCAGCTTCTGTGTAGAGCCTACTTGAGACTCTGCTTCTTTCTCTCCCTTTCTCTCTCTGCCCCTCCTCTGCTCACGTGTGTGCTGGAGAGCATGTGTGTGTTCTCTTTATCTCTCAAAATAAATAAATAAGCTTTAAAAAAAAAAGGGGGGATCAGCGGAAGATTTTCAAGGAGAAAACAACAGAAAAAGGAGAATAAGAGTTTAAGTTGAAAAACGAATCATTACCTCATTTGTCATTCTGAATGTTTGGCCATATCCTTTGCTTAATTTTCAGCTGCCACCTTCAAGTCACAGAATAACACTAGACATCAGGTTTTGTGTGCAGAGAGATGTGTGTGTTGTTCTATTATTCAAGAACACTAGCTGACTTGATAGGAGAATGTCAAAAGTCAGTATTAAGTGAAATTAATATTTTTTGATCTGTTATATGAAAGACACTGTTATAATAAAGGCTCGAAGTTAGCAAGAGTAGCTAGTATATGGAGGACCTGAAAAAATTGGGCTTGTTGAGGTGGACAGGTTAGGTTTGAAGGAGACCAGAAGTAGCCCTGTACATGTAGAGATAGAGGTAGGAAAATGATCAATATGTGAGGTGAAGTGGTAAGAGCAATGTACAGTGATGCTGAGTGGTATATGAGCTTGGCCTCCTGTGATAGAAGAATAAGGTTATTAGAAAATAATTGCCTGATTAGGAAGATAACCTTCTGAATGGCTTGATATTATTGAACTAATGATTTGGACCTCTGTTTTTTCCGAGGCTAAGAATCACATTATAACCTCCAAACTGGAGTTTAAAGAAAGGATGAGAAGGATGATATTGCAAATGAAGGATATATGAATTTCAGCTGAAGTTATTTGAAGTTTATAGGGGACAGGGGCCAAGGAGATTACCACTGCACTATGCTTTATATAATAAAAGATTTTAAGAGGATTAATGTATTCTCTTCTCTCCCACAGGTAAATTCATAAGATGATATTAAACAATAAGATAATATTTAAATTTAATAGTAGAAGAGGTGTCATGAGATTAATAGAAGATTAATTGCAAAATGATAAGTTGTTCAGAAAATAATGACTCTAAGAGTCCCAGAGAAGTACAGATCTTTTCAATCTGTAGGGTTAGCGAAATCTGAAGAAGAACATTATGAATGAATATAAGTAGAAGGAAACCTTCAGGGAACACATTCTGTCATTAAGTGCTTATAGACAAGATCTTAAGATCCTGTAAGTTATATTAATTTACAGGAGTAGCATTTCAGGCAAGGGTAGATAGCTTGAAGTACTGAACACATGCTCAGAAGAACTGAGGAGTTGTGGCAAATACTTCTTACTAAGTTTGGTGATTCTATCATTAACTATGGTCAGGAGTCTCAAGTGAGTTGATTGGTGAAACATTGACTCAGTTGAAATGTGTGACAGTTTATCACTTAAAAGGTCACACAAGTCAAACCCAGAAAGCTTTCTTATTTGGATATAATTGTTCAAACACCATTTGGAAACAGCATTTCACTTGTATGCTGTCTACTGAAATTTAGCCTGTCCCTTCAATTAGACCTTTTCATCTGTGGAACTTATCCAAGTCAACAGCGTTCCTTGGCCTCTGATGTCCCTTCCAAATCATATCTGACAGGGAAAGAGGCCTCTGTCCACACTGAAGATAGAAAATAACATTAAGTTCTAAAGCAGTATGGGTTCATTATCATTTAAAAGGATTTTTGAAAACACAGAGGTTATGAATTTGACCATAGAAAAGCTCCATTAAGCTCCTTGGTGCTTAGGTGATGGTGTGTACAGGGAGGCCAGTGTTGTGGGTGGCAAAACAATACCAGTGAAAACAAAATTTCAGAAGTACTTAAAACATCATAGGAAATTTGAAAAAAAACCTATTCAGCATTTAGATTTTTCAAATAATTGGATATCTTCTAAGTAAATCCTGTTTATAGGTAATAGTTGCATAATTTAAGCTTTATTATGTAGAATGCATGAACTTTGGAGGAGGCTATCCTTACATATCTCCTGAAGAGCTATGGTCACATAATGTAGGTAGAGTCTTTAGTTTTGTTAGTCTTTCCCTGCCTTCTTTGAAAAGTCCCAGGTAGACAAGGTGATACACTTAACTCCCTTATTGGTCAGTGGCACACTCTGTAATTTGTTCTGTGTAGAACATTCTAAGACTATACAGGCATTTCTAGCACATCTTGAGATGATAATACTTCACAGAATCATGACATCTTAAATTTGGAAAAGACTTTGGAAGCTATAAAGCCAGCCTCCCACTCAAGACAGAAATACCTTCTCTGACAAGGATATCCCTGACAGAAATTATCGCCCAGACTGTTTGAATGCTTTGCAAGTATTCCATTTGATAGCTTCTACTATTAAAAAAAAAATTTAAGTCCTTCTTCTATATGCTTATTCAAACAATTGTAAAATTGGAAAGGAAAGCCAAATAACTAACTCTACAGTAGCAGAGACCTATTAGAATAATCACCATGCTTTTTTTTTATTTGACCTCATCTCATCATCTTGCCCACAATGATATAAGAAAGTCTAAGAACTGAGTTATTAGATACTTTTGAAGCAAAAGCATTTCTAAAGAGAAAAGTCTAGGCACTCTATCTAGGGCATTCTCATCTGCCAGAGAAAATCCAATTAACAGGGCATGACTTTTTCTTTGTGAACCCATGGTGTCTTGTAGTCATCACTACTTCATTTTTGAAGTGCTTATGAATAATATATTTAATAATTTTTTATGGAATTCTTCCATGGCTTAGTATTAAATTCTCCAGAATATATATTTATGACATAATTTATTGATTTATTCAGTTTGACAAATATACATTAAGCACCTACTTTATACCAAGTACTGGTCTATGTTCTAACAATGTGATGGTAAGTAATTCTCTGTATTCTAGGAGCTTATAATCTAATAGGGAAAAGAGAAAGCAAGACATCTTACACACACTGTTACAAGGGATAACAAAGAGGAAGTAGAAAATCTTTTGACAGCACATTGGAGGGATATTTACTGAGGCTAAGTCAGGTTTTCCAAAAGATTTCAGATCTCAGCTGAGACATAATAAGTAGAAATTAAGTAAGAGCAAGGATAATCAATATGGAGGAATCAGCATGTTTGGAGGGCCCTGTGGTAGACTTTCATTTCAGTGAAGAAGGCCAGAGTATATAGGAAACAAAGAAGTTGGAAGTATGACTGTAGCAAGAAATGGAACAAAAGAGGACAATACCCAGAGGAGTTTTAACATCCAAGGAATACACTACACACTGTGCACACACTACATATAGTGTGTGTCTGCTAAGGCAGAAGGAAAACCAGGAGACTATCTGGTGGAATGAATTCCAAAGGAAGACCACTTTTTCAAGCAGGAATCAAGTATACCATATGTATTTTAAGAAGTCAAGGAAGATAAATCTAGGAAGTGTTTTTTGGATCTAGCAACAAATAGGTTCTTGGTAACTGATGTGAACAATATCAATGGAGTTGGGTATGCTAAATCCAAAGTTTTACAGACTAAGAAGTGATTGCAAGGAGAAAAAGTTAATATAAGTATATAGAACTCTATTCATAACTTCACTGTGAATAGAGGATTAGGATAATGCAGTAGCTCGGAAAAAAATCTCTACAGATGATTTTTTTAAGCATGGGGATTTGAGAGTTAGGGAATGTTTAAATCGAGGGGTGCCTGGGTGGCTCATTTTGTTAAGTGTCCGACTTCAGCTCAGGTCATGATCTCACAGTTTGTGAGTTTGAGCCTGGTGTGGGCCTCTGTGCTGACAGCTCAGAGCCTGGAGCCTGCTTCAGATTCTCTCTGCCTCACCCTCCATCCCTCTCTCTCTCTCAAAAATAAACATTAAAAAGAATTTAAAGAAATGTTTAAATCTAGCAGGCACCTGGGTGCCTAACTGGTTAAGCATCTGACTTTGGCTTAGGTCATGATCTCACAGTTCATGAGTTTAGGCCTGCTGTGGGGCTCTGTGCTGACAGCTCAGAGTCTGGAGCCTGCTTCAGATTCTGTGTCTCCCTCTCTGTCTACCCCTCCCCTGCTTATGCTCTGTGACTCTCTCTCTCAAAAAAAATTAAAAAAAATGTTTAAATCTAGAGTAGGTATAGGACAAGGAAAAATATAATTTATAAACCTGAAGAGTCAGGAGAGAATAGATCAAAATTAAGTGGGGAAAATCAGCACAGAGAAGAAAAGCGATGCCATTTTCATTCTAAAAGGGAAAGAAAAGGAGAAAAAGATAAATGTATATTCAGGGAAGTCTGTAAATTTGATTATGGCTATTGAAAATCAAGAAAATGCTTATGTCTTTTATTTTTTTTCTATAAGACCAACAGCGTAGATAGTCTAAATCAAATGTTTAAGAGTGGAGAAGGTCTTGCAGGGTAAAGTGCTGCAGGTGAGAATGGCTTGCTTTCTAATTCATTGGGAATCTTGAAAAATATTAAAGTATTGAGAAATCATGAAAATATGATGGAATTGAGGGCTCATTTGGGGGTGACTACCATAAAGCTGTAATTTGTACCATCCTGTGAAATTTATCCAGTAGCATCATCAGATAGATTGTAGATGGAGGAAAAGAGAAATACTAGATGAAAATGTCCAAAAAACATCAGTTTAAGTGGAATGAAAGTGAGGGTTATTAGAATTAAGAACAAAACACTCAAATTAGGTAACAGAATGAGTTCTTTGTTAAAGCAGTTATGTCCCAGAATAATGGAATAGTTGGAGTGGGAAAGAAGATAACGAGGCACTAAAATCTCCAGTGAATGAGGAATGTGTGTACAGAAGAATTGTATATGACAGCCCTGAAGAGGACTAGAAGCTGAAATGGCTTGATATTATTCTCCCCCAAAGAGAAGCAGTTAGAAGAATTAGAGAAATTATGGCTCTGAATCAGCACTGGAAATCCTGGCATTAGCAGACCTTGAGATGTGTGGATGTGGGAAATATAGCAGTTTCCTCATTAGGGGTCTGCGGAAAGCTGGATAACTGGATGTGGAGATTATACTTTGCTTTATTTTAAAAATGAGAAATTGACATTGCAACTCTAATCTATGGTGTTGTTTGGTTGGGCAAAAATGAGTGATAAGGAATTAGCAAGGTCACTAAGCTGTTCAGGGTCCACGGAGTTGTGATTGCTAAACCATTATAAATGATGGCTTAGCTGCCATCAGCAGGTTTGTTCTATCACGTATTAAAGAATATTCCTATTCACGTAGAGAACAAGTCAGACTAGAAAAGTGTGATACTGACTGATAAATGATTCTTTCTCACTATTGGTTCCAGTATAACAGCATGCTATCTGCCCACTCACCAAGACTCTGTCATGTACCCTCAGGCCTCTTAAAATTAGTAAGCACTTTCCATCATTGAGTATTTACTGTGTGCAGTCACTTGACATGTTTTGCTCAACTGTTATGAAGTAGACAGTACTCCTATTAGAATGCTATGCTGAAAGCAGACTTAGAGCAAGTAAGCAAATTAGCCAAGTTCACAGAACTGGCTGGCTCCAAACATCATGCTCTTCTGTGACCGTGAATCAATTTTTCTTTGTATCTGATATCCCCAATTGCCACTTGTTAGCTGTATTTTACTGAAAACTTATACCTCATATGATCAATTGTCCATTCTATCCATATTTGAATAATGCCCTTTGCTCTTAAATTACTGCTCTATCTATCTACCCCAACTTTGTCTGAATTGGCTTACTTTCCAGTTCATTTCCCTGTCTGCCTGTTCTTTAATTGTCTAGCTGATACTTTGACTCCTGTATGTTTCCAAACATGGCTTCCAGCTTTCATCACTTTCTTTTGTTGCCCTAGTTGTAATATCTGTGAAGTTCTCCGATCTTATTTTCAGCCACTATGCTGGTGCTAAGTACAGTAATGTGGAGCAGAAATAGAAGATAATTTCACTGCTCTCCAAAGAAGTTAGAAACCTAGCAGAAGGCCAAAAAAGCTCTCTGATATAGAATCTTATAAGAAGATAACTCTACTTTAAAAAAGAATAGATGGAATGGTAATATGAGCTAATTGCTATTTAAGTATCTTTAAAGCCCTGAATGAAATTCCATGGTTCTGTGATCTAAACTTAGGACAAACACAATCTGGTACTCCAAGATGCTCCAGACTATTGTGAACATATTACATTCTGATCCCTAGTATGAAACTGAGAGGTAAGATTCACCCCTTAAGTTAACCTACACCACTTTTGGGCTGATTGCATTTTGCAAGCCTGCAAAGCTTGATGGAGAAGTTACTGCATATGGAATGTGCACCAAAACTTCTTTGGACAGAAAGTTATATGCCCCCAGAAAAATAAATTTTTTCTGCACCCCAAAGTGACAATTTACTAAGACCTTTCACTTCTTTCTTTCATTCATCTTAATATGTATATTTAATTTTTTAAAAATTTTATTTTAGAGGGAGAAAGAGCAGGGGAGATGGACAGAGGAAGATAGAGAATCGTTTAAAAAACATTTTTTTTTAATTTACATCCAAGTGGGATGCCTGGGTGGCTCAGTTGGTTAAGTGTCCAACTTTGGCTCAGGTCATGATCTTGCAGTTTGTGAGTTTGATCACCACATCGTGCTCTGTGGTGACAGCTCGGAGCCTGGAGCCTGCTTCGGATTCTGTGTCTGCCTCTCTCTCTGTTCCTCCCCTGCTTGCACATTGCCTCTGTTTCTCTGTTTCTCTCTCAAAAATAAATAAAAAAATAAAAATATAAAAATACACACCAAGTTAGTTAGCATATAGCGCAATAATAATTTCAGGAATAGATTTCAGTGATTCATCAGATATGTATAACACCCAGTGCTCATCCCAACAAGTGTTTTCCTTAATGCCCTGTGCCCATTTCGCCCATCCTCCTACCCACAACCCCTCTGGCAACCCTCAGTTTGTTCTTTGTATTTAAGAGTCTTTTATGTTTTGTCCTCCTCTTGCGTTTTTATATTATTTTTGCCTTCCATTCCTAACGCTCAGCTGTTTTGTATCTTAAATTCCACGTATGAGTGAGGTCATATGATCTCTGTCTTTCTCTAACTGATTTATTTTGCTTAGCATAATACCCTCTAGTTTCATCCACGTTTTTGCAAATGGCAGTATTTCATTCTTTTTGATCACTAATACTCCATTATATATATAATATATTATATATACCTATATATATATATATGCATATATATAGGTATATATATACCACATCTTCTTTATCCATTCATCTGTTGATGGACATTTGGGGTTCTCCATACTTTGACTATAGTCAGTAGTGCTGCTATAAACATTGGAGTGCATGTGCCCCTTCGAAACAGCATACTTGTATCCCTGAATAAATACCTAGTAGTGCAATTGCTGGGTCATAGAGCAGTTCTATTTTTAACTTTTTGAGGAACCTCCATATTGTTCTCTACAGTGGTTGCATCAGTTTGCATTCCCACCATCAATGCAAAAGAAATCCTCTTTCTCAGCACCCTCACCAAAATCTGTTGTTGCCTGAGTTGTTAATTTTAGTCATTCTGACTGGTGTGAGATGGCATCCCATTGTGATTTTAATTTGTGTTTCCCTGATGATGAGTGATGTCGAACATTTTATCATGTGTCTGTTAGCCATCTGAATGTCCTCTTTGGAAAAGTGTCTATTCATGTCTTTTGCCCATTTCTTCACCAGATTATCTGTTTTTGGGGGGTGTTGAGTTCATTAAGTTCTTTATAGATTTTGAATACTAACCCTCTATCTGATATGTCATTTGCAAATATCTTCTCCCATTCCATTAGTTGCCTTTTAGTCTTACTGATTGTTTGTTTTGCTATGCAGAAGGTTTTTATCTTGATGATGTCCCAATAGTTCATTTTTGCTTTTGTTTCCCTTGCCTCCAGACGCGTGTCAAGTAAGAGGTTGCTGACGTCGAGGTTAAAGAGGTTTTTGCCTGTGTTCTCCTGTAGGATTTTGATGGCTTCCTGCTTTATGTTTAATCCTTTTCATCCATTGTGAGTTTATTTTTGTGTGTGTTGTAAGAAAGTGATCTAGTTTCATTCTTCTGCATGTTGCTGTCCAGTTTTCCCAAAACCATTTGCTGAAGATATTGTCTTTACTCCATTGGATATTTTTCCTGCTTTGTCAAAGATTAGTTGGCCATATGCCTGTGGTCCATTTCTGGGTTCTCTATTCTTTTCCATTGTCTAAGTGTCTGTTTTTGTACCAGTACCATACTGTCTTGACAATTACAGCTTGAAGTCTGGGATTGTGATGCCTCTAGCTTTGGTTTTCTTGTTCAGAATCGCTTTGACTATTTGGGGTCTTTTCTGGTTCCACACGAGTTTTAGGATTGTTTGTTCTAGCTCTGTGAAGAATGCTGGTGTTATTTTGATAGAGATTGCATTGACCATGTAGATTGCTTTGGGTAGTATCAACATTTACCAATATTTGTTCTTCCAATCCATGAGGATGAGAATTTTTTCCATTTATTTGTGTCTTCTTCAATTTCTTTCATAAGATTTCCATACTTTTCAGAGAGAGAGAGAGAGAGAGAGAATGAGAGAGAGATCTTAAGCAGTCTCTAAATTCAGCATAGAGCCTGATGCAGGACTCGATTCCATTACCCTGGGATCATGACCTGAGCAAAATCAAGAGGTGAAAGCTCAACTGACTGAGCCACCCAGGCACCCCTCATTTTATAAGTATTTTTCAATGATTGCTATTACCAAGAAAGTTGGGGTAGTATAAAAAAGAACCTCACAAAAATGCAACTGCAAAGATAATTTCCCGTAGGCAAGAATAGATATTAATGTGAATAATTATGATTACTGAAATCTATTATCAAGGCCTTAGAAGTCTCAGGATACGTTCAGCTGCAGTGTTTAATGCTTACATTGGGTATTATATCTACTATTCTCAATTTTTCACATACTGATGGAAACAAGAAACTGGCAGCAATTTTTCTGAGGTGATAGGCTGGCTGGGGCAAGTAAAAATGAGAATAGAAGAATGTGTGCCAAACTTTGGAGGTAGGAGACGGATACAATTTTTAACAGCTTCCAGGGTATTAGCATATCATACTCCCGCCCCCCCCCCCCCACACACACAGGAGGCACAAATGCACATCTTTTGATGACTTCTGGGCTAAATAAACAAAGCCTATACAGAGTTATTTCTTTGTTCACGGTTTGGGGAGTGTCTAATGGCTGAGAAATCATTGTTGGGCTCAGTAGGTTAATAAATTTAAAGTTTACTTCTTATTATTTCTTTAGTGAGTCCCCAAATAAAAAAAAATACATATTTAACATAAAGAACTAATTATCATTTTAACATCAAAATACTTTCTTCTATTTTTTATTGTTGCAAATATTTTTCGAATACAGATTGGATACTGGGTAGAATACGGAAATGATTTGAATTTCAGGTTAAAAATGCAATTCTATAAATATAAACTGAAGAAAAAGTTAGGAACAGAGCTAACTGGGTGAATATTTTGAATTTTATAAATAAAGCACTAAAATCTTACTAGTTTCAGGGTGCTGGTTGCCATGGACTTAGTGAGAGGAAAGGTTTACCTACCGTATTTAAGACAATGGTAGAAGTAGCCTTATTAGTCCACTTTAACCAAGTAAAGAATAGGATACTATTGAAATGCTTGATTTCAGTAAGGACAGAGCTGCCTAATGGATACTGGTGTAGCAGAAGCTAGAAGAGAGTGAACTAAGTGCAAGATGTATTTAGCCTTGGTGCTCCAGTCACCAGGTATTTAATGGAAGAGGGCTGTGTTCTGGAATATGTTTTTCTGCCCTTGAAACTCATGTTGCAAACAAGTACATGGGGTTAAATGGCCAGGGATTTTCATATTTGCTATGATTGTATATAAGGATGAAGAAAACATTCAGAAGTTCTCAGTGTCAATCCACCCTTATGTGAATTTTGTCTTTCACAAGACAAAGCAAATTCATGATCTCCAATACAATTACAACTAACAAAAATGACCCTCCCTGTTCCTGGACTTTTCTATCCTCTTGTTTTCTTTCCTCTACTTTCTGTGTTTTACTTTCTTTTATCTCTTTCTGAGCCCTTATGTCAGCCATATCTACCAGATCCACAAAGTCCATAAAGTTTATGACAAAGATAAGGGCAAAAGAAAAATTGGGTCCATAAAAATACATAGATGTATAAAACAAAATAATGTGACAAAAATAAAATTGAAGTGATGAATTATAAAGTGGGAAATTTCAGTAGTTAGAAAATATAATAATACATATTCCACTTATAACAACAACAAAAACATAATTTATATAGGAATAAACATATAAATACTACAGATTTATGGTAAAATAAGACCAAAAGTAAACTAAAACAAGATTTTACTATAGTATATAAAGTAAAGCTTGAATATATGGAGGATATCGAATAAATGATATTAAATTGGAAATTTCAAAATTATAAAGATATTAATATCCATACATTAATTTATAAACTGAACAAATAATTGAATCTGATCAAAGTATTAGTTGTGGCATTTATTAATTTCTAAAAGAATAAATTTTCTCTTTTTTTCAAAATTTTCTTGGCTATTCTTATTTGCACATTCTGTTAAATGATTTTTAGAATTATTTCATCAAATCACTAAGCAAATGACTGATTTACTTGGTAGAAAATTATTTAAAGGATACAAATGTAGAATGCAAAGAAAAGAAAATACATAAAAATGGTCAGTGAATATTTGTAAGATGAATACATAAGTTCTGTAATCTAAAATTCTAGTAAAAACATATACCATCTTTTTCTTCTTCAAATTAAGTTTTAAAACATTACAATATTCTGTGTTAGTGAGTATTTGAGGAAATGGGTAGTCTACAGCACTGGTACAAATATAAGGCTCTAAATTAGACATCCTTAAACTTTAATGTAGTGACTGCCACCCCCTTTCTCCTGTGCACCAGTAAGTCAACTGTCAGGAACTTAAGGAAATAATTGAATAAAAATTAAAAGATGTACTTATAGACTTATTATTTGGTGTACAGTACCTCACAGAGAATGGGTAATTGATCAACATAGTTGATTAATGTGATCCAGGGCAAGTTACTTACCTCTCCAAGTTTTTATTTCCTCACCCTTGAAATGGAATCAAAATACCTATCACTCAAAATTGTTGTGAGAACAACTCTGACATATTGCTTATTCTGCATATAGAAAGAAGTGCATAGGGTTATTATTAAAAATATATGTAAATGCATATTCTACACATATGTAAACATTAAACATTCCTGTGCATGTGTGTCTATAGACCGTTTGAAAAGAATATAATTTTGATTTTCTCTTTAAATATAGACTTAACAATTATACTTTAATTTTTTCTTTATTAATAGGACTTCTGGAAAAGTAGCTCTGTTCCAGTACATAACCTTTTGCTGTATAGGTAGAAATATCACAATAGATGATAGTCTGGGGAAAAGTAAAATTCTTAAATATTTAATTCTCCCTGAAGCCTCCCCAGTTGTTCCCTCCTGACACACACTTACACACTCCTAAAGAGATACAATAATATTTAGTCTTATGCTTTACAATTTAATGCTTATTATTTTACTATTTCGTAGACTCTCTCAAATCATTACATGTGCCCTCGCAATTGCATTTAAGCCTAGCACATTGAATGCATGCACTGCTGCTGCTTTGGACCCAAAAAATATAGACTATGACTCCACCAACTGCCTTGAAGACTGGTGTGTTGTTGGCTCTTCTGCTTAATTTCTTTGTGTTCTTGGCAGAGCTGCTTGCCTGATATAGCAATCTGAGACACTTTGATTACTTATACACAAACCTCATTTTAGTGCCTTATAAACTACACTGATACCAAAGTCACACACAGAAGTGACACAAATTAATTGCATCATTCTCAAGAGTATCAGAATACAGGGTCACGTGGGAGGAGGGCTACTTGAAGAAGAACTCTTAAAACACCACAAGACAGCCAAAAGTAGCTTGCATACTCTGGTTAACATTACCCAAAGAAGGGATCAGTGTCTCTCTACACAGCACCATTTTAAAGTCATTGTGCAGTTTGGCTTATTTTAATGTAGAAGTGTTGCAACCCAGGTATAAGCACAATATCCCTTTTTTATTTGCTTCAAATACAGAATATATGTATTTGATTGAAAACAATTTTTTAAAACACAAACAGTAAAAGAAAAAGAAAAAGTAATTTTGATTTGATGCAAAGTATTCTCAAATTTTCCAGTCTCCTAGATGATTTCTTAACAAATTTGCTAGATTTAAAATTTCTAAAGCTGGACCTTCAGACCACCTCATCCTGGATGAATAAATCCTTCCTGATTATTCTTGTCTTCTCCAGACTAAATGTAAGCCATGTGCTGTTCTATTTCCAATGTGAAGGTAGAATTCCCTTGGATTTTGGTTCTCTTAAATAGAAAGAAAGCTAGGCACAGTGGCCAGAAGTTCTTGCACTGGTTCTTTTTGCCTGGGCTGCACCGAAAACCGTCTTTGCTATTAAAACTCCAGAATATAAGATTAATGATCTGAGGAACTGAATAGGCTTCAAGCTGAAGAAGACAAGGAGTTGGAATGTTCCCAAATTCTTCAAAAGGAAGTGCAGCTCTGTTGAAACCTTGATTTTGGTTCAGGAAGACTCCAGTAAAATTCCTGACTTAGAGAACTGCAAGGTCAAAAATGTTTGTTGTTTTAAGCCATTAAATTGGTAGTAATTAGTTACATAAGCAACGGAGAACTAATACTATACATATATCAGCTTATAATTATGTTGTGCTTATAGATACAGTTGTTCATACTCATTGTTTTATAAAATTCCATTATATGAATATTCTACAATTTATCCCTACAACTTTTGAAGATTTGGGTAGTTTTTATTTTGAGACTATTACAAATACCCCTGCCTTCAAAATTCTTGTACATGTATTTTGTGAGAATATACCCATATCCCTATGTCTACACCTAGGAGTGGAATTGCTGGGTCATGAGGAGTCTGTACATTCAGTATTAGTGTATGGTATCAGTATTTTTTTTTTGAGGGTTTTGCCCTCCAACCAGCAATGTATGAGAAGTTCCCATTCAGAGCACAGTCTCCAGCACCTGGTATTCTCAAACACTTTATTTTTAATTGTTCTTATGTGATGATATAATCCTGTGCCTTTTATCTGTATTTTTTAATTATTAACACTTGGTTCACTAAGTTTTTTTTTAAATAAATAGATGTTAAATTTTACCAAATTACTTTTCTACTTCTGTTGAGATGACCATATACTTTTTATTTGGCGTTTTTATTAGTGTAGTGGATTATGTTGATGGATTTCCAAAAGAAAAATATCCTGATTTCTTGGAATAAACTCTGCTTAGTCATGAAGTATTCCTTTTTTCAAATAACTGAGCTCCACTTTCTAGTAGTTTATTTAGGATAGTTGACTTAGATTGATGAGAGATATTTGCCGATAAATGTTTTTCTCCTCATATCTTTATACAGTTTGGTTTCAACGTAATGCAGTCTCCATATGAAGAGATAGAATTGTCCCCTGTTTATCTGTTCTCTCGCAGATTTGTGTAATGTTGGCATTTGGAAGGATTCAGAGTTTATTATAGCCTGCACTTTTCTTTATGGGAAGATTTAAAAAATTGATTCATTTCCTTAAATTTTAAAGACTATTCTGATTTTGAATTTCTTATTAAGCCTCTTTGGTAAGTTGAGTTTTCAGAGAATTTTCCCCTTTCATTCAAGTTGTCAAATTTATTTCCTGAAAGGTTTTCATATTTAATCATTATAGTTTTATTATTTGGATGATATATACTGACTCTTCCTCTTATATTCCTCATATAGATAATTTGTATTTTTTCTATTTACTTAGTTCATAACTTTTTATATTTTCCATTATGATTTCTTCTTTGACATATAAATTACTTGAAATTTCTAAGCATGCAGTTATTATAGTTTTTTCTTTATTATTTAATGTTAGTTAAATTCTACAGCAGTGAAAGAATATACTCTAAATGATTTTAGTTCTTTGATATTTTTAAAGATTTCTTTTAATGGCTTACCACATGATCAATTTGTTAAACGTTTCTGTGCAGTTCAAAAATGAAAATGATGTTATTGCTGAGTTCAATGTGAATTTGGTCAAGTTTTGTTACTTGTTTTGTTTAAATCTTCTATGCTTTTTCTTTTTTTTTTTAACAAATAGTTTATTGTCAAATTAGTTTCCACATAACACCCAGTGCTCATCCCCACAAGTGCCCTCCTCCATGCCCATCCTCCCTCCCCCCCACATCCATCAGTCCTCAGTTTTTGTCAGCATTCAGGAGTCTCTCATGGTTTGTCTCTCTCCCTTTCTCCCACCATTTCTCCACTTCTTCTCCCCTTGTTCCTCAGTTAAGTTCCTCCTAATTCTCCTATACATGCAAACATATGATATTTGTCCTTCTCTGCCTGACTTATTTCGCTCAGCATAACACCCTCAGGTCCATCCATGTTGCTACACATGGCCAGATTTCATTGTTTCTCATTGCCATGTAGTATTCCATGGTATAGATAAACCACATCTTCTTGATCCATTCGTCCGTTGAAGGACACTTAGGCACTTTCCATGTTTTAGCTATTGTGGAGAGTGCTGCTATGAACATTGGGGTACATGTGCTCCTATGCATCAGCATTTCTGCATCCCTTGGGTAAATTCCTAGCAGTGCTATTGCTGGGTCCTAGGGGAGTTCTATTGTTAGTTTCCTGAGGAACCTCCACACTGTTTTCCAGAGGGGCTGTACCAGTTTACATTCCCACCAACAGTGTAGGAGGGTGCCTGTTTCTCCACATCCTCGTCAGCATCTAGAGTTCTCTGATTTGCTCATTTTAGCCACTCTGACCAGCGTGAGGTGGTATCTCAGTGTGGTTTTGATTTGTATTTCCCTGATGAGAAGCGATGCTGAGCATCGTTTTATGTGTCTGTTGGCCATCTGGATGTCCTCTTTGGAGAAGTGTCTGTTCATATCTTCTGCCCATTTCTTCACTGGGTTGTTTGTTTTTCGGGGGTGTAGTTTGGTGAGTTCCTTGTAGATTCTGGATATCAACCCTTTATCTGAGATGTCATTTGCAACTATCTTTTCCCATTCCGTTGGTTGCCTATTAATTTTCTGGGTTGTTTCCTTGGCTGTGCAGAAGCTTTTAATCTTGAGGAGGTCCCAACAGTTTATTTTTGCTCTTGATTCCCTTGCTTTTGGGGATGTGTCAAGCAAGAAGTTGCTGCGGTGGAGGTCAAGGAGGTTGTTTCCTGCTTTCTCCTCTAGGGTGTTGATAGTTTCCTGTCTCACGTTCAGGTCCTTTATCCATTTTGAGTTTATTTTTGTGCATGGTGTGAGAAAATGATCTAGTTTCATTCTTCTGCATGTTGCTGTCCAGTTCTCCCAACACCATCTGTTGAAAAGATTGTCTTTTTTCCATTGGATATTCTTTCCTGCTTTGTCAAAGATTAGTTGGCTGTATACTTTTGGGTCCACTTCTGAGTTCTCAATTCTGTTCCATTGGTCTGTGTGTCTGTTTTTGTGCCAATACCATACTGTCTTGATGATGACAGCTTTGTAGTAGAGGCTAAAGTCTTGGGTGGTGATCCCTCCCGTTTTGGTTTTATTTTTCAGTATTACTTTGGCTATTCGGAGTCTTTTGTGGTTCTATTCAAATTTTAGGATAGTTGATTCTAGTTTTGAGAAGTATGCTGGTGCAATTTTGATTGGAATTACGTTGAATGTGTAGATAGCTTTGGGTAGTAATGACATCTTAACTATATTTATTCTTCCGATCCAGGAGCATGGAATGTTTTTCCATTTCTTTGTGTCTTCTTCAATTTCCTTCATAAGTTTTCTATAGTTTTCATCATACAGATCTCTTGTATCCTTGGTTAGGTTTATTCCGAGGTATTTTATGTTTTTTGTGCAATTGTGAATGGGATCAGTTTCTTGATTTCTCTTTCTGTTGCTTCATTGTTGGTGTATACAAATGCAACCGATTTCTGTACGTTGATTTTGTACCCTGCAACTTGGCTGAATTCTTGGATCAGTTCTAGTAGGCTTCTGGTGGAGTGTGTTGGGTTTCCGTTGTAGAGTATCACGTCATCTGCGAAGAGTGAAAGTTTGACTTCCTCTTTGCCAATTCTGATGCCTTTGATTTCCTTTTGGTGTCTGATGGCTGATGCTAGGACTTCCAGCACTATGTTAAACAAAAGTGGTGAGAGTGGACATCCCTGTCGTGTTCCTGATCTCAGGGGGAAAGCTCTGAGTTTTTCCCCGTTGAGGATGATGTTAGCTGAAGGCTTCTCATAGATGGCTTTGATGATGTTTAAGTAGGTTCCTTCTATCCCAACTTTCTTGAGAGTCTTTATTAAGAAAGGATGCTGTATTTTGTCAAATGCTTTTTCTGCATCTATTGACAGGATCATATAGTTTTTATCTTTTCTTTTGTTGATGTGATGGATGACATTGATTGATTTGCAAATGTTGAACCAGCCCTGTAACCCAGGAATGAATCTCAATTGATCTTGGTGGATGATTCTTTTTATGTGCTGCTGGATTCGATTTTTCTATGAATTGCAGACACAGGTCTGTTAATCTATCCCTATAATTGTGGAATTATCTGTTGTCTGCTTAGATTTCTTATTTTCTGTCTTATAAAGCTGTGTTTTCTTATAAAGCTGTGTTACTTATTGAATTTATCATTAGAATTGTGGTATTTTCTTGGATGATTATCTCTGTAAGATTTCAAAATTTCTCTCTATTACTAGTAGTGCTTCTTGCCTCATTGCCTACATTTTCTGTTAATATAAATATACTAGTGGTCTTTTTATTAGTATTTTTACCATTCATCAGTCCTTGTCGTTTTATTTTCACCATGACTGTGTGGTTATATTATAAATGTTTTTATTCTTAGTAGAAGAATTATTGTTTATTTCAATATAACAAACATAGTATTTTCCTTAAAATATTCTATTCATTTACTTTTAATGTAATTACTGATATAGTTGGACTTAAACTATCCTATTACTATTAGTTTTCTCTCAGTTCCAATTCTCTTTTAGTCCTTTGTTTCTCATTTTAAGTTTCCTTTTGGATTTGAACAATATTTTTATTATTCCATTTTCCTTCTCTATTACCTTCTGAATTATACATTCTTTTATTACTCTTTTAGTGCTTACTGATTAATAATTTATCTTTGATTTATTACCATCTAATACAAGTTATTAATAATTTTCCTTCCTTATAAATGTTATCATCTTAGAATCCTTTACTTTGAGGAATCTATCTCCCATTTTTGCATTATTGTTGTAATGCATTTGAAGTCTATATTTGTGCTATACATTTCATCAGATCTTATAATTATTATTTTATACAATCAATATATATCTCCCCAAATATTTACCATTTTTCACCCTGTTACTTCCTTTAAACATTCCATTTATTTATCTGGAATTCTTTCGCTTCAGTTTATGGACATTTTATGTATATCTTTTAATGTCTATTGATGCTGTAATCTTAAACATCTTTATTTCATGTTTGTTTTTGAAGAGTATTTTTATTCAGTATAAGATTCTAGATGAAAAATTACTTTTACACTTTAAAATATTAACCCATTATGGGGTGCCCGAGTGGCTCAATTGGTTGAGTGTCCGACTTTGGCTCAGGTCATGATCTCATGGTTCACAAGTTTGAGCCCATGTCTGGCTGTGTGCTGACAGCTCAGAGCCTGGAGCTTGCCTCAGATTCTGCATCTCCCTCTCTTTCTGCCCCTCCCCCACTCAGACTCTTTTTCTCTTTCAAAAATAAGTAAAACATTTTAAAAAGTTAAAAAAAATAAAGTAATAACCCATTACACTCCAGATTGTTTGTTTTTGATGAGAAGTCATTTGTTACTTATTTTTGTTCTTTTGAAAGTAATGTCTTTTTGTTGATTGCTGCTTTTGTTGAATTTCTCTGTCTTTGGTAATCAGCAACTTGACTATCATGTTCGTAGTTATATTTTTTGAAATCTTGTTTGTGATTTGTTGAGCTTTATAACATTTGTTTTCATGGTGATCCTCTGTGTTTAAAAATCTCAACTAACATCTCTAGTATATCTCTTCTTTCTCTCATTTACATGTAGTTTAGATTTCTTTTTTTTTAATTTTTTAAATGTTTTACTTATTTCTGAGAGAGAAAGAGACAGCTTGAGCTGGGGAGGATCAAAGAGAGAGGGAGACACAGAATCTGAAGCAGGCTCCAGGCTCTGATCTGTCTGCACAGAGCCCGACGCGGGGCTCGAACCCATGAACTGTGAGATCATGACCTGAGCGGAAGTCGGACGCTCAACCGACTGAGCCACCCAGGCGCCCATAGATTTCTTAACAGAGTCCCTCATGTCTATAATGCTCATATCTTGTTGTTGTTGTGCTTCAGTTTGGATTTTTCTTATTGATCTGTATTCTGCTTTATCTAAAGTTCTGTGAAAACTGTTGTTTTCTTAATTTCAGATAATGTGCTTTAGTTTCTACAATATTTATTTTATTCTTTATTGTGTATTGAACTTACCCATGTTACCAGGTTTTCCATCCTGTCTCTAATTTCTTGAATATATTAATCGTAGTCTTTTTTAAATCACTGATACCTGATTCCAATATCAGGACCATCTAAAAGTCTTATTTTAATGGCTGTTTTTCCCCTTGGTGCTCATCATGTGGTCCCATCTTTCTATATTCTTAAAGATTTTTAATATAATTATGACTCTATGCATACAAACTATAAAGGTTTAGATAATAGTTGATGTATTTTCACTACAGAGGTGCTAGAAAATGAATATAATCCAGTCAGAAATGGAACTAGGTCAAGATTGCATTGGACTTTTGGTAAGATTCAGTCTATCTCTTTGTCTTTTTCCTTAGGATGTGACCCTCAATAGTTTTTTATTTATTAATTTTTGGGAGACATAGAAAGACAGAGCATGGACAGGGGAGGGGCAGAGAGAGAGGGAAACACAGAATTTGAAGCAGGCTCCAGGTTCTGAGCTGTCAGCACAGAGCCTGACACAGGGTTCGAACCGTGAGATCATGACCTGAGCCGAAGTTGGACGCCCAGCCCACTGAGCCACCCAGGCACTCTGACCCTCAGTAGCTTTTAACTGAGGGTCTGGAAAGCATTTTTATTCTCTCCTCTGGGAGACTGTTGGAATTTCAGCTCTGCTTTTCATAGGCTTTCAAGTTACTCTTGTCCAATGCAGATTTTGAATGGCAATTATGTTATGAAAAAGTCTGGTTGTATGTTTAGCTGCCAGAACTCTTGCTTATCTTTTACTTCCCAAAAACTCTCCGCCAGGGACCAAACCTGGATTCTCTACCTCTGGCTGCACTCAGAATAAGCAAATATTCTCAGTAAGAAAATCTAATGGTAGAATGTCAGTGTCAGTTCACCACTGTCTCCAGCGCCTTCAAAAATTGTTTTAATTGCCCTTTCCTATGGCAGGGAGACCTAAGTATTCAACAAAATTTTAGTATTCAGTAAAAAAGTCAGTAAAAGGTCGATTCATTTTTTTTATCAATCACTCTGCCCATCTGTAAATTAAGTTATGCTCTCATGAAAGAAGGTGGCCATGTGTTTCGGGTGATTTAAGTTTCAACCCCTGGATGACTACTAAAAGCTCAGTTGGTTTGCTTATCATTTCTCATTGTTTTTTTTCTATGAAGGAAACCCAAATCCCAGTCTCTGGATCACACTCCAAATTATCACATGTTCCCAGAGAAAAGAGACCTGAAATTTCTGAAGTCACCCTTGAATGTTTTCTCTAAAAGTTTAATCTATGATGCCTTTAAAATTGTAATTCTTAATATTTATCTGGTTTTCCTAAATGTTTACATAAGGAATGTCAGCCTTCTACAGATTACTTTATCTTACTTGGAAGTGACTGACTTGAATATAAGAAGAGCAGTTATTTTATGGGGCGCCTGGGTGACTCAGTCAGTTGAATATCCGACTTTGCTTCAGGTCATGATCTCACAGCTTGTGAGTTAGAGCCTCACATCAGGCTTTGTGTGGACAGCTCAGAGCCCGAAGCCTACTTCAGATTCTGTGTCTCCCTCTCTTGCTGCACCTCTCCCACTCATGATCTCTTCTCCTTCAAAAATAAATAAATATTTAAAAAAAAAGCAGTTATTTTTCAGTTTTCCAAAAGTTTTACAAATCTTGATTGCCAAAAATACATAGCCTGATACACTGTAGAATAAGTTTGTGACCACTATGCTGAAAGAAACTATATTTTTTTCATCTCCTTTGATGCCTACTAGTTTTTCAAGGTACAATTCAAGCCATACTCCTCTGGGACACCTTGACTGTTTGACAAAAGACTCCTATTTTCAATAAATTATTTGACACTACTCTCTCTGTCATTTTGCTCTACAATAAATGTATGCAAGGAGCTCATGTGTTCCAAAATGAAAGAACATACCTATTGTCTGAAATAGTTTAGATGTGAGTATAGGACTTGGAAAAAATGTATATTAACTCTTGCCAGTTTTGTTTCACCCTTATAATTGAAAGTTGTTTTAAGACTTTAATAGCTATAAATTGCATGGAATACAAGCTAAATAAAAAAAATAATGTTTTATTTATTTCTGAGCTAGCGAGAGAGCAAGAGACAGCTAGAGCAGAGGAGGTTCAAAGAGAGGAAATACAGAATCTGAAGCAGGCTCCAGGCTCTGAGCTAGCTTTCAGCACAGAGCCCAACATGGGGCTCGAACCCACAAACGGTGAGATCATGAGCTGAGCCGAAGCCGGACGCTTAACCGACTGAGCCACCCAGGCGCCCCTAAATTTTTTAAAAAGACACAGCTTTTGGACTACTTTGGAAAATATACTTTATAGTTCTCTTCAGTGCTTTCCTTTTCCTGCAAACTGAAGACATAATGGAAAAAAAAAAAAAAAAAGAAAGCATACACTAAAGTCAGTTGCCCAGATAACAACATCAAATTCATCCCATTGAATCAGAGTGTTAAATTGTTCACTTGAATATTCTGCCTCTGGCTATACTTAAAATCTCTCAGGCTTCAGAGAAGAGTGAAAAAGGCCCACTATACTACTAATGAATTTTATCTTCCTGGTTTAGGTAACAGTATCCTTCTGGGTACTAAAGGTAATCAGCTAATGCCTGAAGCACCCAATTATATATACAATTACTAATGTTAATAAAGCGAGGACTTTTATTTTGAAAAATAGCTTATAGCAGTATTGATAATACTCCAGCAGTGGTATTTGAAAAATCCAGCCACAATACCTTGATATTAAATTCTGTGTATTCAGTAGTGTACATTTATCAATATACCACCACATGATTTATTCATACCACTCACCCTGTGTCCTCCAGCATTGATTTCAAGGTTGGTTTTTAGCTCTGTAATGAAAACTCTAGAGCTTAAAATCCTGATCAAATGTCATCACTATACCAAATCAGAAATACAGCCATGGGGGTTAAGGTAGGGGAAACTCTATTTAGCTTGCATCATAAAATCCTGCCCAGAGCTGATATTAAGAAAAGAGAGGAAACAACTTACTGAGTCAGAAGACTTGTCCTCCTTCCCTCATCAGTATAGATTGGGCTTATCCTTCTAAACCATGTGCTCCAAATATGGGCAAAAAATGCCATTGATCTAATGAGTAAGAGAGAGTGTTAACCAGAATATGACCTATGGAAATGCATTTATGAAGAAAGAAGAAACAGTCACTTTTCAAAATGGCATAAATTTAAAAATGAAAACAATCTTGGGGCAATAGAAGTGAAATGGACAATTTTTCTATTCCCCATTGTTAAAAGCTTAGAGAAGAATGAGTTCTGGGTTGGATAAGTAACATTACCATTTCTAACGTCACACACTCTGAGGCAGAATCATCATATTTTCATAAACAAAAATGTAAAATGAATTACAAGGAGACCTCAAATATTTCTGATCAAATTCTTCTTGGAGACCATTTTATAAACAAAAATCAGCATTTTGTGGGGTCTCTGACTATATGGTAGGGTGGTGATGTTGGTGAGGTGCTATACTTGATAATAATTGTACTTGTGATAATGAAATACCCAGTTTCTATATTTCTTTTTTTTTTTTAATGTTTTATTTGTTTCTAGGAGAGAGAGAGAGAGACAGCGTGAGCAGGGGAGGGTCAGAGAGAGAGGGAGTCACAGACTGAAACAGGCTCCAGGCTCCGAGCTGGCAGTCAGCACAGAGCCCGATGCGGGGATCGAACCCACGAACCGCGAGATCATGACCTAAGCGAAAGTCGGACGCTTAACCGACTAAGCCACCCAGGCGCCCCTAGTTTCTATATTTCTTTATTCAAGCAAATGTCTCCATCATATGTATTTACGAAGTAAGGATTTCCAGTAAATTTGGTTTTCTTGTTTATATTACTTTACATATCTGTATTTATAACACACACACACACACACACACACACACACACACACACACACAGTCTTTATTTTGAGAGACAGAGACAGAGAGTGAGCAGGGGAGGGGCAGAGAGAGAGACACACACACAGAATCTGAAGAGGCTCCAGGCTCTGAGCCATCAGCACAGAACCTGACACGGGGCTGGAACCATGGACTGTGAAATCAAGACCTGAGCCGAAGTCAGACACTTAAAACACACTGAGGCACCCAGATGCCCCCACACTTTTATAATTATATAAACATCCAAAGTATCAAATATGAAAACAAGTAGGATTCCACAGGTTAAGGAACAAAATTATTGAGATTGATCCCCCCAAAATTAGACAGTAGGTATAAAAAATATTTACAAAATTAACAGGACACCTTCTAACAATGAAACATAATGTCTGAGTTCAATTCATTTCTAAAATGTAATAATATTTTCATCCTGATTAGGAAACACCACTTAGTACTCTTGAACTATTTCATCTATTAATATTATGCTTAGAATTACAGTCCAGGTAACTGTATAAGTCAGGGTTAAACTAGAGATGTAGTCAATAGGAGCTATAAAGTAAGAAATTTGCTACTGGTTTATGTCATTTTGGGGGCAGGCCATCAGGAAAGACAGGCTGGAACCCTAAGGGACAGGTTGAAGTTGCTGTCTGTGGAATTTCTTCTTAAGGAAGCTTTGGCTCTGCTTTTAACTCCTTTCAACTAATTTATTCAGGCTCCTGCAGACTACCTAAAATCAGCTCCATTTCTTAAAATCAACTGATCATGGATCTCAATCCCTTCTACAAATATTTCACAGCAACACCTGGAATAGTGTTTGAAAGAATAACTGGGGACTAGCCAACTGACATATCAAAAAGACCACTACACTAATATATAGAAGTTGCAAATTTAAGTGTTGATTCCCCCAAATCTCAAAGAGCATTGAGCGTTACTTATTTGAAATTCAATCCCTGCTCTTTAAAAAAAAAAAAAAACAGTTATAAAAATATAGTATATATTATATCTCTGATCTTTCCTTCTTATCTGGTTATTATGGGAATAAGATTAAGTTAAAGAAAGCTCAAATCTCCTTACTATAGATTTGTCTTATTTTTAAAATAAATACAATGGTGTAAAAGAGATATTTCTGGATAAAGAATTTCCTTAACTCAATTGCATAGAATATGCCTTTCCACTTTCTCTCTTAAAAAAAATAGAAGGGATAATTTTGTAGACACACTTAACATACTTGTCAATGACGAATAGCATGAATATTGATATATTGATGCATTCATACATTAATAGAGAATGAGAGAATTTATTTATAATCCTTTATCAGTATCATAGAAATCTTGACCCATAGGAAGATAGAGAAGATTTCAATTATAGGTGAAAATATATCATGGGCTGCCTACAGTGTTTTAGAATGAGTCATACAACTTTCACTTTTTTGACCCTGAAATTGGTATTGTTTAAAATTAAGAATATTTGTTGTAACTAACAGCATAACAAGAAGGGCAACTAAAATTTATAATGAAGATTTTTATTGGTTTTAAATTTACTTAGGTAAAATTGATCTTATTTTCTTCTAAAATTTTATGCACTTTAACATATATAGATCCATGTAAGCACCACTATAATCAGGATACATGATAGTTTTATCACCCTAAAAAACTCCTAGACTGGACTGCCCATTTCTAATGAAACCTCCCCCAAGACTAATCAGACAACCATGGATTTTGTTCCTTACCTGTAGAGTTTTTGGTGTTTTGTTTTTCTTTTCAGAATTTCATGTTAATGAAGATTTTGAGACTGTTTTCTTTCATTTAGCATAATGTTTTGACACATAACCATGTTATTGTATGTAGCCATACTTTCTTCCTTTTTATTACTAAGAGTATTTAATTACATGGATGTACCACAGATTTTATCCATTCACCCCAAACTTAGAGGTTTTGGCAGTTATAAGTAGAGATGCTAGAAACATGTGCATATACTTGTGTGAACATATATTTAAATTTCTAAATCATGAAAAACTAGAAGAGGGATTGCTTGATCTTATGTTAAAGATATGTTTAAATTCATAGGAACCTACCAAACTATGTTTCCAAAGTGATTATATTATTTTTTATTTTGACTGACAGTACATGTGAATTTTGGTTGTTCCACATCATTGTCCACATTTTGTATTTTTAGGTTTTCTTTTTGTTATTATTTACTTGTTTTGGCCATTCTTGTAGCTTATAGCTGTGTGTAGTTTTGATTTGCATTTCTTGAATGGCTAATGATGCTGAGAGTATTTTAATATGCTTGTTTGTCAACTGTATATCTTCTTCCCCAAAGTTATGATTTTTCCCTCCAAAACGTTTTGGCTGTTCTATAAATTTTCACATTTTACATAAATTTTAGAATCTGCTTGTCTTTATAAAAAATACTATGAGGATTTTTATAAGACTATAGATCAATTTGAGGATAATTAACTTATTAAGTATATTGTATTCTCGAATCTATAATGTTATGTATGCCTTTTTTGAATTATTTCGTTAGCATTTTGTAATTTTCAGAATATAGATTCTCTTTTTAAAGACATATACTTAAATACTTTTTAGAGTCATTGTAAATGCTATTTTTTCCTAAAATTTCTAATTGTTCACCGCTAGAAAAAAAGGAATATGGTAGAATTTTATGTGATGATCTTGTATCCTATGACTTTCTAAGTTCACTTAGTTCTAGGAGTGGCGTGTGTGTGTGTGTGTGTGTGTGTGTGTGTGTGTGTGTGTGTGTGTGTATGTGTAAAATCCCTTTGGATGTTTTACATAGATAATCATCATCGGCAAGTAGAGATGATTTCATTCTTTCTTTACAGTGAATGACTTTTGTTTATTTATCCCTGCTGTTTTGCAGTGTCTAGAATGTCCAGTCCAATGTTGGCTAGGAGTGGTTAGAGCATACATCCTTATCTTGTTCCTGGTCTTAAGGAAAAAACATTTAGTCTTTCACTATTAAGCCTGGTCTTACCAGTGGATTTGTGTGTGTGTGCAGATTATCTTTACCGGTTGAAAAACATTCGTTGCTATTTCTAGTTGGCTGAGTGAATAGAGTTGGAGTTTTGTCAAATTTTTTATCAGTTGATGACATCTTCTGATTTGTTTCTCTAATCTTTAATTAATGTTTGAACATCGAACTAGCCTTGCATTTCCAGAATAACTCCCCTTGATATGGCATATTAATCTTCCCCTCTACCACCTTGGTGAGATTTTGCCCCACAGGATTTCCACTTCCCTGCCCTCTGGCTAGAAAACCAGGGCTTTATCTTTCCCATTCTTTTGGATATTTCTGATATTTGTGACTGCCTTTGAGATCAAGTGGTGAGAGGATGGAGAGAGAAAAGAAAAACAAGCAATGAAGTTTCTCTCCACAATGTTAGCACCACAGTTCCTCTGGACAGAGAGAAGGTTCACATCTCCTAGAGTTTCTGTTGTCTGTTCAACTATTGATTCCATTGCTGCCTCCACTACCATGGGAATGCCTGGGGCTGGAGCAGGAGAGATGGATGAAATAAAAATACAAGGGATTTTCTTCACTCTCTCTTATCCACAGTGCCTTCCTTTCTTACTATTGAAAGCAGAAACAGAGGCTTCCTTGGGATTCTTTCTGTGTGCAAATAGTGATCAGTTAAAGGGCTCAAATTTCTTTTGAGTTCAGCTTAGAGGACACCAGAAGGTAAATAGAGTGGGAAACTTCCCTCCAGCTCAGTGGTACTTTGAGTTCTGATTTCCTTCTCCAGCCACCTGCTCTTGTTAGTTTTCAGAGCCCTCAGAGGGCCTCTTTGTGCATTGTATTCAGAGATTTTAGTTGCATTTGGAGGAGACAGAGAGTACAATGTTCTTACTCCATGTTACCCAGAACCAGAACTGATAGAATTCGTGTCATCATGCCCCTGGATAGAATATATTTGCTGTCAAGACTTTAACTTAAATGTGTTTTAATTTTCCAAAGTTAAGATGATCATCGCTGTGTAGAACGGAACGATACAGATTTTTAACTTGCAAATTTCAGTGCTCAGAAATTACAGTAGAAAAAAATGCATATCATAGATTTTTAAGTAAAGACTGAAATAAAGCCATAGGTTAGACTACAGGTGTAACGAAAAACCTGTCTCCCTTGTGTAGGAGTTTGAAAATAGTTGCATTTCTCTAAATTATCTTTAATAGGAAGCATTTGTAATTGGGGACAGCTTTATGAGTCGGTCATCAGATACAGCTCATTATGTGGCCTTGCATTACTTTTATCTACTTTTGCTCAGCGTAACTTATTCTTAGCAGGGTTGGAGCTTTTGCATTGTCGTCATCCAAGTGCTCACTGTGGGGAAACAAGGTGATGGTGGAAAGAAGCAATATGTTTGGAGTGTGAGCAAACACATAGACTTGAGTTTTCCCCACCGAAGGACTTGTGTCTCATCTGGCACCTTTTAGCTAAAAATATTAGATGCTTGTTTTGACTATTTCCTCTGTTGCTGAACTTTGAGTAAAAAAAAAGAAAGGAAAGAAAAGTTAGGCATCTGCAAATTGGAGGCTTTCTAAGTTCATGGGAACTACGGAGTACCTGAAGAAATATTTGGTATGCCTCTGCCTAAATTGTCCTGGATGCATAAAATGCCCATGAACAGGACTTCCTGAATTAGGCAGCACTGTGCTGGACAAACAGAATGGGACAGAAAAGCCAGAACATCTAGGTTCTACACCTTGTTTTACCCTTGGGAAATATCTTACCTTTCTGTCATTGGTAGGCTTTTCTAACACTTGAACTCTTCATTGTCTCATTTGAGCTGCCTAACCTGGTGTCTACTACTCATGCTATTTTCCCATTTGTAGGGATGGGAAAGAAAGACTCAAGGAAGTTAAGATCTTCTACTCTTTCTCAATCTAAGATTCTTTCCACTTTAATGTCATTAGTCAGCTGTGTTACTAGGAGATTGAGTTTCTTGATCTATAAAATCAAAGATTTTTATTCAGTTTTTTTCTGACATATTTTCAAGTTTGATCTAGTCACATTTGCACATTTTAGATATCTATCAACCATAATCAGTTGCTTTATAAATTATCTATTGGGAAATTTTTCACAGTTCTTCAGTCTACAAAGTAATCTCTTATTCTGTCACTAAAACAAACAAGCATTTCTTCTGATCACACTCCAGCGCATAAGAACTGGCTGTGGATAACAGCAACAGATATCTTAGCATAGTTGAATAGCATCTGATTTCTCATTGTGTTTATAGAATTATTTAATTTGGGAATTGTGATCTATTTTAAAGGCAATTAAATTTTGTGGATTCCAACTACTCACCCAAATTCTCTCAATCTAACTTGTCTCTTTAATATAAACATTCAATAGAAATACAATGGATACAAATAGAAACTTCATTGAAGTGGAAATATAACTAGACAAGTTAAATAGATAGATATATAAATACTCAGCCTCATTAATAGCCAAGCAGATGGAAATTTAAATAATGAGACACCATTTTACACATATCAGACTAGAAAAAAAATTATAAAATATTAATAACATACAGTGATGATAAGGATATAGGGAAATGGAAAACCTCATATTCCAGATTACATTAGTTAATATTTTTTAAACATTTTATAGAGTGGCATATGGCAAGCACTTAAAATTTCTGCTTAAAAATCAGTCAGTACATTAAATAATTAAACTTCTAGTGCAAGTATGAAGTGATTCAAATCTTTTAAAAAGAAAGTTATCTGGAAATACCTATCAGCATTAAAAATGCACTTAGACTTTGAGTGAGCACTTCTACTTTTGACAAATATATTATAGAAATAAGAGCACCAGTATTTAACAATATGTGTAGAAGGATATTTCTTTGTACAAAAATACTGAAAAGAGACTGAATGTTCATCAGCATAGGAATAATTGTATAATATTATCATAGTCCCTAGGAAATAGGTACATTATGATAATCTGAGGAGAGTTTATTCACAAAAGAATATTTTTTTAAAATATGATCAGTATTGAGGGAATCCACAAGACCTATTTCAGGAGCTATTTCATAGCTGTTTATCTATGTGATTAAATAAAGAAAATTTAAAAATAAAAGAAAAAAAAGGAAAAGAAATAAATGCACTGTCCTAACCCTTTTTTTTCTTTACTCTCCTGCTGAATTTTCTATTTGTCATCCCAGTCAGAACCACTGGTTGAGGGAACCCCTTGAGAGTTTGTCTATCAGTGTGCAGGGTAGAGATGACTGGAGAGAGGGTCTGGATAATCCTGTAGAAGTTATCTAACACCAAGCTCACATCACATGGACACTCTGGAATAATACCCAGCTGTGGAAAAGGTGTATGAACTGATATGGATGGTCCAGTCATGGCTATGTGTATCTGTATATGATATGTATTTGGAAAAAAATAGAGTTTAAAGTTTTAAATATGAGTCAAAATTTTTAAACAGTAATTGTGTGCAGTTACATGTATAAACATATATATATATATATATATATATATATATATATATATATATACACACACACACACACAAGAAAACATGTGAATATATTAGCTTTTTATTTTAATGTTTCTACAAAATGTTTGAAGTATGTTAGGATGATAAGATATCATAAAGATTGCAATAGTACTTAGTACACTTTGAATGTACATGCCAGGTGATTGGTAATATAGACTCACTAACTGAGATGGCTGAAATGGAAAGATAGTTTGTGTATAATTTGTATAAACTAAATTTTGCTTTGTGATATGAGTAGACAAAACAGTGCACAGATACATGAACCTTCAGAAAGAGAAAATGGCAATTCTGTTTTTCTCATATCTATCTGTATGACTGAAATTTAAGGGGAGCAGAGCATACTAGTATCTGGCCTACTTTTGAGCCAGAGAAACCTAACAGTCATTTGTAGGCAACTCCAGTGTAAGGGAATTCAATGAGATCCTTAGCTCTGCAGCAACTTATCTCAAAGTTAAAGTTATTCTAATGTCTGGAACATTTGTTAGATGATAACAAATCTGATATCTTCTGTTCAACTGGGAGTCCCTAAATATTTGGGAATTTTTCTTCTTTACTGAAGGATTTTGTATAAACAGTGCCTTCCCCATTTTTAATAGATGCCTGTGTTTACACCACATTTTCCCATTTTTAAAGTTTTTTCAAATGTCATTGACTTTCAAATATTGCCTTTTCACAAAGCAATTTACAGAACTTGTTTTAAAAATACATGCCAGACTTGAACTTGCTACAGATAACACAACACACTTGCACAGCTGTTTCATCATCCTTACCTGGGATCATTTTCAAAATTCCAGAGCAAGACAGGAGTCCCACAACCAAATGCCTGGAACACAGCCAGTCTCACAGCAGTGAGTCAGCATGACACACAAACAGTGAGTCAAAGCTATATTTGGTTCTTGGGTCTACAAGACATCAAACAAATGGTGTTCTCTTTCTTCTCTCTCCCTTTCTCTGTGTTTCTCTATTTCTTTCTCTTTCTCTCAGTCTCTCTGAATCTTTCTATTTGAATGATACATGGATGCTCTGACATTATGGGCACAGAGTCTATTAGAAGGTTCTGTGGGAAGGAACCTTGGGTCTTTTTCAGGTATGGCTGTACACGTGGAGAGCACTGGCTGTCATTAATGCTAGCTTCAGTTGTGAAAGGCAGATTTTTGGGTGGCAAATAATTTGCTAGAAAGATATAAAAATATGGCCCTTATTTTTTAGTCCATAAGAGCGACATCTTGTGTTTAGGATGTTTTGTTAATATTTAAGCAATGGCTTGTGTACATTCGTTCAAGGAACATTTTCATTAGGTATAAATTGTGATATCTGAAGTAAATGATCTACTAGATGGAAATTATACCCTTAACATTGAGAATTATAATCAGAACTAAGTAGCTCAATATTAGTGAAATCTGAACATTGTTTTTAATCATAAATTCTGTATAGGAAACTAAACAGCAGTAATATTGAAAAACCTAATCTAATAATTTCTTACTCTGTTTTCATGATGTATTTTTGTAACTCTGGGTGCTTGAAGATGGTGGTATAGGTAGGGGTTCATAGAAGTGTCTGAAAGATTTCACTACAAAAACCAAATAGGTGATTATTACTGAAAAACTTGCATAAAATAAGTCAAAGTTTGAGAATCTCAAGATCTTCCCATACCCCCAATTGTCACTATTTTAGCTCAGAGAAGCCTTCTGTGCCAGAAGAAAATAAAGCCGAAAGCAAAACAGAGCAAAACAGAGCAATAAAAAGTCAAGTGAATTAGTAACCAGTGAGGTAAATCAAGGAGTATCTATTTTGTGGTGTTGGAGAAGGCAGAACAAATTGCTACCAAATGATGTGACAAACTTGTGAAATATAGGTCAAAATAATTACAGGCTAGTACCATAGGTAGGATGCTGGCCAAGGGCTCCTTGCCTGAGCAAGAATCTTTCAGCTGGTTTCTAAGTACCTAGGGGATCTCAGTCCATTTTCCTCTTTGTTCCTACAGTGTTACTAGTAAAAAGACTGTACCAAGCAACAGTTTTAACAGTGTCATGTCACAGAATGTTTGCAGATTTGAGCCTGTGGAAAATACTTTATGCACTAATGATAAATCATTACTGGTAGTCTATGACTTAATAATAGCTCCTAGATAAAAATGTCAGTTATTGTCCCTGCTGCCTCTTAGCACTACTGATTTTCTTTTACTGTCACTTGCCCTCTTCCCCCTCCTTTATGCTGTGATAGCTCTAAAGGAAAACTTTGCTACCCAATAGGCTTGTGGATTAAGAAATAAATCTATTAGGGAAAGTAGAGTTTTATGCTTCTAGACGGGGCTGATGTGCCTATTCAGTGACCTACTGCCAAAACTAGCTTTTTCATGAGCTAGTTGAGTTTTTCCACTTAGCTTCACGTTGGGCCAAGGTCAAGGGCCTCTTACTAGTTTCAAAAATGAGCAATGAGAAAGAATGAAATCTGGCCATGTGTTGCAACATGGATAGAACTTGAGGGTGTTATGCTGAGCAAAGTAAGTCAGCCAGAGAAGGACAGATACCATATGTTTGCATGTATAGGAGGATTAGGAGGAACTTAATGGAGGACCATGGGGGAGAAGAAGGGGGAAAATGGTGGGGGAGAGGGAGGGAGGCAAACCATGAGAGACTCTTGAATGCCGAGAACAAATCAATGGCTGATGAGTATTATATGGAAACCAACTTGACAAGAAACCATTTTAAAATAAATAAATAATGCAAGAAATAAAAAAATGAACAGATTTGCCTAATATCTGTTGAGTGGCTGCTAAGAAGTATTTGATAGACATCTTATTCTCACAGTCACCCTGTGAGCGATGATACTATTACTCAAATTTAAGATATGAACAAACAAAGGCTCAGAAAAAGGTTCAGTAATTCACCAAAACTATATTGATGGAGTCAAAATTCAAAGACAGGTATCAAACCCCAGAGAGTATCTCTTCTGCCTTCTGCGCTGTTATAAGCACTTCATATATTAATGTGATTCACTAAATCTAGACTCATTCATTCATCCAGGCTCCAGTAAGCATGTGTTGAACAGTGTGTTGGGTACCATGTTACTTGCTGAAACTTCATGAGATCAGGGTTACTGGGAAGTTGAGTTTCATGTGGAGGTAGGTCAGGTGGCTGTGTTGACTATTCAGCAGAAGTATGGATTGGTTCTGCCCAGGATGGGCCCCTAAGCATTTTGTACAACAAGAATTTGAAGAGAACTAGGTAACAGAAAGTGAGAAGGTACTAATGACTAGTTTTACACTTTTAAAAAATATCTCTAGGTTTGATCACTTTTAAGTATGTTATTATGGTTGTATTTCTAAATATTCTCTGTGTGTTTCCTGTTAGGGTGGGTAACAGAAATTATTTTCATTAGAGATTTGGAAGGCAAGAGGGAAGCCTTCCTGCTCAACTCAAGGATCCTTTGATCCTCCTTCAGTTTCTCTGACTTCTAGGCCAGGGATGTGTTTAGCTCCATGACAAAGGACATCAGCTTCTCTCACAGGACACTTTACCAAGGTTAGAGGCAGTCCCATTCTGTCCTCAGAAATGTGCAGCCAGCTGGGGCTCATAAACGCCAGCTTATCCCTGTGCTCCTCCTGCACACCCATCTTCCCTTCCCATTTATCTGTGTCCTATGCATTTCAAGCTCCAACATCAGAAGCAAAGGAAGCAGTCTTACTACCAGTTTCCACATTGTGTGAGGTCAAATCCTATATTAAAACCTCTGATTGAACTCTAACTAATACACTAAGAAAAGAGAGGTCTAAATGTTCTCCCTTCACATTTTCTAGATTACATGACCTAACTGTATCTAATACTCTTTGAACCTGAAATGTTTATGTGCCTCAGGGATCACGTACCTCTTTTCTTCCTGGTTCATGCTGTAGACTAAATTCTATATGTTGAAACAAAATTCATATGTTGAAACCTAATCCCTAATGTGATAGTACTTGGAGGTGGGCCCTTTGGGAGGTGATTGGGTCATTGTGTATTACATGTTATATGTTATGGCTGTACCATTATTTACTTAAATTATACAAGTAATAGACACACATAATAAAGAATGTGTGCTGAAAGCTATGAAGTATAAAATAAAATCAGCCCTTTCCCATAGCCTCATTTCCATTCTGCTATTGCAATCACTGCTAAAATTTCATTATATTAGTCATACTGAGTTGAATATTACAAATTTAAATTCTGTTCTATCCTTCTATTTTTTGATTTGTCAACATTAAACAGTAACTATTCACTTCCTGAAATAAAGGATGAAAATTCACTGTATCTAGAACGTATCCCATTCCCTTGCACAAAGTAGATATTACCAATTATTTTTAATTTTCAAATACTAAATTTAACTTTAAACTGTATTTTTAAGCTTCTATTTTTCTATCAACTTTTAATAATGTCTACTATTTCCCTTCTATGAGAGATAAGGAAATTAATTTACCCACTGACCTTTTCCTAAATCTTATATTTCACCATTCTGTATGTCAATTTCTGTTGGCTATATCATGATTACTGCAATATCAAGATTGATAATATTGACTAGTATGTTCAGTCTCATCAGTGTGGTTAAGAACACTCTCCTTTAATTCCAGTTTTTTTCCCCAAGAAATGATATTTGTTATATCCACTCTTAAATATACCCATTTACAACCAGATAAAATATTTGAACCAGAAAAAAGAGCAATAAAATCCTATGTAACTAAAACTTCTAAAAGGCAAAGGCTAATGGTTTCTCTTTTATTTATTTTCAGAGTTCTTCATTTCAGGGTCACTTTTAAATGTCTTTTTCTTATATTTTCTGTAACACATCCTTGAATCACAAGGGATACATTTGCAACTGAGAAGAGTTGGATGTACTACTTGCTGTAGCAGGGGAGGCACACACGGATGGGAATCATAGGGCATCTCAGTAAGAGGGTGTTAGAATTAACTGACGATGGGATTTGGGTTTGTGTTAGATGATTTGGGAGATAGTTTAAGTAATTAGGGTTTGCTTTAGATTGCATACTTTCAGGAAGTGAGAGTAATTCTATGCTTGAGTATCTTAGTAAATTAGGGGGAAAAGATTTGATGGACGTTAAAGCCATAATTGATAAAGAAGGAACAATCACTCTTATGAGTCAGAATAAGAGATGTTGGTCATTGTTGAGGTTTGGATATTGTTCATGTTTGTTTGTATTCAGACGTGATTATGTAGTGGTCATTATTTGTCTGTTTCATCATTGTCACAGAGTGGCCTTGTCTGGCGTTCATGTTTTGTGAAACTATTTATGTTCAACAGGAGAAACCGAGATCCAGCAGTGATTGCCAGGCCAGCTCATAGCAGCAAAACTTACCTGACAATGCCAGGCCACCTGGTTGTCTGGGGTTGCTATCTACCTACCTACCTACCTACCTACCTACCTGCCTACCTACCTACCTAGGGGTTACTAGCTAGCTGTCTGTCTATCTTTCCATCCTGTTCATAGCTTATCCATATATATATATGGATATACACACGTGTGTGTGTATATTATTTATATATACAAAATTTTATGTATATACGTGTTTATAGTCTTATATAGAGATGTGTGTATGCTTATTTGCATATGTGTATATATACACATATGCACACACACACACACAAAGATATCAGTGATTCCTAATTGGGGGATATTATGCTCCTCACTTTCTCACATACTAGGGATGCTGCTGAGTATTCCATAATGCGCATGATAAATCTTCACAACATAGAATTCAGGCCCAAAATGTCATAGTACTGAGCTTGTGAGGTTGAGAAATTCTGGTGTATAGATACATGTACGTGTATCTGTAAAATAACGCATATACATATGTATTTTACATATATACATATATGTGCATATGCATGTACACAGTATAATAGTTGAGAAATTTTCTGAGTCCCTACCTGTCTTCCAATTTTTCCAAATTTATTTTCTTCTTACACTTGATTAATAACTTGACTAGATATAGAAGTGCAGGCTTAGGATTTGAAAATATTACTCCACTCTCTTTTATCATTCAGTATTGCTGATGAAAAGTCTGAGGTAAATATGGTTTTTAATTTTTTGACATGTTTTTTATTCTCCCTCTTTATTGAATCTTTTAAGATTTATCTATCTAGGTATGGGTTCTTTTGTAACGTTTCCGTTAATTCTCTGGGTCCTTTTAACATGAATATACTATTCTTCAGTTCAGAAAATTTTCTCTTAGTTCTTAAATGTTTCCTCTCCTCCATTAACTCTGTCTTCTGTGCTTTTTGAGCCTTTCTTCCACATGTTATAACCCTTGCACTCTGTCATTTTATCATATAGCCTAGAAAAAGTCTTTATTTTTAATGTATTTAATTAGTTATTTTTTAAATTTTAAAATTTTAAATCCAAGTTAGTTAACATATAGTGTAATGATGATTTCAGGAATAGAATTTAGTGACTCATTACTTACATAGAACACCCAGTGCTTATCCCAACAAGTGTCCTCTTTAATGCCCCTCACCCATTTAACCTGTTCCCCCACCCAACACCCTGCCAGCAACCTTCAGTTTGTTCTCTATATTTAAGAGTCTCTTATGGTTTGTCCCCTCTCTGTTTTTATATTATTTTTTGCTCCCTTTCCCTTATGTTCATATGTTTTGCTTCTTAAATTCCACATATGAGTGAAATCACATCATGTTTTTCTTTCCCTGACTTATTTAGCTTAACATAATACATTCTGGTTCCATCCATGTTGTTGCAAAAGCCAATATTTCATTCTTTTTGATCACTAAGTAGTATTCCATTGTAATATTCTTCATCCATTGGTTAGTGGAAGGACACTGGGCTCTTTCCATAATTTGGTGGTTGTCAATAGTGCTGCTGTAAACATTGGGGTGCGTGTGCCCCCTTCGAAACAGGACACCTGTATCCCTTGGATAAATACCTAGTAGTGCAATTGCTAGGTTATAGGGTAGTTCTAGCTTTAATTGTCTGAGGAATGTCCACACTGTTTTCCAGAATGGTTGCACCAGTTGGCATTCCCACCAGCAGTGCAAAAATGGTTCCTCTTTCTCTACATCTGCACCAACATCTGTTGTTGCTTCAGTTGTTAATTTTAGCCATTCTGACAGGTGTGAGGTGGTATCTCACTGTGGTTTTGATTTGCTCAACATTTCCCTGATGAGGAGCGATGTTGAGCACTTTTTTTTATGTGTTTCTTAGTCATCTGGCTGGCTTCTTTAGAAAAGCTCTATTCATGTCTTTTGCCTTTTTCCTCACTGGATTATCTGTTTGTTTGCTTGTTTGTTTGTTTTTTTGGTGGGGGGAGTTGAGTTTAATAAGTTCTTTATAGATTTTGGGTACTAACCCTTTATCTGATACGTCATGTGCAAAAAACTTCTCCCATTCCTTCGGTTGCCTTTTAGTCTTGCTGATTATTTCCTTCACTGGGCAGAAGCTTTTTATCTTGATGAGGTCCCAGTAGTTCATTTTTGCTTTTGTTTCCCTTGCCTCTTGAGACATGTCAAGTAAAAAGTTGCTGCAGCTGAGATCAAAGAGATTGTTGCCTGTGTTCTCTTCTAGGATTTTGATGGCTTCCTGTCTTACGTTTAGGTCTTTCATCCATTTTGAGTTTATTTTTGTGTGTGGTGTAAGAAAGTGGTCTAGTTTCATTCTTATTCATGTTGCTGTCCAGTTTTCCTGACACCATTTGCTGAAGAGACTTGTCTTTACTCCATTGGATATTCTTTCCTGCTTTGTCAAAGATTAGTTGGCCATACATTTGTGGATCCATTTCTGGGTTTTCTATTCTGTTCCCTTGATCTATGTGTCTGTTTTTGTGCCAGTACCATATTGTCTTGATGATTATAGCTTTATAATAATACATATTGCTTGAAGTCCAGAAGTGTGATGCCTCCAGGTTTGTTTTTAGTTCTCAGGATTGCTTTGGCTATTCAGAGTCTTCTCTGGTTCTGTTAAAACTTTAGGATTGTTCTCTCTCTGTGAAGATTTCTGGTGTTATTTTGTTAGGATTTGCATTGAACATGTAGATTGCTTTGGGTAGTATAGACATTTTAACAATCTTCCTATCCATGAGCATGGAATGTTTTCCCGTATTGTGTGTGTGGTTTTTTTAATTTCTTTTAAAAGTTTTCTGTAGTTTTCAGTGTATATATTTTTCATCTTTTTGGTATAGGTTTATTCCTAGATATTTTATGGATTTGGTGCAGTTGTAAATGGGATCGATTTCTTGATTTCTCTTTCTGTTGCTTCATTGTTGCATAGAATGCAACTGATATCTATACATTGATTTTTATATCCTGTGACTTTGCTGAATTCATGTATCAGTTCTGGCAGTTTTTTGGTGGAGTCTTTTGAGTTTTCCACGTAGAATATCATGCCATCTGCAAAGACTGAAAGTTTGACGTCCTCTTTGCTGATTTGGATGACTTTTATTTTTTGTGTTGTCTGATTGCTGTGTCTAAGGCTTCCAATACTATGTTGACTAACAGTGGTAGGAGTGGACATCTTGTTATGTTCCTGACCTTAAGGGGAAACCTCTCAGTTTTTCTCCATTGAGGATGTTAGCACTGGGACTTTTGTTTACAGTCTTCATGATCTTGAGGTAGGATCAGATCATTCTATCCTTACTTTCTCCAGTATTTTTATCAAGAAAGGATGCTGTATTTGTCAAGTGATTTTTCTGCATCAATTGAGAAGATCATGTGGTTCTAGGTTCTATCCATTCTTTTATTAATGTGATGTATCACACTGAATGCAGATTTTGAACCAGCCTGGCATCGCAGGAATAAATCCCACTTAATTGTGATGAATAATTCTTTTAATGTATTGTATCTGGTTTGCTAGTGTCTTGTTGAGAATTTTTGCATCTGTGTTCACCAAGGAAAATTGGTCTGCAATTCTCCTTTTTAGTGGGGCCTCTGTCTGGTTTTGGAATCAAGGTAATGCTGGTCTTGTAGAATGTTTGGCAGTTTTCCTTCCATTTCTATTTTTTTTTTAGAACAGCTTCAAAAGAATAGGTGTTAACTGTTTAAATATTTGGTAGAATTCCCTGGGAAGCCATCCAGCCCTGGACCCTTCTTGGTTGAGAGATTTTTTATTACTGATTCAATTTCTTTACTGGTTATGGGTCTGTGCAAATTTTCTATTTCTTCCTGTTTCAGATTTGATAGTTTTTGTGTTTCTAGGAATTTGTCCATTTCTTCTCAATTTGGTGGCATATAGTTGCTCATAATATTCTATTATTATAGTTTGTATTTCTGCTGTGTGGGTTATGATCTTTCCTCTTTCATTTGTGATTTTATTTATTTTCCTTTTTCTTCTTTGTTTTCTTTTTCTTTTTGATCAGTCTGTCTAGGGGTTTATCAATTTTGTCAATTCTGTTCTACTGTTTTATTTGTTTATTTTAGTCTATTTCAATATCATTGATTTCTGCTCTAATCTTAATTATTTCTCATCTTCTGTTGAATTGGGCTTTATTTGCTGTTCCTTTTTCAGTCTTTTAGGTATAAGGCTAGGCTGTGTGTTTGAGATTTTTCTTCCTTTTTAGGAAGGCCTAGATTGCTATAGATTTCCTGCTTATGACTACCTTTGTTGCATTCCAGAGGTTTTGGGCTGTCATGTTTTCATTTTCATTGGTGTCTATGTACTTTTTAATTACTTCTTTAATATCTTGATTAACCCATTCATTCTTGAGTAGGGTATTCTTTAATTTTCAAGTATTCATGGGCTTCCCAAATTCTTTTCTTATGGTCGATTTTGAGTTTAATAGTATTGTGGTATGAAAATACACAAGACATGATCTTGATCTTTTTGTACTTGAGGCCTGATTTGTGACCCACTATATGATATTTTCTGGAGAATGTTACATGTTCACTTGAGAAGAATTCTGCGCTTTTAGGATGAGAGATTCAGAATATATCTGTTAAGTCTATCCAGTCTAGTGTGTCTTACAAAACCGTTGTTTCTTGTTGATTTTCTGCTTAGATGATCTGTCCATTGCTATAAATAAGATGTTTAAGTCCCCTACTATTATATTATTATCAATGAGTTTCTTTATGTTTATTAATAATTGATTGAGATACTTGGGTGTTCCACAATAGAGGCATAAATATTTACAATTGTTAGATTTCTTGATGGATAGACCCCTTAAATATGATATAATACTCTTCTTCATATCTTGTTAACAGTCTTTATTTTAAAATCTAGTTTGTCTAATACAAGTATGGCTACTCGAGTTTTCCTGTGACAACCATTATCAACCTGATGGTTCTTTATCCCCTTACTTTCAATTTGCAGGTGTTGTTTTGTTAACCATTCTGATACCCTATGTCTTTTGATTGGAGTGTTTAGTCCATCGACATTTAGTGTGGATACTGAAAGATATGATTTAGTGCCATTGTGTTGCCTCTAGTGTTGGTGTTTCTGGTGATGTTCTCTGGTCCTTTCTAGTCTTTGTTGCTTTTGGTATTTTTGCTTCATTTTGTTTGGTCTTTTCCCCACTCATAGAATTCCCCTTAAATTTTCTTATAGGGCTGGTTTAGTGGTCATGAACTCCTTTAGTTTTTGTTTGTCTGAGAAACTGTTTATATCTCCTTCGATTTTGAATGACCAGTTTGCTGGATAAAGAATTCTTGGCTGCGTATTTTCCTGATTCAGCACATTGAATATATCTTGACACTCCTCTCTGGCCTGCCAAGGTTCTGTGCATAGATCTGCTGCAAACCTCATCTGTCTTCCTTTAAAGGCCTTGCTGCCTCCATAATTCTTTTTTTGTCTGTATATTTTATGAATTTGACTTTGGTATGCCTTAGTGATGGTGGTTTTTGTTGAATCTAATGGGAATTCTCTGTGCTACTTAGATTTTGATGTCTGTGTTCTTCTCCAGATTAGGAAGGTTTTCCATTATAATTTGCTCACATAAACCTTCTGGCCTTTTTTTCTCTTTTTTGATGTTCTTGGACTACTATGATTTGTATGTTATTTCTTTTTTATAAGTCAGTGGGGTCTCTTAGTCTTGTATTGTGGTGTTTTGTTTTTGTTTCTTTCTCTTTTTTCTTCCTCAGTATTCTCCATAATTTTATCTTCTATATTGCTAATTCGCTCCTCTGCTTTGTCTGTTTTTGTCATTGTGGCATCCATTCGAGATTGCATCTCAGATATAGCATTTTTAATTTCACCCTGATTAGATTTTATTACTTCTTTTATCTTCACAGAAAGGGGTTCTATGTTTTTTTCAACTCCAGCTAGTATTCTTATTATTGTGCTTCTAAATTCTCATTCAGACATCTTGCTTCTATCTGTGTTGATTATGCCCCTGGCTGTCATTTATTCCTATTCTTTCTTTTGGTATGATTTCTTCATTTTGTCATTTTGGGGTAAGAAAAAAATAATAAATTAAAAATTAAAAAATTAAAAACAAAACAAAAAATCAAAGAGAGCTAAATCCTAAGTTTGCTTTGCTCTGTTTATTTGAAGAAGCTTGATAGAATGTAGAATAAAGGAAAGTAAAGAAAAAAGTAAGAAAAAATTAAAAGTTTTGTATGGTAAAATAGGATAAAATGAAAATAGGAAAATGAAATAGAATAAAAATTTTTTAAAAAATAAAGTATAAAAAAGAAAAAATTCTTTCTATATGTGAGAAAGTGGAAGAAAGAAAAAAGAAAGTAATTTAAACAAAAACAGAAGGGAAGAAAACAGATTAATAAATGAGCCAGCAAACGGAATGAAATCCAAATGAAGTTATGTTTAGTTTCCCCTAGAATAGAAACTATGAAGCACTCTATAGTCCATATACTAGGGAGGTACAGTGACTTGTACTCGTCTTCTAGGGGATATACTTAGAGGGCACAGTTGGGCAGGGCTTGGTGTAATGGCTCCATTCTCCACTAGGTGACACTGCTTAGCTTACTGGGGTGGATCAGTGAGGTGCACATGTGCTGGAAAGGTAGAAGTGGCTTCACCCAGGTCCCTGGTCTTTGGCACAGGAACTTCCTCACAGACCCATGATCAAACACCCTTCATTGTCTCATGCCTCTGTCCACTCCACACCTCTACCCTCTCCATGTCCAAGCTCTCTGCCAGAGTTTTCTTTCAGATTCTGTTGTGTTTCAGAAACTCACACTTCAGAGACCATGGAGGCTTGGACCTAACATCGACTCCTTTGAGGAGAGTGTCTCTGAACAATGGCTGGGTGCCGACTTGCCCCAGAAAAAGGTTCATGCAGTTGCACAGGGCAGAGGTTCAGCTATTATGGCAAACTGCAACACACAGCTGGCGCCAGGTTTCATCCCATTCTGGCATCTTCGTCCCAATACCAGCAAACATGACTGCTTTCTGGGGTCTGCTGGGACCTTTGCCTCTGGAGACACAGTATGTCCTCTACCAGATGTTCTCCACTTCTTTCTGTGTGGCACAGAAACCCCTCAGACCTTGCTGCCTACCCCTGGGGATTCACCCGATTTCCTCACCAGAGCACCTCCAGGCACTGAGCTCTGGAACTTCAGACTCTGTGCACCACTCTTTATAGAATCCTGGTGGTATTGAAACCCTCTCCTTTTTTCCCCATCAGTGATTTTGGGGAACAGATTTCTTGCTCAGTCCTCTGTGAGTGCTTACACTCATTCTCTTTCTTTTCAGCTCCTTTTAGGGGAGTAGCTTGCAGGATCCTGATGTGTTGCACTCTCTCTCTTTCTCTTTCTCTGTCCTGTCTGAAATGGACAGGCTTCCTATCTTCTGTAGTTTTTCTCTCCCCTGGTTCACCTCTCCACACCGTGTGTCTGCTGTGTTCTATGGCTCAAGTTATTCAGATTGTTGTGTTAATCCTCAGATCAATTTCCTAGGTGTTCAGAATGGTTTGGTGTTGATCAGGCTGAATTTCAGGGATGAGACAAAGTCAGGGTCTCCATGCTGCTCCACCATCTTCCAGAGATCTCTGAGAATGTTTTTAATTTGGATCACTTATTTGACCTAAAGCCATGTTTAATTAAAAAAGTAAATTTATTGTTTTTGTTTTTAAAAATCATATAATTTTCAAGAATTTTTATATTTTTAAATGTTCTTTATCATGTTATCCTGGTTTTATTTTTAAAATCCATTATCATTTGAAAATCTCTGAAGTTATTAATTATATATTTTAATTACTTTTTTCTCTAATGACTTGTTTCCTAGGCAGTTTTATGATTTCTGTCATCCATAGTGTTGATTGTTCTTAACTCTCTGTTCCATCTCAATTGCCCATTCATAATTAATAGAATGATTAGATTAAGCAGAGAGCCTGGAGACCCAAACAATTGCCAGAAGGATGACTTCACTCTGGAGATGGAGCAGAATAAGTTATTTCCCTCAAGGATAGATTGGATTTTCTAGTTTTCTGCACCTTATCCATGGTGGAAGTCAGGATTGTTCAAACTCCAGTGTGCCTCTCTCATAGAACCTTACATCCTCCCCAGACAGATTATAGACTTTCATTAATTTATGTCAGGATTTTACCATAAAGGGAAAATCCCTTGGTGTTAGTCACTGTGTTTTCCCACACAAGAAAGGAATGGTTACTCTCTCAGCTCTTTTGTATTCAATTATTTCATGACTTTTTCTGATGGATGCAAGCCACACTTTTGGGAAAACCACTGACAGGGATCTTGGGCTTCTGTGTCCAGGACCTTTCTGGATGTTGGTGCAAGATACACAGGGCGCGAGTCTATGTGAATGGGGACCCCTGGGGTTGGGCGGTGCACAGCTGGAGAACTACAGCTCTGTGATCTCACCTGCTCTGATTTTTCTGTCAATCTTGATCTGGCTTGTGAAATATCTCTAAGTTTTTATCTTCATGGATTCCCAATGATCTCATATTTTTTGTATTATGTATATTATTTTAAGTATTTAATATGACTTTGGAAGGAAGGAAAAACAAGTATTCTTAGCCCAGTGACTTGAATTAGAAGCCATGCTTTAGATTTATTTTTCCTGGATATTAACTCTACTTAGATTAATCACCTAAATATTATAACTCCAAAACTGATAGAAGAGGAGAAATAAGCAAGTTTATCATAAAATTTATATGTTAAATTTTTAATTTTATTTATGAAAAACTATTCTTCATAATAACACAGAGGTCACTGAATAATTCTTTGGGAACTGTCTTTATTAGCTTCAGATACTTTAAACAGAGAAACATGTTAAATAAAGGTATATGTAAGTCAGAAACAGAATTGTAAGAATGGAAATTATTCTTTTTAGATAAATGATAATATTTATGTCTCAGAGTTCCTCTACTGAATATTTCAGGTAAGATAAGTAAATTTATTTCAAGGAGCAAAGGATTAGAAGTCTTGATTAGGTAGCCTTGAAACTTCTAGCTTAGGAAGGAAGAGACTAGAAAAAGAGGGTAAAAAAGACTGGTTGTTGACTCTTTCTATCCTAAAATAATAAATGGAAAACAATCGGTTGTGTCTTGGCTTAATACTTGTCAACCAAATAAGGACAAGAAACGTGTCACAGGCTGGGTTCCCTGAAAAGCAAACTCTAAGATGGAGACCTACATGCAGAATAAGAGCATTTGGGGGTGCTTTTAGAATCAAAGCAATGGAAGGGAGGAAAAAGAAGCAGGAGAACATAGTTGGATTAGGATGTAGACCAACCAAGATCTTAGCCCACCCCACAGGGAGCCCTGGAACACATCTGTGCTTCAGAGATGTCTCTAATAAGGATAAAGGAGGCTAGCCTTCATGTACCCAGATCGATCAGCTATTGGATATAGGCACACCTGAAAACAGGTGTGACTGGGCTATGGAAACTTTCTTTTACTGAATACAGCCTTCAAAAAGGCTAATAGTTGATGGCTGTCTTCTGCTATCACACATACCTAGCAGCCAGCAAAATAATTTCTTTATTGCTGAAAGGCGATCTAGGCAGTATATCATGCATCAACCATAATGCACCCTTTCTACCACTTGAATTCTCTTCTTCTTACAAGTTATAGGAGCACCTTTCTTCTCTTGGTGAAAGAGAAGTTTAAATGAGCAAGGTTAGTGGAACAAACTAGCCCTAGTTACTAGTCCAGGTTCCAACAGCATAACAGGAGATGTTTCTCAAAGGCCGTAAATACTGATTACAGATGCAGTGCCCTTGCTCCAGAATCCTAGAGGATTCTTTTTATTTTTTATTTTTTTATTTTTTATTTTTTATTTTGAAAAATTTTTAAATATATTTTTATTTATTTCTAGGAGAGAGAGAGAGAGAGAGACAGCGTGAGCAGGGGAGGGTCAGAGAGAGAGGGAATCACAGACTGAGACAGGCTCCAGGCTCTGAGCTGGCAGTCAGCACAGAGCCCGACGCGGGGCTCGAACCCACGAACCGCGAGATCATGACCTAAGCGAAAGTCGGACGCTTAACCGACTAAGCCACCCAGGCGCCCCATAGAGGATTCTTTTTATGACATATTCCCCCTAGGGCTTGTCATAAAGTCCATATGATATCTTTTCCACTGCTGATATCTCTGGTACCACAGGGATATGACTACAATTCAAGAGATTTGACTGAGCCATGTGACTACAACTCAGAGAATGCCTACACTGCAGCCCAGAATTGCTACAGATCCTTTCTTGCTCTGGAGCCTGCTCATTGCTGTCTATCTTTCAGGCACTAGCTATATCCCCAGGTGTGAATTTTATGCTGCCTCCAGACCTACCAGCCCTGTGTTCCATTATTTATGGTGGGAGGCACAAAATGCAATATTTTGTCTACTTTGGAGAGAATGCCCTAGCATGCTGAAATCCTGAAATTTTTATTAACCTGGTGAGCCCCTGAACCTTCATAGGATTTATTTCACACTCTCTGGAATACATATGACTTATCAAGACATTCATCATACTAACCACTTCTTGCTCATCCAGTCCAATTAGAATAATGTCATTTATATAATAGTAGAACAGTATGATATTCTGTGAGATTGTCAGACAGTCTGGATTTCTTCAAACTATGTTATGTCGAGAGGACAGAATAGCTACTATACCCTAGAGCAAAACTGGAAATATATTCTGTTGTCTGTTCTTTTCTACTGACAAAAATACAAAAGAAAATATTCACCAGATCAAATCAATGACCACTTATCAAGTTCCTGAGGTCATGCTAATCAGTTCTAGCAAATATATCACATTGGGCACCACAGCAATAATTACACCTATTGTTTTCTTAAGTTTACAGTTAACTTTATCTTCCATGATTTGTTGCTTTTTGGTTTTGCATTTTGAGTTGTTGTTTTTTTTTCCTGGAATAAGATGGGTATTAAAGAAAGCTAGCTATGATGATGACTACGACTCCTGTATCTTTTAGGTATTTAGGGTTGATATTAATTTTTGTCATTCCCCTGCAGTGGGATATTGTTGTTTATTTACTATCCTAGCAGAGAGTTTAGGTGGAACAGTTTGAGAGATTTTTACTCAGTAAAATTTTTTTTTTTTTTTAAGATTTTTACTTATTTATTTTTAATAGCCTCTGCACGCACCACAGGCCAAGACCCTAATGTGTGGGATAGTGCCAAGTAGCAAATATAATCATGATATACTTGGAGACTCTAAAAATGATCATTGGATGAATCTGCAAATCTAGTGGACCAATTGTGAACTATGCCCAGGCCAGAACCCCATTTACTATCTTTATTTTATCCCACTGTAATAGGGGGTCATGACATACTTCAGGTCTCATGGCATCATCTCATCTCAGACCTGTGTCCAATAGTTCTTGAAATATTTAGATATTTGTCTTTGCTCAGTGTACAATAGCTTTAGTAAATACCTTAAGGTCTTTTTTGGATAGGATTTGGAAATTATGTCCAGGTACAATCACTGTGACTTTGCAGGGATCTTTTTTTTCTGGTGATTAGTATCTTTTTCAAAAGTCAGTGCATTTGAGGTGTGAAACCTGGCTCTGAGATGCAAGCTGGGTAAGACATAGTGACTTTTTACTTGAGTATTTACCCTTACCCACAGCTCATTACCTAACTTTTTTTTTATCATTGATTTTATAGATGGAGTAATATACTTTTGGCTACTTATTTATCATTCCCCTTGGGATGTTATATTCTATTAGCCATCTCCTTAACTCTCCTCAACTCTTGATCCCCCTGACTTGACTCTAGCCTTACTGTTCATTATGGCAAATGCATTCATCTGCATGTTTCTAGTTAAGTGTTGCCACCTTGTCACTATTATGTTGGGTTCTGTAATCTCCATTGCTATTGGTGATCTCAGACCTGTGGTATATAATCCACAGATTGGTCTAGAGAGAACAATAGATGAACTTCTTAGTGATGTTGTAACCAGTGTGATCAGCATATTCATTATTGTTTTGGTAAATAGTGGATCCCACTGACCCTCCCATGGGATTTCTGACCTTATACAATACATCCCATCTAATATGTACATATTTCTGAGATTTCCATCTCTTATTCCAGCATCTGCCATGGAAATTCTGACATTGCCACTTCACTTAGAATGGGCCATCTAAAGGGCGTGCTAGTAAATGCCAGCCTAGCTTTGTGTTCACATGATTTCCTGGTGTCCTTGCCAGGGTGATATATGGTATATAATTGAAGAGTACTGCCAGATTTATTTTCTGCCCTCTCCCTTGTTTCAGCATCATCAGAATCCAATCCCAAGCATATACTCCTACCCCATGCTGGTATATGGCCAGGTTCTAGTGCTCTTTTGAGGTTTAATCCCCTTTTAGCCCTTATTAGACCTAACACTTCCCTACCTGGGTTATTATAAAATTTTGCCTAATTCATTGTTTTGGTGGCCAAAAGGTGAGGAGAAGGTAGATCCTGAAGACATGTTATGTTATCTTTCGGTATAGATTTCTTTGCATTTTATTTAGACAAAGGGGGATTGTTAATTCTACTAAGGTTAGGTACTTGGGTCATTTCTACAAGTTAAAAGGGTTCAGGGGAATCTGCACATTTTCAAGATTTTTAGATGTATCACCCCACATATACTGATTCCAGGTATCAATGCTTCATTCTTCCACAGTAAAGACACTGACCTGAGCATGGCACATCAGCCTTGACTGAGAATGTAATTTTATTCTGGAGCTTGGTACTCTAACAGTTCATTATGGGGGTGGCCCTCAGTTTTCTCTGCCCTCTTTGGGTAGGAGATTAAGACCTTTTGACACCAAGAGCCTAGCTGGCTTTCATACTTAGATTTTAGTTACATAGTAAGCACTTTTAAGCTTAAATATCACTTTTAGATTGTTTATTTATTTTTTTGTATTTCTGCAGAAGGTTGATAAAGCTTAGCAAGAGCAACCCAATGCCAATATCTTTGAGGATACTGTTTCCTCCATAATGCTGTAATGTGTCATACAAGCTAATGAAGTCTCTTCCACAGTATGACATTACAGTTTGCCACCAATGAAAGTTTTAATAATCCCATTGCTACCTGTACTCAAGAGCTACTTGTGTTCACCTACTACTGATAACAGGCTCCTTGTTTCCATTCCTAGACAGGGACAGATGATCCAGCTTCAGCATCCCAGTCAGTGTCTGGTTTCTCTGACCACTGACCATATAGAAGATTGTTTTCCCTGGGAAGCTGACTCTTAGATAGAGATTAATGTGCAGAATCAGGTTTATTAAAGAGTGCCCTTGTGGAGGGAGGAACAGGAAAGAAAATGTGACTCAGCAGAGGGAGAAGTGGACTAGGACTAAATCCCAGCAAAGGCTTAAGCTGGTGCCTTGGGAGATTCTGGAAATGTAATGGTCCATAAGAAGTATATCAGCTTGGGACCAAGAGGTCTTTTTACCACCTCATTGATAAATGTAGGTGTGCATGCTTCCCCTCAAATGAAGCATGAAGTTTTCTTCAGCCAAGGTAATTCTGAAAGAGGACTGGCATATCAAGGTTGCTTCCAGCAGCTGGGGACAATATCCTTCTTTGGAAATGGTGATCTAGATGATATATCATAGCATCCATTACACTATATGATCCATTATAGCTGAAGAGCCACCTTACAAACTGAGGATGGAAACCAAAAACTGTGCCAAAATACTGCAAATAGTTTCTATTCTTGTCATTTTCAAAATGTTACTGAAAGAAAATAATTTAAACAGGAAAGATGCTCATCTGTTTGCCCATTTCCTCAAAAATGACACTTATTGAGAAAAACAACTTAGTCACTTGTTGGGATTCAGATGTGAAATAGATAGTCCTGCTTTCATGAAGATTATATTTTATAGGAAGGGACAGATCATAAATACATAAACGACAAATATATAAGTTATTTCAGATAATTTAGAAATGAGTATAGGTTATGTTTTAAAATTTTTTAATGTTTTTGTGTGAGAGAGGGAGAGAGAGAGTGTGAGCAGGGGAGGGTCAGAGAGAGAGGGAGATACAGAATCTGAAACAGGCTCCAGGCTCTGAGCTGGCAGTCAGCACAGAGCCCGACGCGAGGCTCGAACCCACAAACCGCGAGATCATGACCTAAGCGAAAGTCGGACGCTTCACCGACTAAGCCACCCAGGCGCCCCATGAAATGAGTATAGGTTAAATGGATAATTTAGTACACCTTATTGAGCACTAGCTCTATTCATATACTAAGTTCTATGTGAACCTTCTCTCCACATCATCTCTTTAATTAAACAAGGAAGCTATTAGACTAATGTGCCTTTAACGCTATTGCAACATACTTAAACTGAAATCTCAGCACTTACATGCCTTAAAGTTACTAAATCAAAATGCTAAAAACAACCGATCACAAACAGCCAACTAGGTTTTAAGTTATAGCTAATCAAACAATTTCCTTTCTTTGCTTCCACACTTTCTCTTTTGAGGATTTATCTTAAAATTTTTCAATGTTGTGATAGAGTGAAAGTGATACACATTCAGTAGAAACTGTACTTTGAATTTTGGATTTTGGTATTTTCCCAGGCTCACAATATGTGGTTTAGTCCTTTCGCAACACTGAGCAGTGACAGCGAGCTACATGCAGGTCCCAGTCAGCCCCGCGATTACAAAGGTGAACAACTGATATACTTACCATCATTCTGTACCCATGCAACCATTCTGTGTTTCACTTTCAGTACCGTATTCTATACATTATATGAGATTTTCAACACTTTATTATAGAATTGGCTTTGCATTAGATGATTTTGCCTAAATGACGCAGGCTAATGTTTTTGCTCTGAGCATATTTAAAGTGGCCTGGGCTAAGGTTTGATGTATTTTTGGCTTATTATATTTTCAACTTACCATGGTTTTATCGGGATGTAATCGCATCATAAATTGAGAAGATGTGTGGAAGTCTTTGCCTTACCTCCTGCGCACATAACACTCCTAACAACTTGTGGATTGATGCTGCCCAATTTCAATGGATTTTTGCTCAAATAAACTCTCACTATTTTTAATATGCCTCAGTTTTATTTTTTAACACCTCAGTGGATTGACAGTCCCACTGGGGCAATCAAAGAGGCAAGTAGAAAAAGTGCAAACCATAGATGAATCTGATTAAGATTCAAATAAATCAACCAGATAACTCTTATGTTGTATTTCTAAAAGTACTATTGCAGATCCACCAGAGTCTGGATTAACTACAGTTTTTGTTTAAAATGGAGATGCTAAGAACCTACCTCAGATTTATGGAATCAAAATTGCTAGGTTGGAGTCTGGGGATGTGTATTTTACAAGCATTGAAGGTAATACGGATGCATAGTTGTGTTTGAGAGGAACATGTGAAAATGGCACCTGAGAAGGGGTTGTGATAATTGCTTGCAGGAGGAGAAAAATGATTCAAGGGACAAAGAATCTTGAGAAGCACCATGAAAACGAATGAAATTTAGATCAATGAAGAGGGGATAATGTGTTTCAGATAGGAGAAATCTTTGAGATAAATACATGAGTAAAACATATTTAAAGAGATAATTGAAAAGATCAGATAGAATGACATACAGATTGATGAACAGTAGGAAATGAAGTTGAAAAAAGTTTGCATCAGGTGCTGGGGAGCTTTGAATGCTAGAATTAAGGATTTTTACTTTATTCTGAAAGCAATGGGGAATATTTATTTATGCCAAAGGAGAGTATTGACACAAGCCAAGTTTTGAGAATATTAATTTGGTTGTGATATGTAGGATTGTCTGAAATGAAGAGACTGTAAACAGGATCTCAGTTAAGACACCATGGAGATTAAACCCAGGTCTGACTTCAACAGCCTAGGTTAAGAAGAGAAAGCGGAAGAGTACGTGGATGTAAGAGAGACTACAGAAAGAGTAGTCTGTTTTATATTCAGACTTCCATTTTTTATGAAAGCTGACATTTATTATTCTGAAAGATGTGGACAAGCTTAAATAAGATAAATACCTCACTTGATAAGTGGATATGCATGTCAAATGCTTGGTCTAGTCACTGACATGACACTGACTCAATGAATGCCAGCTCCAATACTGATCGTTCACATGCAATGAAACTTTGTGCTGTACTAGAGAAAAATTGACCAGAATCAGGAGTTCTGGACCAAATACTGGCAGGGTCTTGCTTTTAGGTAACTTTTGCTGTTTTGTCTAGGGTATGTGGACAGTTACACAAGATGGCATTCAGTTCCTTTAATGTTCTGAAGTCTATGATTTTAAGAAATGATAATTTAATAGATGTTATGATAGATTTCTTATATATGAATATGCATTATATGTCATAAATATAGTAGCAATTTTTTGAGTCACTTCTAACACATAAAGTTTTTTAAAAAGCTTTATGTGTTTAAAAAAACACATAAAGTTTTTTTTTTAATTCCTTATTTATGCTATTTTCAGTATGGCAATTTGGCATTTGAGTTTGAAGACGAAAATCTTAAAATTTAAACAAAAATCAAGTTTTAGTGTTCCATTAAAAATAAACAACATATTATAACAAAAGTTAGACCTGGACATCTTTCATTTGCCTACACTTGTAAAAGTACTTGTGGAAATCAGTTTTAAAATCCTGTTTCTAGGAAAAATAAAGAAACATAAAGAAATTTACACATGAACTTCCACATCTAAGAAACTGTAGAGCATCCATCTCTGCAAGTTGAGTTAATGACCAAGAAGAATGACTGTGAAATATCTTTCCATCATCTAAGAAGAGAATTATAAACTGATTTAGATCAGACTTGCCCTGTTGAAAATCTTATACTCCAAAGATAAAAAGAAGTACTTTTAAATTGGGGGAAATTACTTTCCTCAACTTTGGTTTAAAATAATGACAACTTGCCTTCTGTGATATCAACAATAACAGTAAAAAGGTGAACAGAGGTGGAATGTATGTCTTGTAAGCTTTAGGCAAGTATTTCTAGTCAAGCACATTTTTCTTTACTTATGTTTGTAGGCAGTCTAATGAACAAGCAACTTTAAAACAAATTGGGCTTATTTAGTAGCACTCTTGAAAAGTGAAAAGTTTGGTGTCAACACTAAGTTATTTCAGGGGCTCTGGGTGGTTCAGTAGGTTAAGTGTCCAACTCTTGATTTTGGCGCAGATCATGATCTTACAGGTTTGTGTGTTCGAGCCCCACATGAGGCTCTGTGCTGACAGTGCAGAGCCTTCTTGGGATTCTGTCTCTGCCTCTTTCTCTGCTCCTCCTCTGCTCATTCTCTCTCTCTCAAAAATAAGTACACTTAAAAAAGTTTAACAATGTGTTATTTTAAAATAGACTTTTTTTTTTACTAAAATAGACTTGATGCATAATTAATACATTAAAATTGAGATTCAGAATTTTTTAAAAGTTTGTTGTTTTTATGAAACTATTCCCCCTGGGAATAATTTAAAAAGCAAATTTCTCACATATATTAAAATGAATTTAGTTACCAAAGGGCATTTTATTATAGGCTTTTAGGTTCACATTTATTAAATTTATATGCATTTTATTGAGTCATATGTGTTGAATCTTGAATATTTTCAATTAACTGCCTGGTTTATCAGAGAAGTTGGTTAGCCTTTATCGTATGTATCAGTGTATGATATCAGCCCAAGTCCAAGTAAAAAGTACGCATAATGATCTTTTAATTTTTGTATCATTTTCATGCTCTTTTAATTTATGTATCATTTTCATAACATAATAGCATTTATGTTATTTCAAATTAGTTTTAAGATTATTAGAGTTAAATATTCTTGCTTTCTTTTTCAAAATTTCTTTTGTACCTTTAAATGCCTGAATGATAAAACTTAAAGATATAAATGATATGAAATGTAAAAAAGAATATGGGATATGTAATTTTGTTATAAGATCTATCTTAGGGCACCTAGGTGGCTCAGTTGGTTGAGCATCTGACTCTTGGTTTTGGCTCAGGTCATCATCTCCTGGTTCATGGGTTTGAGCCCAGAATTGGGCTCTGTGCTGACAGTGTGGAGCCTGCTTGGGATTCTCTCCTCTCTCTCTCTGCCACTCCCCTGCTTGGTCTCTCTCTCTCTCTCAAAATAAATAAAAACTTAAAAAAAAAATCTATCTTTCAAACTTACTTTAACAGGATCAATTGGCAGAGATGGAGATGAGGGAAGTGTCAGTTCTGTTAGGTAGTCACATGTAGACCTTGGCTGGGAAGCACAGTTATAAAAAACTGCAAATGGTCACAGAGCCATCCCAGAGGGGTGCAGAAGAATCATTCAGGAATAGGAGGCAGGATTTAGGTAGAGTCTTTCAGTTGTCCTTGGGGTATCTTAAAGGTATCATAAAGACCCTGGCTTGGAGATTTAGATTTTCTGGACCTGGAAATTTGTAAATTTCCTACTCTTCTTCCCTGACCCACTTAAGAAGAATTACCCCCATCAACATTCTTCTGAAAAGAGAAAGGGAAAAATGGTCCAAGAGGATTTTAGTAACAAGTCAAGCAGGTTTTGAATTTAGAAGGCATGCGTCAGAACTAAATATTCCCACTAACCCCATAACTATTAAAAGCAATTCCTAAAAGAATAATGCAAGATGTTGGAAGATTTATAGAATGATTTCAAATTTTCAGACCATTCTTGCTTATTTTTCCAGCAGTGTTCATTCCTAAATGAATATTTGACAAGGTAGGAGAAGGGGAACAGTAAGCTATCTTTATTCTATATTTTTTTTTTACCAATTCAAGCTAAGAAACTGTGGAAAAATGCCAGTGAAGAGCAAGAAATGTTAGTTAAACATAAATGCACAATAAAAAGAAATACTTGAAAGTGTTTGAATTATGGCATTCTGCATAGATTTTGGAAACAAGTTGCTGCTGGATTATTGGTGTGCTTTTGCTGAAGCTTTAATTTGTCTCAATTTGAGATCCTAATTTTATAAATACTCTGTGCAAATTGAAAGTGTTATTTTACTTCATTAACTTAAGTAGAGAAATAAGTCCATTGATAAGCAAGATGAATAGAAACCCAAGTACTCACAGCCACTTATTAATATAACTTTGGTTAATTCTCTCTCCTTTTTTTCTAGGGTGTTCACTGTACACTGAATGGTACATTTCTTGAATGTATTTTTTTGAAATTTTAAAATGTTTAATTCAGAAGTTCTCTCAGTTTAGGGAACAAGTATTGCATAAATATGCACAACTTCTATTTAACATAGATCCCCGAGGCATGACCAGTACATCATCTCCCAACCTATAGAGTGCAGCTAGGGTTCCACTTTCTAATGACTGAGGCAGGCATAGCAAAATATATTTCAAATGTGGATAAAAAGTCCATTTGTTTGAGTCCCTTGTTTCTGATGAAACAACCAAATTCTGTTGCATGTAAGATATGTAGTCAAAAAATTGTCACTCTTTTGAAGATAGGCAAGCCTGGCTAAACCTTGGCCTGCCCCTAACTCCACTGACCCATACCAATCTCCAAAGATCTGTAAGACAGGGTGAGGGTGCATCTGTTCAATATATGATCACTACTAGGAAAACAGGTAAAAACACACAACTAGCCAGTGGTAGCAAAACAGTAATGGCTTTTCATAGGCAGCACCAATACTAATCTATTACTACTCTGATTTCTATGACATTTTAAATTCCAAATTCACATCTTAAATTCATTTGAATGAATCTGAGACTATAAAAAAGAAAGAGCAGGAGGCCAACTGATCCAAATATATAACTCTCCAAATCTAGCTTTTAGGGAAAATTCATATTATCAATTTTAAGTTTGTTAGCAGTTGAGTTGTTTAGTGAAGCCCTTCTGGAGAGGAATCTTGTCTCATATTTAATTCATTGTTTACATCAGTCTCACAGGTATCCTACTGGCAGGAATGTACAAATCAGATGATTTGTATGGAGTAAGGAATGATTTTGATCAAGTCAGATTTACCTGTAGGACTTGCCTCCTTCCTATCAGCATCTTTTTTAGCTCCTCAGATTCTAGTTGCTGAATCCCTCAAGACATACGGGATTACCCAGTCTAAGTTTAACCCTTCCGTATGTCCTCTTTTCTTTTTCTTGCCTAAGCTCTTCCAAACCATCCCATGTCTTTTAACTTAGACTCCCATAAGAATATAATTTCCAAGAGAACAGGACCTAATATGTCTTGCTTATAATTTAATCTTCAGTCTGATATCTATAAGAAGATCAATACGTTCTTTTGGAATAATAATTTATCCATTCACTGCAACTGATTTGAGCATGTCATTAGAATAAATATTTCCAATTCAACTCAATTCTAGCACTTTCTCAAATTTGATGATAAAGGTAACTGCGTTTCCTTATGGTGTTAAAGAAAAAAATATATTCATGAACTGTGACCCTTGTTAAAGAGAGTAAGGAAGGTTATTCAAGGGGGGGACTAAAACAATAGGTATAGAGCTTATTGCAATGAGGTCTTGCCGTTGGGGAGAGAGCTTGGCTCAACTCCAGATAGAACAAGGAAAAGTGGGAATTTATAGCCAAGGAGTAGGGTGAGTGGGTAGTGGATGGAAAGGTACTAAGTGGAAACATGAAAGGTAAGGAGAGATTCTAGCCAAACTGACCTAACAGGATTCTTGCTAGAGGCAGGCCACGGTGATCAGACATCACCTTGGAGATAGTAGAAGATGAGTACCCTGATTAGATACCGAAGGTGATCAGATATGGAGGATGAGGGATTATGGCTAAACTGGCTTAGCAAGATTTTTGCTACAACTGGACAATTCAGAGATGAACACAGGAATCTAAATGTCAAGGCCTAGTTGGAAGAAAGTTCGAAGTAGCCTGAGTTTACTCAACCTGGGTCAAGGAGAGAATCTTTATCAAAGTCCTCTCTCGATAAGAGTCCGTTAATGCATTGATGATTTCTACAGTGGAGTTTAAAGTAGCATTTGCAGGTTTGGTTAATTTGTTTAAATTTGTTTACTTACTATTATTTTGGCAAACATTTTCACATTTTGATGACATTTACTGTCATCAGTCTGGAGCCTGGACTTGAATTTTATCTTTTTGACTTATCCAGAAATATCTATTTACATACTTCTATGGGTAACCTCACTGCCTTACTGTATTATGAAGCTTTTCAAGTAGGAAGATTAAAACTTTTAAAACTATTATACTGTTTTTAAGGCTTAAGATAATTTCTTCATAACTAAAATTCCAGAATTTGGGTCTGACAGGGTCTCCTAAGAATTTAGCAGCTCTTGCCTCTTGCTTGTGGACTATTAAATGCCTAATCCAACCTGCACGGATGATTTGGGCCATGATTTCAAAATATTACTGTGATACAGTTGCTTCCCTGTATACATTTAAATTTTACTGAAAATCGCTTATGAAAGAGTTTTAATATTAATTCTACATGTAAAATCTGTCCCAATTTCCCCCTTCTATTTTGATTACATATAAAATACTTATTTTGCCATTGCCTGGTGGTTGGTAAATCTAAAGGCCTGAAACATTAGCTTGAAGTGAATAGAAGCATCAGAAAAGTGTTTCTTGATTTTTTCCCCCATGAGATAAATGCAAGCTTCTTGAGAGTTGGTGAGCAATTAAATGTGGGAAAGAGAAGCTGTGGGATGAGAGAGAAGGAGAGTGTATTAGTTTCCTAAGACTGTCATAACAAATGACCACAAACTGGGAGGCATGAAGCAAGAGAAATTTATTCTCTCACAGTTCTAGAGGCTAGAAGTCTGAAATTAAGGCTTCTTATGAGACTCTGGCTAAAATCCTTCCTTCCTTCTTTCTTTCTTTTTTTTTTTTTTTTTTAATGTTTTTATTTATTTCTAGGAGAGAGAGAGAGAGAGAGAGACAGCATGAACAGGGGAGGGTCAGAGAGAGAGGGAGTCACAGACTGAAACAGGCTCCAGGCTCCGAGCTGGCCGTCAGCACAGAGCCCGACACGGGGCTCGAACCCACGAACCGCGAGATCATGACCCAAGCGATAGTAGGACGCTTAACCGACTAAGCCACCCAGGCGCCCCAGTTCCTTCCTTCTTTCTATTGTTTGGTGGTGGCCATTGATCCTTGGCTGTCCTTGGCTTACTACTGCATGATTTCTGTCTCTGCCTTTGTCATCTCATGGCATTACTCCTGTGTGACTCTACCCAAATTTCCTCCTTCTTATAAAACACCAAAGAGATTAGATTAGAACCCAGCCCAAGGCCTCATCTTAACTTGATTACATCTGCAAAAATAATTTCCAAATAAGGCCACATTCTGAGGTAATAGGAGCTAGGACTTCAGTATTTCTTCTGGTGGGTGTGGGTGGGGGGCAGACATAATCCACCCTATAACAGAGAGTTCAAGGTAGGTTTAAGATATGTATCTTAGACCACTGTCAGGCTATTAAGGCCACTAATGGAAATAGATTATAAAGAAAAAAGATGGGCTGTGGAAATGGACAATTTATAGATAATATTTTTTTTTGCTACCAGCTGTGCTTGCCTAAGAAAATCATGCTGGCCCTCAATATTCTATGAGTCAACAGAATTTTAATGATCAAGAGGAGATAGAAAGGAAGCTGAACAAAAGTGGAGAGAATCTTTAGAGAAAAATTAGGGACAGCTGTAATAAATTAAAGGAGAATAGAATTTCAAAAAGGAGAGTAATCAGTCATGCTGAGTTATTTCAGGAAAAGAAATCCTAAACCTCAAAATAGTTGATAGACAATAGACCATATACTAGATAACAGATAAATATATATTTAAATTACACGAAAAAATAGCAATGAATGTCACTCATATAACCTAAAGCCATATGCAGATATTTCAGCATTGAACTGAGCACATTTCGACCCTTACCATCACCATGCTTGCTCCCTTGATTGTTCAATATAAGGTGGTCAGAATGCAAATAATGAGGCCGGTTGTGTTTGTATGTGGTTGTGAATGCGTCAACTGTTGTTTAATAATTCCACATGACCTAGCCAGACCTAGCCATGAACAGACTGGCCCTCTGCCTCAGCCTCCTCTGTGGCCTCACCTGCAGCATAGAGTGCTTGCAGATCATGTCAGAATAACATAGCCCAGAGTAATTATATTCAGGAGATGAGTTGGTCCTATAATTATAGCTGAAGTTGCTAACTAGTCTTAGGATTGTGATTACGACCTAGACATTTCTGGGCTTTGTTCTTTTAATGAGTTATATTTAGAAAGCCCAAGTCATTACATGCTAAGAACCAAGACCATTCAGTAAGCATCCTACCATGCCACTTTACAAATTAAATCTGTACTTATTTATTTGCTGCTTTTAATCTTAAGTTATTAATAAACAATGCTTTGCAGTTCACTGTGGGCTTCTCATTTGCATTGGGACAGTGGAGTATAGCGGAATGAACACTGGGTTGGGTGCTGGCATTCGTGGGTTATGGTTCTGGCTCTGCAGCAACTTGCCATGTAAATATAAGCTGGTCATTTACCTCCAGGAGCCCTAGTTTACCTCTTTCACATAAAAAGCATGTTTTCAAATAAAAAATTATAAGATACAAAACTATTCTTATGCTGAGATAGAACACGTTTTCAAGGTTTTAAAGAAAATAATTGTCAACCCTTATGCTAAACATGAACTGATTATTCCCAGAAAGATTTGACATACCTTTACATTTACATGAGCTGTTGCAGCAATTTTGAGGCTACTTCTAGGCAGGAAAGTGAAAAATAATATTTTGCATGGATGTAGTGACTTTTATATCCAAGAACTTAAAATCATTTCAGAAACTTAATGGGAAGTTATGACCAGAAGAGCAGGTTTTAAATGGTTTGGTAAGAAAGGAATTCCATCTTGCTGTCACTGTGAGCAAATTGAAAATATAAAATTTCCCAGTTCTGTTAGGAGCTATGGGAGTAAAAATAAAAAGGGAAATGTAAAATCCTGTCAATTACAACAGATACTCAGTTGTACTAGGTAAAAAAGAATTTAAAATGTCTTTGGATAAAAAAGGAAATAACTGGGTAGTAAATTTAATAGTGCATCCCATCAAGAGTTAATAGAATTGTTTCCACCAAAGCAATTATGAGTTTTTGAAACAATGGAAAATAATTAAAACCATCCATTTATTAATTCACCTCAAAATGATTTATTGAGACTCTCTATGAACCTAGTACTGTTTAGGGTGCCTGGGGATAAGAAAGTGAGCAAGAAGAAAACACCTCTGTTTTCTTAAAGATTATAATCCAGTAAAGTTAGATAACAATAAATGAGCAAACCAACACAAGGCCTTTCAGAGAATGACGTTGGATTTGAAAGAATTTCACTACACGGATGATGTGGGAAAAGTAATTTCTTTATGGTAGTGACATTTTGGTAAGATCCAAGTAATGGGAATAAACTAGTATGGTAAACAAAATAATGGTCCTGAAAATGTCTATGACCCAATCCCCCAAACCTGTGAATATGTTACCATACATGGTAAAAGAGACTTTACAGATGTGATTATACATAAGAACTTTGAGATAATGAGATTGTCCTGAATATTCAGATGGGCCCAATCTAATTATATGAGTCCTTAAAACTAGAAGAGGAAGGCAGAAGAGTGGGTCAGAGAAATGGGACATGACAAGGAACCAGCGTGTTGTTTTTGACAACACAGATGGAGGAAGAGGGTCAGGAACCAAGAAGTACAGGAACCCCGTGAAGCTGAAGATGGCCCTCAGCTCACAGGTCGCAAGAAAGTGAAAAATGTGGTTATACAACTGTAAGGAACTAAATTTTCTCAACACTACAAATGACCAGGAAACAGATTCTCTCCTAGAATCTCCAAAAAGGAGCACAGCCTGCTGATACCTTGATTTTATTCTGGTGAGCCATATCAGACTTTGGATATACAGAACTGTAAGATGGTAAGTTTGTGGTATTTTAAGCCACCAAGCCTGTGGTAAATTGTTATGGCAACGATAGAAAACCTAATTAATCTTTGTTTGTGTTGCTATAAAAAATATTATACTAGGTAGCTTATATACAACAGAAATGTATCTCTCACAATCTGGAGCCTGGATGTCTATAATCAAGGTGCCAGCATGGTAGAGTTAAGGCCCCCTTTTGGGTTGTAAACTTCTGACTACTGTGTCTTTACACTGTGGAATGGTCTAGGGAACTCTGTGGGATCTCTTTTATGCAGTCACTAATCCCATTCATGAGAGCTTCACCTCATCACCTAAGCAGCTCTGAAAACCCACTTGTTAATACCATCACGTTGAGGATTAGATCTCAACATTTAAATTGGGGAGGAGTCAAACATTCAGCTCACAGCATCTCACTTTGTAAAAAATAAAAATAAATTTGAGAGAAGAGTGGTCCAGGCAGAGGGAACAGCGAATGTAGAGGTTTCATAGTTGAATGAGTTTACAGCATTTGATAATCAAAGAACAAACAAAAGTGGAGTATAACTGAAGAGAATTGAGTGATAAGAGACAAAATCAAGGAAGTAGACAGGGACAGTGTTCAAGGGCTTTATTGGCTCTGGTAGAAAGCTCAGATTTGCTCTAAATGAAATTCAGACATCAGGAGACTTTAAATCAGAGTATGACATGATATAATTTAAAAAATGTATTAGTCTGCTCTGAGACTAAGTAAGATGAAGGCGTATTGGGAAATGGCAATAGATAAATAAATGAATAAATTCATAGATGAATTTAAGGCATATGTGGCGGTAGATTTAGTAGCATGAACTGGTGGGTTAGAGGCAAGAAGTTAGTGAAGGAAAAAGTCAAGAATGACTCGTGTTACTGTTTTACAGAATTGGCTGGTTGGCAAGGGTATTTTTTATATGGAGGAAACTAAAGAGGAAAATATAGCCTACATTGACTGTTGATGATAATCAATCAGGAAGATGGAATCTCAAACATAAATTGACCAAAAGTAGTCTGGGAGTATTTAGATATCATATTTATTCTTCAAGGAATGTGGAAGTCTCTTTTATCACTTTCTCCAGCACCTTGGTGAAACTTTAGAACATTTATACAAGTGTGAGTTTCACATAATTCAACTTAATCCCTTTAAGCATCCCTGACAATATGTCAACTGGAGCTTATACGTAGCCCATATGTTGTGGGTACTCTTTACTTCCAGCAGCTGTGAAATTTATTTTACTTAAGAATGGGATATACTAGCAGGTTTCTTTTCCCTTGGACATGACTTTAGGCATGCTGTTATTAGGATGAAAACTGAACTGGAAAGACAGATTTTAAAAGTAATTTATAATTATGCTCTTTGAGAGGAAGTAGAAATTACAGTTAAAATAAAACTTATAATTTGTTGAGATACTGCTGTATACCAAGTGCTGAACTAAGTATTTCACAACTGTTCTTTATCTGAGGTACATACTACCTTTAACTAATTCACTGTATGCAACCCTGACATTCAGGGAAGTTAAGTGACTTGGGTTCAGAGAACCAGCAAGGGTGGAGCTGTTATCAAACACACGCTTGCAATTCTTCATAAATTACATCCTTAACCCCTACTCTAAATATTTTTCTTTCCTGATATCTTCCTTTTAAATGCTTAAAATTCTACCAATTATAGAGCAGATTTTACATTATTTACACATGCACACACAATACACATACCCGAAAGTATTATAACAACCCTTTAAAGAAAGTATCATTTTTTCTGATAAAGAAAGTAAAGCTTAGAGGGCCTAATACATGTGTTTAAACTCACAAAGCTACCCTTTGGATTTGTTCTAATTTTAAACCTCACCCAGTTGGTTTTCTAGGCTTATTTCTTCAGTATGAAAAGTAATAAAAATAGAAGACACTTATTCAAAAACTATGACTTCATGTTTATTATATGCAGGCACTCTTTTAAGAACTTGAACATAATTTTTAAGAAAATGTATATGCTAAGACTTCTGCTTCTCATCATGATGGAGTAATTGGTACCAGACTTATCCTTTTGCCTTAAACAATACAAACCTGGACAAAATGTAGGAGTCGTTGTTTGAGGCATTGAATATCAAGCAGTGCAGTATTGTGCTTTTTTAGCAAGAAAAACCACTCAGAGTGAGCTCTGTATTTTTGTCCCTGTCTGCCTGGAATAATTTTCTGGATCACTGGTCCTGGATGAGGGCTCGGTTATGCATAAGCAGGCCAAACTCACCTTGGCTTACTAGAGTAGACACTGTGCAACTGAAACCTGAATGGAGCTATCAGAAATCATACAAGGCTAAGGCTAATGAAATTTGGGCTCACCTAAAGTCTAGCGACCTCACTGAGTACTTGGGCATTCAGTTGAGACCACAGAAAGACTACTAGAGTTTAGGATTAAGAGCCCACCCCCAAGAAAAGATGACACCCTAACACTTTAGGACAAAACTGAAATAGAGCTAAAACTAAATAAAGCAAAAACAAATCAAACAACGGAAACCTGACAGATTCAAGAGCATCTCCCATAAGGTATCCATATGCCAGAACAAAACACCACACCTTTTCTAGGAAGACAACAATATTTAGATTACCTATAATGTATCACCTTTAATCTCTAGCATTGAATTAAAAAATTACTAGAATGTGAAGGAACTAGATAGTGTGACACAAAATCAAGGGGGAAAAAAATCAATAGAGATTGAGAGATGATTCATACGTTAGAATTCAGCTAAGAACTTGATAATAGCTATTTTAAAAATGTTCAATGGCCTAAAGGAAAAAAAAAACTACTTAAAGTGAAAAATATGAGTAGTCTTAGCAGATGTACTATTTGACCATATAATTATATAATAATTACATATAACATATACACATAAAGTGAAATTCTACCACTAAAAACTACAGTGTGGGAGAAGAATCCAGTGGATGGACTAACAAGAAGATTGGATACTACAGGGAAAAGAGAGAGAGAGAGAGAGAGAATCAGTGAACTATAAGATCAATGAAAATTATTTAAAAGCAAAGACATAAAAAGATGTTCCACCTCTGGAATGGCAGCTGTGGAGTTCCATGGACTTACCTGCCAGCTAAACAATCATAATAAGTAACAAGTATTGTTTTGAAAAACTAATTATTTAAAGTTTCTGCTAATTGTCCTAAGGATGAAAAATGAAATGAAAACATATTTATTCAAGAAATCCACTAAATCTTGAGAACAGTGAGAGTCTGTGGAACTTGAGCCACAAGCTGCTCCTTTCCTAATCCCATATCAGTGTGACAGATATTCCACTATGTGCGGATGTGACCAAGAAGATAGGTGTGGGGGTAACCCTCTCTTCTCACTCCTTATCTCTCCAGGAGAGAGAGATGCCTCCTACATTTCTCATCCCCCACCTTCAGCCTTGACTTGCAAAGACTAACATCATGGTAAATGTAATCAAAATATTGGTGATTCCCTTCTTCCAATCAGTATCCACTCAAAGGACGCTTTACCAGGCTGACGATACAGTTGCCCCAATCGCCCTTCCTTCAGCTTCCTCATAGGATGGAGGCTGAAAGAGGCAAGCCAAGAAATCCAGTGACTATCACTCAAACCAGCATACTGCTTATAAACCAAGGGCGTTACTCTTAGGAAAGTAGAGCTCTGTGCCCCCAGTCACTACAGAGATTTTGCCCAGGAGGTGAGGGAGGACATAGGGTGGAGTGCTCTAAAGCTCTCCCCAAAGAAACCAAATTTATATGAAACAGAGTGTGAAAAAGTTTCAAGTCTAAGGACACTCCTAAAAACAATGAAGATATTGGCGGTAAGCAATTAAGAAGAGGCTAGTAACGCCATCAGACCTAACTTGTAGAGTAGCTAGTTTTACCAGAGAGAACCTGGAAAAAAAGACCTTTACAAAGAGCCCTCCCAGGGTAAGAAAAATGTCATTGACTTGCCTTAAAAGCTACCCCTGCCAAGGGGCCTGGGTTTAATTGGCTCAGACTGTGGAGCAGTTTGTGGGTCCAGGGCATTATTGAAAACTAGAACAATCATCTAGCAATTATTGTAGCCTAGCAGCTGGTATGATACCAACAGAAGCAGACAGCTTCACGAGAAATCACGAAACAGCAACACCAACAATAGCAAAAGCAAAACCCTCAAAGAGAGCCTGCTAAAACCACTTTAATCCTAGGATGACTGCATGGCAAAAATGCATATTTCTTTTCCTTTATTTTCTTAACTAATCTAAAAAGCAATAATATAAAACAATATGCGTGTAAGTAAATTGTTGTGTGTATAGTGTATAGAAATGTCATACATTTGACCGTACATGCCCAGAGGAGGAGGTGGGGAGCAAAGCTGTACAAGAGGAAGAAAATGGCATAAGATGGTAACTTGAGTCTATAGGAATAAGGTAAGTAAATTAAGGATGTTAAATAAAAATGTAAACCATAAAAATCTTCAAACCATATACTTTGTCTCTTTCTATCTCAAAGTTATTAAAAGATATAGTTATGTGAAGTAATAACTATAGCAATTACTGTTATATCATGTATATAGGTAATATGTATGAAAATAATAGCACCAACTGGGAAAGCAGAAATAGAACTACATAGGAGTGACATTTCTATATCTCACTAGAAATATTTTAATACTGGAATACATTCTCATAGTTAAGATGTATATGATAAGCCTTAAGAAAATAAGCAAATATAGTGAAATAAAGCAATTAAAATGGTAGAGATGCCTGGGTAGCTCAGTCATTTAAGCAGATCGTCTTTGACTCAGGTCATGATCTCAGGGTTCCCTAGTTGGAGCCTTGCCCTGGGTGACCTTGAGCCCCACTTTGGGTGAGCTGGCGACCCACTTGGAGCCCCACGGTGACAGTACAGAGTGTGTATGGGAGTCACTCTCTCCCTTTCTCTCTTCCTCTCTCTGCCCCTTGCTCACTTGTGCCTTCTCTGTCTCAAAATAAAAAAAGCAGTTAAAATGTTACACTGGTAATTACTTCATGCAAAAGAAATAAGTAAAGGAAGAACAGAGGAACAAACAGACATGAAACATATAAAGAAGTAAAATGATAGACATAAACCCAAATGTATGGACAATAATATTAAATGTAAAATGGTTAAATAATACAATGAAAATGTAAAGATCAACAAACTAAATTAAAAGACAATATTCTACTTTATGATGTCTATAAGAAATATTTTAGAGTCAAAGAAACAAATAGTTGAAAAGAAAAAGATGAAAAAGTTTTTATCATTCAAACAACAACTGTGAGATAGCTGAAGATGCTATTCTGATATCAGACAAATAGATTTTATTTTTCGTTTTTGACAGAATACATTTTAAAACAAAAAAGATGTTACTAGAGATAAAGAAGATAAAGATAAAAAGGTCAATTCATTAGGAATGTCTAACAATTACAAACATTTATGTATTTCACATATGAGCCTCAAAATATATAAAGCAAAAAACTGATAGACTTGATGGGAAAAATGGATAATTCAATAATAATAGTTGGAAATTTCAATACTCCAGATTCAAAAAAGGATAGATCAACTAAGCGAAAGATAAACAGGGGAATAGAAGACTTAACATTATAAAGCAACATATCTAAAGAACACTTCCCTTAACGATAAAGGGCACATTCTTATCAAATACACACGGATGGTACATTGAAATCAATTATATGCTAGGTGACAAAGGATACCTCAATGTATATAAAATAATTGAAATCATGCAAAGTATGTATTCTGATCACAGTGGAATACAACTAGAACTCAATAGCAGAGGAAAAATTGGGAAATTTACAAATATGTGGAAATTAACTCATACACAATGGTGGATCTAAGAAGAAATAATATGGGACATTAGAAAATAATTAAAATAAATAAAAATTAAAACACAACATAGAAAAGATATGAGGTGTAACTAAAACATTTTACGTATTTTGTACAGGGTAATTTATAAGAGTCTATATTAGAAAAAAAGAAGAAAGTCTCAAATAATATCCAAATACTTCTTCTTACAACTATTTTAAAAAGAGAGAGAGAAAGCAAATCTGTAAACAAGCAGAAAAAAATAATAAAGATTAGAGTCTAATCAATGAAAAGGAGAGAAAAAAACTCAACAAAATCAGAAGTTGGTTCTTTGGAAAAATCATCAATGACAAAACTAGACTAAGACAAATTAAGAAGACTCAAAAACTGAAACTAGAATGAAAGAGGTGGTATTATTACTGATATTGCAGGAATAAAAAGGACTATCAAGAAATAAATGAAAGCTTGCTACTGAATTAGGTGACAAATTAAATCGACAAATCTAGAAAGATATACACTGTCACAACTGACTTGAGATCCCAAACATAGAAGAGGAGAAAACAGTTATTTTTGATAAAGAGAGTACTTCCCTGATAACTATAACCACTCTGTGTGGGACCGTAGTATGATTGTATCAAGTCAATATTCAAAATGAAAGAAATCGTAAGAAAACTAATATCTGTTGTAAATAGAGATATAAAAGTCCTAAGCAAATAACTAGCAAATTGAATCTAGCAATAAATAAAACGTGTAAAATAGGATTATACACTGTGGCTTAGTGGCATATTAGAAGTGAAAGGTTGGTTAAATATATGAAAATCAGTTAATGCAATATTCTGCGTTAATAAAATTAAAGATAAAAACCATGTGTTCATATCAATATATACAATAAAAAGCATTTGAAAACATTCAGAAGCTATGCATGATGAATCAAAAATCCTTATAAAGAGATGGCCATATGAAGACAAACACAGAAGGAAGATGATGTGGAAAAAGAAGAAAATGGCCATGTGATTCTCTAAAATATATATTAAATGCATCTCTCTCTCTTTTTTAATGTTTATTTATTTTGAGAGAGAGAAGGAGAGTGCATGCATGAACAGGGAAGGGGCAGAGAGAGAGAGAGAGAGAGAGAGAGAGAGAGAGAGAGAGAGATTCCCAGGGGGCCTCACACTGTCAGCACAGAGCCCAACATGGGGATTGAACCCATGAACCTGTGAAATCATGACCTGAGCTAAAATCAATAGTCAGATATTTAATTGACTGAGCCACCCGGGCACCCTGTTAAATCCATCTCTTATAGATTATCCAAGTTTTGTTCTTCCTTTTTTCTCCCCGTCTGATAATTTCTGCCTTTTATTTAAAGTGCATGGTCCACTTACATTTAATGTAATTATTTATGTTAATTATGTTTAAGTCTATCATACTGCTTCTTTCTCTTTTTATCTGTTATATGTTCTTTTGTTTTGTGGTGTACAAAATTATTGGCTGTAGTTGTAATGCTTTGTTATTCTAATTTTATGATTAATATTTCCCTTTATCCATTTCCCCAGATGTTGACCAGCGAGGATTCTTTTTTCCCCTTTCTCTTTCCCTGTTCCTTCCCTTCTTTCTTTCTTTTTTTCTTTCCTTTTTTCCCCTTTTTCCTTTCCTTCCCTTTTCTTTCTTCTTTCTTTCTGTCTTTCCTTCTCTTTTCATTATCCATAATATGTTATACTTATTGATGCACACATTGTTTCATCTCTAGTCAATGGGAACATTTTCAAGTTGATTCTTAAATCTTTTTACGTGACCCTACACATTTTTGATGACTTCCTTGTTTTTTGTTTTGTTTTGTTTTGTTTGTTGTTGATGTTTTTGTTATGGTGAGATAACATTTCTTGTCTCTGACCTACCTTTATCCTCTTATAAAAGAAGATCTGATTACGTTCCTTCAATGGTAACTGCTGTTTAAAGACCAAAACTGGGACATTAGTCATGCTCCTTACGTTTATCACTCTTCTAGGCTTTTCATTCATTAGAGAGAGGAAATACTTTGCCTTTATTTTTTCATTAAAATAATGTAGAGCATAAATGTATACTGATCCTCTTAATTAAAATTCAGAACTTTTTAAATTTTTACCCATTTTCTGTCATACTGAAGTTCACTTCCTGTAATATGCATACTGGTTTAGAATAACAGTAACTGTACTACCATGAAATATGATAAATAAAATTGTTTTGAACTTTCTATGCAGTACTTTTGTCCTCAGGATACATTTGATTAAAGTCATATAATCAAATTACTGTTTATGAACATTTTATAGAATAAATCCCTTTGGTTATGCCACCAACTCAAAACATAAGTTTATTTGTATCATTTTTTGTTTTCAGTTTTTAATGTTTGCCTTAATATAGTTATTTGGATTTATAATTGTGTCAAATATTTTTTTCAAAGTCAGATATAGTATATTCAGAGATATATAACTTCTTTTCCTGTTTCTTCACTCATCCTCTTTCTTTTCCTTTGGTGAATATTTTTTTTCTGTTCTTTTTTTAAATACAAGCAAATACATGTGTATTTTTGTAACCTCCCATTTTTAAATAAATTGCACACTAGACATATATTTTTCTTTCTTGCAGCTGTCACTTAATGTCTCTTGGAGATAACTTCATAATAGTATGTAAAGTTATTTCCCATTCCATTTTATAGTTGTATAATACTCTATTTTGGATATATTACAGTACATTCAACCAGTCTTCTATTGATGGACTCTTTTTTTTTTTTTTATGTCTTTATTTTGAGAGACAGAGAGTGAGCAGAGGTGGAGCAGAGAGAGGGAGACCCAGAATTGGAGGCAGGCTCCAGGCTCTGAGCTGTCAGCACAGAGCCTGACCTAGGGCTCGAACCCACAGACCGCGAGATCATGACCTGAGCCAAAGCCAGACACTTAACCGACTGAGCCACCCAGGTGCCCCACTATTGATGGACTCTTAATTTGTTTACATACTTTGTTATTACAGATCATGCCCTTTAACTGTATTTGAAGGAAAAAATTCCTGATATAATCTGAGTTTTTAAACAAATTTTCAAAGTTTCAAAATTATTAAAATCAGAGCAAATGTAATTTTACATTTAGCTCTAAAACTAAAATAATATTTTTTCCTTTCACAGTTGAACTTTGCCGTAGTGTAAAAGCTTTATGGCAGCCATAAAGTATATCAAATTACCTTGATATTAGAAGAAATATATTATTTTGCCTGTGTTGTCTCCAATCTTTCATCAGATAAATACTTTAAGAAATAACAATCATAGCAGAGTGAGCTGTACAGGCATATACTGTCCACAGAAAGTGCAGTGTTGCTTTGGAGTGGTTGAATTAAATGTGGTGTCATAACATTTTCTTTCTTAATTATAATTCTAATATATGCTTCTATAGGATAGTTATTTAATAATTTAGTGAATGTTATACACTCTCTTAATAAAAAAATATGCATACACACACATACACATGTACACATACACATTCACACAATCTTCTTAAAATTTCAGAGTGATCACCAAAGCACTGAAGTCTATTCTTAGACTCTGTGTTAGGAATCCACCTTCAAGTTAACACTACAGGGCAGTGAGACTGTTGCTGCACATGGTGTGAATTTCTCTGCTACAATGTAGGCTTCATGACTGAAGCCAAGTGCTTTCCTATGGAAATTATAGAGAGGGGTTTACTTCTAAAGACAGATTTGGTTTTCTGTCCAAATGATAGTTTTACCTTTACAAAGGAATTTTGTAAAATTCTATCAAGTAGAAACGGAAGGGAAATTAAAGCTTTTCTCCTTGAATTGGGAAGGCAAGTTACTATTTTGTAAACATATTTGTTACAAAGACATAATATTATAATTTGTACTCCCAGTGATTGGAAAGTTATCTCATTTGTTAAATACATATGCATGTATTTATGTATATGTGTGTGTGTGTGTGTGTGTGTGTGTGTGTGTAGCGATGGGGGATTAGATGTGCTAGGGAATAAGTACTTATCAAACTAGACATATTTTCTGCCGCAGAGAAATGAAAGTGAAGTGATAGAGATAGATATTAATTAAAAGGTCATTAAAATAAGAATTATATTGAAGGAGTGTAATGAGGAGGGCTTATAATGAGGAGATATGACTTAGTCTAAGAAAGCAGAAAAGTCTTTCTTTTAAAAAGAATAGTGATAGAGCTGAGATACGAAAAGAGAGAGGAAGAGATACTATATAGGTAAAAGGCAAAGGAAGCAAATTCCACCAGAAACATATTCTTCTATGAATGTTCCATGGCTGGAAGGATTATGAAGTTGAAATCTTTCACATATTATTCTAATTATTTTCTGTATACATAGAAGCATTGTTGGGCAATTAATAATGTCCTTATCATAGTCCTGTGTCTGTAGATTGATTATTCTAGTTTGCTCAAGGTAATCTTGGTTACAGTCATGATATGCAATTATTACTGCCGCTTTCTTTCTCAAAAGTGTCTGTGGTTAGACAGTAAATAATACGGGCATCTACATTTCTTCCTTGAGCATCTGGCAACCCTTATAAGACTGGATCTTTGATCTTCAAGGCTCTTTTTTGGCTGTGAGTACTTTAGCAATAGTTTTGATATCCATGAGTTTCTGTGTAGTTCCTTTTGCTCTTCATTTCAAAAGTAGTTTATTCTTTGGTACGCTGTATATGTAATCATTGCAAATGTGTTTATTGACAATGATTCTACTGTTTAAATAGGAGTAAACAATCCTGTCCTGCTTGCTTGTGTTCATCCATGCATATCTGTGTATGCCATTGCATGTGTGACCTATTGACATTTTCTATGTTTTCTGAGTATTCTTATATTAACAACTTGGTTTTTGGGATGATTAATTCAGTGGTATCTTAAACCCCCCCCCCCCCTTTTCATACTGAAATGTGAGAAATTACATGGTAACCTTATGTGTTGTCTCACTGCCACCTGGTGGCAAGAGTATAGAAAAGGCAGCGAAAGAAGGATGGACGACTGACCCGCCGAGTCATTTCCCACGGCATAAAAATCCCATGTCCTCACACGTTTTTCAAAGAGACGTAGCAGAAGCATTTTCCGTATTTCTGGTTTAGCTCTTTCAATAAACTGCACTGAAAACCCTGAGAAACAACAAGGAATACAGTTTTCAATGATTAATCAATATGTTTTTTTGAAGAAAATATCAAAATCATAAGGTATTAAAAATCTACTTTTTGAAGTATAACTTTAGAATGCTTTCTAAAAGTGATTTTTAACTTTCAAGGATAAACTTTCTTAAAAGTTTTTAATCTTTTGTAACTTCATTCTTTGTAAGTAAAGGAAATCAAACTCTCCAATATTTGAAAATATGCCATAATACATATAAAATTTTAAACAAATAGATGTGGCCCATGACCTCCCTTTGTGATTTAAGTCATTTTTTAAAAAATCTCTAAGACTAAAATAATTGCTTTTAACTTGTGTCTGGTTTCATTACTAGCTGCTCTATATTATTTTTCATATCAGGATAGAGACAGGTGTTGATTGGTACTTTTCAATGTCTACAAATTTCATTATATTATCTGGAGAATATGTATTTAGAAAATAATATTAAATATCATTTTGGCTCTTTCAGTTCATATTTTTCTAATTCATTATGTTTTAAAGCTCTAAAATTTTTTTTTTTAATTTTAGAGAAAGAGCACAAGTGGGGCAGAGGGACAGAAGGAGAGAGAGAGAATCTTAAGCAGGATCCACACTGAGCATGGAGCCTGATGCAGGGCTTGATCCCACAACCTGGATCGTGACCTGAGCCAAAACCAGAGTCAGACAATCATCTGAGCTAACCAGGTGCCCCTAGTTCATTATGCTTTAAATGAATGAATCTTATGAAATACCAGTGTTGACTTCTGTGGTCTACTTTTCCTATTTGAGGAATTTCTCAGTTCAGGCTTCTACATTGTCACAATTGTATGTATTTGTCTATGTAACACAGATATCCTATTTGAGTTATTCACATATACTGTAATGGGTTTCTATATCAGAATTATGTTCACAGTATGTAAATCAAGTAGTAAATTAGTTCTTCATATTTTTCCAGCTTTATTTAGATGTAGTCAATATATAGCATTGTGTAAGTTTAAGGTATACAGTGTAATGATATATATATATATATATATATATGAATCATTTACTATATATACATAGTAAAATGTTTACCATATAGGATTAGTTAACACATTCTTCACCTCACATAAATACTAGTTTGTTGCTGGTGTTGTTATAGTGAGAACATTAAAGCTCTACTCTCATAACAACTTCCATATTTTTTATCAGTTTTTTAATATGTTTTACTGTATCGGATTCTCAAAAAAAAAAAAAAACCTCTTGCAGTGGAAAGAGGGAATAGGAATACTTAACCCTCATTCATAAATAAGGAAACAAGCTAAATTGGTGAAGGATTGGTAGAAACTAGGAATTCTGGTTCCAACGTCAGAACTTGTTCCTATACATCACAACAGATTCTTTCTTGTTTTTAATGTCTGCTGACATCCGACATCACTAACGGGTGTTCCTGAAAACACCCCCAAAGAACTGTGAAAGAGTGAAAGAACATCACCTTGGGTTTTACAAGATGCGTGATTTGGCCTCAGTTGAAAAATTAGAATTATAACGCATTCCTTTCCGATTTCAAAAGAGGATTAAAGGTAATTTATGCAAAGGCCCTGGAACAATGCTGGGCATATAGTAAGTGTTACAAAAAGCTATTATTAGGAAGAAAATATAGAGGTGACAAGATCCTTGTGGATCATCACACTTGCCTGAAGACAGACCCTCAAAGATAAACTGAACCGACAGTGGATTACCTGGTATGGACTGTCAGATATTACTGCTGAATTCCAAGGCAGCACCATCTCTTTTAAGTGCCTGGGAGTGACTTGATTGCTGCCAGATTAACACTGATTGGGAAGAATATATGTGTTGTCAATGTTTGCAAGTCTAGTTCCCTTATCTACAGTCACATATAATTAGTTTGTTTCCATCAAACCAGTACATCAGAGCCTGTCATATTCCTAGCACTGTGCAAGACAGTGTTAATAAGCAAACAAATAAAACTCAGGGCTGTACCAAATTTAATATATGTAGCTAACATAGGAGAGAAGAAATTGTAGAATAAGTAAAAACTCATCCTTATATGATAATTCCTGGATATAGTGTGTATGTGTATGCACGTGCCCATGCATGTACATGCATGTGTGTATGTTTTAATGAAACAGCATAATGGCCTGATCACATAAGCAAAATCAGTCCAAGTAACACATTGCTTGTAGGCAAGAAAAGTGAGTGAGTGGGTTTTGGCCAGGACTCAGAACTGAGAAGACACTGCCAGGTGCCAAGAGATTCTAACCAATTCAGTATCTAAGAAAAGAATGTTAGAGAGGGCAAGAAATGGTCTAGAGGGAAACACAGAAAGTGTCACCTAGTAACCACTTTACAGTAGCATGCTTAGGCCAAAATACTCTCAAGATAGCAGTGCCTTGTGCAAAAATAGAGAGAAAGGACCTGTGGGAAAAAGACATGCTAAACTGGGGCCTAATGTTTTAGAAGAAGAGATTCAGAACCAAAAAAGAGCATTTATGTAGATGGATATAAAATAATCTGATAAATGAGTGAAGTTATTTTTGAAAGTCCAGAAAATGGTTGGTATAATGAAAATGAACTTCATATTTCTATTCAGATACTGAAATGTACACATTTTAGTATATATAAAATATATATATTATATATATATATATATAATGTTTTATTTATTTCTGAGAGAGAGACAGCATGAGCAGGGGAGGGTCAGAGAGAGAGGGAGACACAGAATCTGAAACAGGTTCCAGGCTCTAAGCTAGCTGTCAGCACAGAGCTCGACACCGGGCTCGAGCCCAAGAACTGTGAGATCATGACCTGAGGCAAAGTCGTATGCTCAACCGACTGAGCTACCCAGGTGCCCCACATTTTGGTATATTTTTTTTAATATTTTATTTTTTAAGTAATCTCTACACCTAACATGAGGCTTGAACTTATGACCCCAAGAGTCACATGCTTCATCTACTGAGCTAGCCAGGTGCCCATCAGTACATTTATTTTTAACTCTCATAAAGAGATATAATTATCTTTAAGCAAAGATATAATGTAGAAATTACAAAAAAAAATCAATTTGAAGATAGTTGTTTACTTTATAAATACAGAGCATTTCCTTTACAAAGTAAGTTCCACATGTGCATTTACGTTTAATTTTAGTTTTTATTTATTTTGATTTTTTTAATGTTTTTATTTATGTATTTAAATTTTTTTTAATGTTTTATTTATTTCTGAGAGCGAGAGGTAAAGAGAAAGAGAGGAGCATGATCAGGGGAGGAGCAGAAAGGGAGGGAGACACAGAGCCCGAAGCAGTCTCCAGGTTCTGAACTCAGGAACTGCAAGATCATGATCTGAGCCAAAGTTGGATGTTAAAGCGACTGAGTCACCCAGGCACCCTAAATTTAATTTTTAGAAGATGGTAATTTACAAATAACTGTAGTTAAAGCATACAATGAAAGGTCTATCATAGTCTCAGGCATAAGAAATATAATAAAATAGCTGCACACTAAGATCATGTTTTTTTTTTTAATGTTTTATTTATTTCTAGGAGAGAGAGAGAGAGACAGCGTGAGCAGGGGAGGGTCAGAGAGAGAGGGAGTCACAGACCGAAACAGGCTCCAGGCTCTGAGTTGGCAGTCAGCACAGAGCCTGACGTGGGGGTCGAACCCACGAACCGCGAGATCATGACCTAAGTGAAAGTCGGACGCTTAACTGGCTAAGCCACCCAGGCGCCCCACTAAGATCATGGTTTTAAATACCACAGAAATTCAGCAATATAATAGAGGGTCTACAAGTTAGACAAGGAAATTGCTTTACTAAAAAGAGAATATAATATATCTCCAGGCTGATAGAAAAATGAAAAGATCCAGTCTTTAGGATCATGAGTCATCAAATGTTAAATTGTTGAACTATGATTCTTCTCTGATTCCATAATACCGAGACAGGAGTACTCAGTCCTTACTCAAAATTGATTTGTAGAGAGAAACTTCCAGAAGATTGAAAGTGATTTCTATAGTCTGGTTATGGTGAACAAAAATCTTGGACAAGAAGTGAACACATTTGTGAGAGAGAAGGACACCTTATTGTAACTCAATCCAGAAATACATGGAAAATGATAGGATGTACAAGTAAAAATTAACTCATTAAACAGTTGTCCGGCTTTGATGAATGGTTAATTTTTTTACGAAGAAAATATGTGGGGTGGGAGTGGGAGTGTGGTGTTTATTTCCCCTACAACTATGATTTTCTACCCTGGCTTCGCATTATAGCACCTGGATCGCCTAGGAAGGTATTTAAAAAGAAAGATGTTTGTGCCTTAGTCTAAAGTAATTAAATCCAACCTGGAGGTGGAATTTATACATTTTTAAAATGTTCTCTAGATGACGATATGGTGCAGCCATCTCAACAAACAGTGACCAGGGTGCCTGGGACACAGTTGATTAAGTGTCCAACTCTTGATCTTGGACAGGTCACGATCTTATAGTTTGTGAGATTAAGCCCCATGTCAGGCTGTGCTCTGACGGTGTGGAGCCTGCTTGGGATTTTCTCTCTCCCTCTCTCCCTCTCTCTCTCTCTTTGCCCCTCACTGCTCTCTCTCTTTCTCTTTCAAAATAAATAAACCTTAAAACAAAGCAGACAGTGACCAACCTCAACAATAATTAACACTCATTTGGTCTGTATTTGCCAGGTGCTCTCTTATATGATTAACTCACATTCTCTCATTAGTCCTCACAACACTATGGTGTTGGTATGATTTTGTGCCAAATCACAAAAGAGAAAATTGATACTTTAGAGAGGGTAAGTAATTTACTAAAGTATAGGGATTAGAAAGGAGGGAGAAAAGAATTATATGACCTCAGGAACTTATAATTGACTTCTTTTGTAAAATCTACAAATTCATCTAGTTGTTTTTGAAAACATTCATCTATTCACCAATTATGTATTAACTGAGTGTTATGCATCAGAATTTGGAAAATATTACAGGTAAATGGACATGCCCTTGCCCATGGCCCATGCCCTTGGGGAGTTCATTCCTAGAATATTCTCACTCTTATGCCTAAAATGTAGCTGTAAACACTGATGTCTCTATGACTTACAGTATATGTTCCCATCTGTCTTCAGCAGCTCTTCAGATAAGGATTTTACAGCAGCTGTACAAAGGAATTTTACGTTGGTACATATACAACATTCTTTGCTTTGACCTTATAATTCTAAAGCTTTGGTAGGCTGTTGGCTACTAGTACGTAATAGAAAATCAGGTTTTAATGGGTTAAATTAGTCTTTCAAAGAGGTGTATTTGGCACCTGTCTCATTTGGTCACAATCTGCTAACTTTTATATCCACTGTCCCTAGTATGCTTCCTACCTAGCACATAATAGATACTGAATAACTTAATCTAAATGAAGTAAACTAAACTGAATGCCAATCTCAGTTCCAAAGGATTCATTATTTTAGGCTTCCTTTTCTCTCACAGGCTTAAACCTTTCACTCCCAGACTTCTGTTACTAGTGGTAGGTATCCTGAAGAAGAAGGCCTTATTTTGATAAATAACAAAACTGTTTTGTCTTCTACTGGGGTCTATTTGATCTTGTGATTTGTACTCACTGGGATGGGAGTTTTCTAAAAGTGCCATGTACCCTACTGAGTCCTTCATTAAATATTAAACAGATATTAATGGAATTAAACATTAAACTGATTCCAGAAAATTAAAATAAGCAAAGTCATCATTTGATGGTGAGGTTTTGTACTTTAAAGTTTATGTATACAATTACAGGAAAGACTTTGGGCAATGAGAGCTTTTAACTTTGGGAGAGAAAAAGTTGTAGTAAAGTCTCTGATGTAAGAACACAAATGTTTCTCCACAGAAAGATGCACTAACTCTTGGGATTTAAATGTCGAATTTTGTGTCCTGTCAAAAGCTTTCACAGAGGAATTCTCTCCAACCAGACACAAACTGAAAGAGAATAATTTCCCTATTGTGAACCACTACTTTTCATGTGCTCTTTCCTAGAATCCAGTTGGGGGAAGGAGCCTGAAAACGAAACTTAACCTTTTATGTTTGAATAAAAATGATGGCTTCGGAATTTTATATAGAAAGTGCGCGAAGGGGGAACAATAATCTAAGCCATTCTTACTCGTGCAGACCTTATTTGAGCAGGTAACATCCTCAGTGAAAAGCTGTCAGAACTCTCAGATCTGACAGCAAGGACTGGCCACAAGCCTTAACGGACAGTGAACCGGCCAGCACATTCAATTTTAATTAAGTCCCCATGCCAGGAAAGAAGGTGTTGGGGGGAAAGGAAGCTTTGGGAATGCCATGTGTTCGCAGAGTTGCTCTATATTCATGGAGCCATTTGAAATAATTGCAGCTGGTGTGGACATTTAACTGACCAATTAAAAGAATTTTATCATTTGACTCCTGCCAAGCATTTGACATAAGTACAAAATGATCTTTGAATTATGCACACCTTTATGGCTGTTTGTTCTCCTGGGAGGCGAGGCTTTCATCCAGAATTGCTGTCTCTCTTGAATTCAGGCCAGCTCTTCCTCTTAGAGTTTCCTGTCACAAGTAATAAGTGAAAAATAAACCATTCCATTCTTCTTGCAAAAACACCAAGGACTCCCGAGTTAACGTTTCCAGCCCGACTCCAAAGAGGCAGAGGAGGCCAATTACAGCTGTCGAAGGCAAGCTGGACTTGGTCGTTGCAGGTAATAAGATCTGCCTGACACTCACCATCTGCACCTTCATGGCAGCAGTTGCTATCAAATTGCATTTCCCATAAAGAAGTTAAAGAAAAATCGAATCACACGCCATATGTAGATCCAGCAACCTGGTGTTATTTACATTTGCCTTTGCCATAGTGACTGCTGGGAGAAAGGGTACTTGTGACCTGTTCTACTACTAAATTATAGGTGGATGATTCTACTGCTAAAATATGGCCACCTTGACATATCATGTTAACATCTTACCAGTTGCCTTAGGAACAGGGTGCCAGCCGTAGGTTTAGTTTCAGTGAGCCATTTTACCTCATTCTGGGGTGCAACAGGGACTGTTTGTTGTTGCTGTTGTAGTTGTTTAATTTTTTAATGTTTGTTTATTTTTGGGAGAGAGAGACAGAGCACGAGCGGGAGAGGGGCAGAGAGAAGGAGACACAATCCAAAGCAGGCTCCAGGCTTTGACTGTTAGCAGAGAGTCCAACAGAAGGCTTGAACTCATGAACCACGAGATCATGACCTGAGCTGAAGACAGATGCTTAACTGTATGAGCCACCCATGCACCTGTGTTGCTGTTTTGTTTTTTTTTTTTTTAAAGGAAAAGAAAATAAAACACATGTCTCTTTATGAACCCAAAGTTGGTACTGTAGATAAAGAATGGGAAGCAATAGCTTTTCTTAACAGCACTGGAAACACTCAGAAAATTTCCCTATTACCTATAAGTCTACAATTGACAGTACAATAAGGAGAGGAGAGAGGAAGTATGTAAATGGCGAAGGTGCTTAAAATCAAGACTTACCTCTTCATTGTTGCTATTTATTCGGTCTTTTGTTCTTCAACTGCTCCCAGGGCATTGCTTGTTTTCCCTAGGTATATTTACATGGTATATAAATACTTTCATCTTAAAAAAATGTTATTAGGTCACCTCAAGCCCTTGTTCTGCTATTGTATCATCTCTTTCCTTACCTTCATCTTTACAGTTTTGACAGTCTCCACCTGCTCGCTTCCCATTAGTGCCTCAGTTCACTGCAGCTTTCCTCAGTTCTCCTCAGCATCCCACTAAGCTGGGACATCCCTAATTCAATGCACAGGATTTCATCCTCACGCTCTAACTTTCTGCCCCAGAAACATTTTACTACTTTTTTTTTCTTTGTTAAAGTCTAACCACTGCCTCATTAATACCTTTTCCTGGTTTTCCTTCAACCTCTGGTCTCTTCTTCTTTGTGCATCGGGCCCATCCCTTTTTTTTTTTAATCTGCACTGTCGTGACCTTAGTGCAGGACATTATCAGTTTTTGTCTATTACTTAAAACCCTCTGGATTAGTATGCTTCCACTGGTTTGTTGAACATTCAATCCCTCTTCCTTCTTGTTGCCTCTCCTATCATTTTGTAACAACTCTCATTTCTTCTCCCCTGCCTTGCCTTACTAAATTTTTGCAGTGGTCATGAGATAAAACCCAGACTTCTTACTATGTCTTGCATATGTCCTGGGGACTGCTTCCCGGCCTTGCCCAACACTCATTCACAAACATGAAGCCGTACCAAATTGTTTCCAAGTTACCTGACTACTGCATTCTCTTCATCATACTTTAAATGTTTTATCCCATCTCCCAGTAAGGCCTTCAGTCTACTTTTTCACATAACTCCTACTCATATTTCATGACATGTTTCTAATCTTCTCTCTCTCAAAAATCGTCCCAGACACTATATACAGACAAACCAATATCCCTCCTCATTGCTTTTGTTGAACTCTGTGCGTACCTCTATAGCCACTTCTATTGATTTGCAATGGTCTCTATCCTGCCACTTGGTTCCTCTTTTTCTAGTAGTGGACTGTTTTTTTTAATTGATATAGTCCTACTATTTAGAATAGAACTTGACATTAGTCATTCAGTACTTACAAGAATGTAGTGAAGGAAGGGAGGGAGGGAGGGAGGGAGGAAGGAAGGAAGGAAGGAAGGAAGGAAGGAAGGAAGGAAGGGAAGGAAGTAGGGAGGAAGGGAAGGGGAGGAAGAAAGGAAGCCCAGAATTCATCTCTTCATCCTTCCTTCCAGTAGTATATTCCATAGGAACCACCCTCTTCTACTCTTAGTTTGTGTGATTCAGGTAGAGTTAATTCCACACTTGGCTTCAAGGACGGACATATGGATTTTGGAAATACAAGTAAAAGATTTTTCTGCCAGTTCTGAATGTGGAATCTTTGAACACTCAAATATTTCAGACATAGAAAAAATTTATTGTATGTTTTCCAAAAATACATCACATTGGGAGTGAAACTGTATACTCCTTTATCATATGTATCAGCAAAGCTGTCTACTAAATATTCAGCAGGTGTTATATCCCAAAAGTCTAATCTCTGAATGAGCTCATTACTTTCAGAGATGAATAAAATCATTTATCCATACAAATGAGTCCCTGGATGCAAGTTTACATACTTTTTGTGAAAACTTACTTGAACTTTCCCCTAGAATATCTTTATGCATATCCTATATGTTGATATTCTTTTGGTGTTTAAAATGGCAGAGCAACTATTTTTCACTCTTTTTATCATACAGTCCTTCCTCTGAGATGTCCCAACAATTCTATTTGTTATCTCCGTCTCCAGACTTCTTATTCTACCATCATCTTTCTTAGGTCTCTGTGGTACCAGATACTGGAGAAAATAAAGGCGTACTACACCTCTTCACACTCTCTTTACCTACCAACACAGAAGTGGTAAGGTGACAAAGGCAAAACTCTATCAAGCCCACAGAAGTATTTTTCAGAAACCAAATTATAACAATTTGAGGATTTAACATAAAAGTTAAATTTCTGGCTTATCTTGAAAATAAGTTCCAACAAACCTAAAGCCCAAGGTCTTTTATGGTAACTTTTGTGAGTTGAATTGTGTCCCTTCCCGCCCCCCAAAAGATACACCAAAGTCCTAATTGCTAGTACTTATGAATGTGACCTTATTTGGAAGCAGATGTAATCAAGGTAAGATGAGGTAAAACTGGATCAAGGTGGGCCTTAATTTAATGACTGGGTGTTTTTGTTTGTTTGTTTTGTTTCGTTAAGCAAGTCCCTACTCAGTCCCATTACCTCTTGGGCTTCATTTCCTCCTCTCCTCTGCAAACTTTGTATGTATGTATGTATGTATGTATGTATGTATGTGTGTATTTTAGTGCAGGAGTCAGAGAACATGTATGAACACAGGAAGAGGCAGAGGGAGAGAGAGAACCTTAAACAGGCTCCATGTACAGCACAGAACCCAATGTGGGGCTCAATCCCACAACTCTGGAATCATGATCTGACTGGACATCAAGAGTTGAATGCTCAACCAACTAAGCCATGCTGGTGCCCCCTGGTGGCTTTTTTAAGAAAAGGGAAATTTGGACAAAGACATTGATAGAAGAGAATGCTGAGTGAATATGCACAGATATAGGGAGAATACCGTGTGGCAGAGAATGGAGAGGTGCATCTACAGCTAAGGAAAGTAAGGATAGCTGTCTATGAACAGGCAAGGAAGAGTCTTCCCCCAAGAAGCACTTGGCTTTGCCAACACTTATATTGAGGATTTCTAACCTCCAGAACTGGGAGACAAGAGTTTTCTATTGTTTTAAGCCACCAATGTATGGTGTTTTGTTATGCAGCATAGGACACTAATACAGTAACAGTGGGCAAGAAATGAAAAGGCTACTCCTTTTAGATGGGACACATGATCTCTTGTTCCAGAGTTAAAGAAACACCCTGTTACTTCTTATGGTTTCTGTGTCATCAAGGCCAAGTGTTAATGCCATCTGCCATCTTATACTCAGCCAATTTCCCTTATTTGCATTATGCCATTGGTCTTTGTAAGGTTTTGCATTTGTAATATCTTAATATTTGTATTTTAATATGTTTATTTTAAGTTGTGTATTTTCTTTAACACAACTATCAAAAATATCATTTTGTTATTGCAGCTGCTGTTCTTGATGTAATTGTTAACATTTAGGATATCAGCTTCGTCATGATCCAAAAAAAAAAAGGAAATAAAAAAATATCCAGATCTTCACCTAGATACTGGTATTTTTTGGTGGAAAATTCTTTGTTTTAGAGGGACTTCTGTGCCTTGTAAGATATTTGTTGGCATCCCTAGCGTCTCCTGACTACATGCTAGAGCCACTCCTATGTTATGACCGCCCAAAATGACTCCATGTGTTGTCAGATATTCTGGAGGGGGTGAGATTTGGGGATGGGGAGTTGAGGGAAGAGGTGGGAGTGAAATGATAAAATCTCCCTTGGTAAGAACCACTGTCCTTGGTTGTTCTTCCAACCAGTCTCATAAAAATAAACACATTAGCACACTATAACCAATGTTTCAACATAATAAATGCCTTTCAGAAAATAACGTACATGGCCAGCACACTTTTTTGTCTTGTCACCTTCCATCCATCTAGCTCTAAAAGTTTTCTTCCTTTAGTTTGTGACAAAAAGTGTGAGATGTTTCCCAGTATCCCTTTGGTTATTCTGCCTTAATAAGAAGAAGACTGATATTTATTTTGGCACACTGCCAAGCAGATAAAAAACGTCATTCTCTAGCCGAGTGTGGCCAATCAAAATACGTAAATAGATGTTGGCCAGTGAGGTCTGAATGGGAGTGTTGTGTGAAACTTTCAGAAAGCGCCATCAAAGAAAGGGCTTACTTCTTTGCTTTCTGTTGCCTGGAATTTTAATGTAATGGTTGGGTCTCTGGCAGCCGTCCTGAGACAATTCACTAAAAATAGAGGAAAAAACAAATCAGAAGAAGTCTGGGCACCCAAAACAGAAGAACTGCCATATCATTTCAGGACTGCCTCCCTTAGACTTCAATTCAGGAGAGAAAAATAAAATTTTATCTTGTTGACATCATTCTTATTTCAGATTTCCTGCCACATGGAACACAGCCTACTTGTAGTTAACAAATAGCCCACTGCAATTCTAAGAAATGCTCCCAACACTTATTTGATGGTAATCTGTACCATTTCCTTATTGTTTCATGGATAACTCGGTTTAAAAAAAAAAAAAAAAAAGTCCAAGCATTTTCTCATAATATGGCAATAATAATATGTGTCTTAGGAGAGTTTCTTTCAGATCAGAGATAAATCACCCAACACATTGCCTGTGTGGTAGATAGATATGTTGCTATAATCAACCATGAGGACAGTTATAACCATTGTAATTATTACTAGATCTAAGAATGCCTTCATTTAGAATTCCTATAATCTAGGTGAGTGATTCTATTGGTCTTTATAGCGTCTTTTTTGGGCGGCTAGAATACCTGGCTGAGTGAAACTTATGTATATTACTTGACTGTTTTGTGTTATATATAAGTATAATATTAAATACACAAATTCATATTTTAAAAAATTTTGGGGACAAAATGTTATGATATTTAGTCTTTTAAATTTAAGTGCAGTTATTTCCTTTAACCCTGGATCTGACATCTGGCCTCACCAATGGTATTTTAAAACTTATAGAGGCCTGGATACCACTTCTCGAGATTCTGATTTAATTACAGGGCTCAGCCTAAGCACTGGAATGCTTTTATAGCCCTCTAGTTGATTTAAATTTTTAGCAAAGTTTGAGAACTACTATTTTACACAATAATCAGGACAGGTAGTTTTCTTACCTTTACAGTTGTCAGAGATCAAGAGCCTGGCACCTGAAAGGGGTAAGCAGTGTTAGCTCTCCAGTTTCCAGAGTGCTAATCAAACTACAAGATTTCTTTTTTTTTATCATATTCTTCTCTTCTGATACCCTTATCTTCCTGTCAGTCGTTGGCCATTCTAAAATAGGAAAGGGATAATTTTTAAAAAACTATACGTCTGAGCCCTCTGAGTAATGGTTGAAGAGAGATCATCAGAATGGTTTGGCATCAGAATGGATTCCTCTGGCAGTTTTAGCCCCAATTGTTCTGACTCCCAACCCATTGCTTTTCTCATTTCTAAGAGTATTGACTTCTGCCATTATTACCAGTTTCTTCACACTAAACTGAAAGCAAGTTAGAGAGGCAAAGAAAAAAAATAATAAATCACCTCTTTTCTTACCTTGGAAACTGGCTTATAACAACTATCAAGATGAAATAAAGCAATACAAATTGAGGGGGGTACCCTGTTTTTAAAACCATTTGAAATTTTCTAATATCCATTTTCTATGAAAGATAATTTGTCAAACCATTGCTCCACATCTTTCAAAACTCAACTTGCTAAGAAATTATAGCTTATAACAATCCAACTTAAAAAAATTTTTTTATAGTTTATTTTTGAGACAGAGAGAGACAGAGCATGAGTGGGGGAGAGGCAGAGAGAGAGGAAGACACAGAATCTGAAATAGGCTCCAGGCTCTGTGCTGTTAGCACAGATGAGGGTCTCGAACCCATGAACCATGAGATCTGACCTAAGCCGAAGTCGGACGCTTAACCAACTGAGACACCCAGGCGCCCCAGCAATCCAACTTTTATGCCTGGAGGTTGGTTTTAAAATACACAGAAAGCATATTATTGCTTGTACTAAGTGGATATTATGATCTAGGACTTGAAAGAAAGCATTGTTATAGACCCTGCTGCTGATGTTAAACAGATTTTAAAGTGGATCAACTTTAATGATAGAAAATTGAATTTGAAAACAGAACACAAACATTTTTATTTGAAAAGGTGGAGAGTGGTATTCCTTTCATCTTGGTTGTAAATACATTTTTAACTTTTGGGGGGAAACTCTGATAAAAAATATACTAGCAAGGTTATTTATAACAAGGAAACATCCATGTTAAAACCTTCACAGGTCAAGAAGATAGGACATTGTCAGCACCTGGAGTAAGGACTCTTCAGTCACTTCTCAGTCCCTACTCTTCCATCCTGCAAATGGCAATCAATACCTTGAATTTTATGTCAAATATTTCTTTACTTTTCTTTATAGATTTACTAAGTAAGCATGTATCTATAAACAATAGAATTAGTTTTATATGACATAAAATTTATATATATATTTATAGTTCATATATATGTGTGTAAGTTTTATATAAATTAAACTGTAAAATATGTGTTCTTTTGGGTCTATTCCTTTTCAATCTATATTATGCTTGTAATATTCATTCATATGATTACCCGGGGTTGTAGTTCACTAATTTTTTTTAAATTTTTTAAAATATTTTATTTGTTTCTGAGAGAGAGAGAGAGAGAGACAGCATGAGCTGGGGAGGGTCAGAGAGAGAGGGAGACACAGAGTCTGAAGCAGGCTCCAGGCTCTGAGCTGTCAGCACAGAGCCCGACGTGGGGCTCGAACCCACAAACCGTGAGATCATGACCTGAGCGGACGTCGGCAGCTTAACTGATTGAGCCACCCAGGGGCCCCTGTAGTTCACTGAATTAATGCCACGGATGATTTCATTGTGTTTATATGCCACAATAAATTCATTTGCCCTTCGTTTGCATTTGATTGTACTCAGTTTGAAGATATGATAAACAAGACTATGGTGAATATTCTTGTACATGTCTTTTAGAGCATCTGACAAAAGTCGGTGTGATAGTTAAAGAGCCTGACATTCAGAGAACTGGAGATTATTAATAGATGAACAGCAAATAAGAATATTAATTCATACAAGGGTGAATGTCTAGGAGACTGAAATGACTCCTATCATCCACCAATAAGAAGTCACAATTCCTTACCCAGTTTTTGCCCCTGTCCTAGTTTTTCAACCCCAAATCCACTGACTGGAGGGAAATCTGAGTGCTCAGGAGACAGAAGACACCAACATGATGGCAAATGTATGCAGTAATGATTCTCTGTGTCTTTTCTCAGAGCAGTGTATATAAATATACTCAGGTTACCTCCACTTGCAAAAGAAGCATGTCCAAATCTTTTGAGGATTTTGGGACACAGATTTCAAGTTGATATCACTACCAAGCTGCCTGAAGCATCATCAGGGTCATCTCATCAGGGTAGAGGTTTATGTGCGGACAGGTAATAAATAGTGTCCTGATCCAGCCCCCGCTGTAGTGGATCACCTGAGTCCACCAACTGGTTATCATTTCTGTGTTCCTGAGTATATAATTGTAAGGCACATCAAATGGGAGTAAGTAGAACCATAAGATTGGTTTCGTGGCCTGTGCGGCAAGAGCTTTCATAAGTGGGGAATTCAAAGTGGCAGCTGCTGAAACTCTCAATACTCTTCTGTGTCAAAATAATAAAAATAGGGGCGCCTGGGTGGCTTCGTCGGTTAAGCGTCCGACTTTCGCTTAGGTCATGATCTCGCGGTTCGTGGGTTCGAGCCCCGCGTCGGGCACTGTGCTGACTGCCTGCTCAGAGCCTGGAGCCTGTTTCAGTCTGTGACTCCCTCTTTCTCTGACCCTCCCCTGCTCACGCTGTCTCTCTCTCTCTCCTGGAAATAAATAAAACATTGAAAAAAAATAATAATAAAAACAATACTCTTCCTAGAGATAATGAACAGAGATTATGATCACCTTTAAAGATCTAAAAGATGCATAGGTAATATCCTCATTGTACACTCATTCAGTTTTCCAGTCTGATTCCTACATGGACCAGACATATCTAGGATGATGTATTAGATTACTCCAAACTTGAGAAATTAATAATCTGTTTACAATGTGGTGCCTCATGTAGTAATTTAACTAGATAATAGATTCGCTGGACCAGATTAACATAGTCTCAAATATATGGCCAGTGATCTGACAGATGCATTCTTTCTCATGTCTGTGGGGAAGGGGAACTAGAAATAGTTCACATTCACACAAGATGGATAAAGTAGATATTTATTATCTTGCACAAGGGTTCATGTTAATTTCCTCAATCTCCTTCATAATAGAATCCGAAGGGACCTGAAGCATTTGCACATTTTACATGAATTCCACATTACACCATGTTAATGACACCAATTAATCAGACCAAATGAACAGAAAGAGACAAATACATTATAAGCTGTGATACAACACATGAGCTTTTGCTACTTAGGACACAAGACCCAGCAGACCCTCTAATGTAAGAGGTACCTCTGATGAGAATACCTACTGTAGAGTTTATGGCAAGCTCCAGTAGAATCCCAAGACATTATCCTGGGGTTTTGGAGAAGGCAGAATTTGTATACCACTTATCAAACATCTTCCTGTATGATGCTGGGCCCTGGTACAGATTAACTAGGGGTCTGGCTAGGGGCCATAAAGCAACCATGTAGCTGAGTTCCATCAGACCCATCAAGCCATAAAATCAGGTGGAATCTGCACCAATCCACAAGTCAAAGTGGTTCATTTTTTAAAAAATAGTTCATTGTCAAGTTGGTTTCCATATAACACCCAGTGCTCATCCCAACAAGTGCCCTCCTCTATGCCCATCACCCCCCTTCCCCTCTCCCCCACCCCCATCAGTCCTCAGTTTGTTCTCAGCATTCAAGACTCTGTCATGGTTTGCCTCCCTTCCTCTCCCCAAATATTTTCCCCTGGTTCTCTCCCCCACCCCCACCACCCCCCTCCATGGTCCTCTGTTAAGTTCCTCCTAATCCTCCTATACTTGCAAATATATGGTATCTGTCCTTCTCTGCCTGACTTATTTTGCTCAGCATAACAGCCTCAAGTTCCATCCATGTTGCTACAAATGGCCAGATTTCATCTTCTCTCATTGCCATGTAGTATTCCATTGTATAGATGAACCACATCTTTTTGATCCATTTGTCAGTTGATGGACACTGCGGCTCTTTCCATGTTTTGGCTTTTGCCGAGAATGCTGCTGTGAACATTGGGGTACATGTGCCCCTAGCCATCAGCACTCCTGTATCCCTTGGGTAATTCCTAGCAGTGCTATTGCTGGGCCATGGGGGAGTTCTATTGTTAGTTTCCTGAGGAACCTCCACACTGTTTTCCAGAGGGCCTGCACCAGTTTACATTGCCACCAACAGTGTAGGAGGGTGCCCGTTTCTCTACATCCTCACCAGCATCTAGAGTTTCTTGATTTGTTCATTTTAGCCACTCTGACTGGCGTGGGGTGGTATCTCAGTGTGGTTTTGACTTGTATTTCCCTGATGATGATTGATGCTGAGCATCGTTTCATGTGTCTGTTGGCCATCTGGATGTCCTCTTTGGAGAAGTGTCTGTTCATATCTTCTTCCCATTTCTTCACTGGATTATTTGTTTTTCGGATGTGGAGTTTGGTGGGTTCCTTATAGATTTTGTATACTGGCCTTTTATCTGATATGTCATTTGCAACTATCTTTTCCCATTCTGTCGGTTGCCTATTAGTTTTATTGATTGTTTACTTTTCCATGCAGAAACTTTTTATCTTGCTTAGGTCCCAGTAGTTCATTTTTGCTCTTGATTCCCTTGCCTTTGGGGATGTGTCAAGTAAGAAATTGCTGCGACTGAGATCAAGGAGGTTGTTTCCTACTTTCTCCTCTAGGGTTTTCCATACAGAAGAAGGGGAGACAGTACGAACCACAAGGCCAGGCAATCTAGGCCTGATGTCATATCCCACTGTTGCACCTAAACCTCTCCCTTGGCTCACTATATGCTTTCTAACAGGAGAGAGATGATGAGTGTGGCAGGCAGAATAATGGACCCCCAAAGATATCCACATCCCAGTCTTCAAAAACTGAATATGCTAGATTATGTAGTATAGTAGGTTGCATAGTGTCCCCTAAAATATTTGTATCCAGGAACCTGAAAGTAAGACTTAATATGGAAATAAAATCCTTGTATATATAATTAAGGTAAGTATCCAAGTGAGATAATAATGACTTATTGTAGACTCTAAATACAATGCAAGTGTCCTTATAAGAAACAGAAGTGTGTCCTTGTAAGAAAACATATTGATCCAGAGAAGAAGGTGATGTAAAAATAAAGGCAGAAATTGTAGTAACATATCTACAAACTGAATACCAAAGATTGCAAGCAGCCACCTGAAGCTAAAAGAAAACATGGAATGATTTTTCCTCAGAGGTTCTAGAAGGAACCAACCCTATGGACACCTTGATTTTGGACTTTGGATTACTAAACTGTAAGAAAATAAACTTCTGTGATTTTAAGCCACTCCGTTTGTGGTAATTTGTTACAGCAGCCCTAGAGAATTAATACACATAGCAAACAGGAATTAAGGTTGTAAATAGAAATAAGGTTGCTACTCAGCTAACCTTGAGGTGGAGAGATTATCCTGGATTATCCAGGTGGGCCCACTGTCGTCATCCAGATCCTTAAATGTGAAAGATGTATCATGAGAGAGAGAGAAGCAGGAAGATGGCAACATGAGAAGGAATCTGTTTGCCTGTGATGGCTTTGGAGATAGAGGAATGAGACCATGAACCAAGGAATGCAGGTGGCCTCTAGAAGCTGGACAAGAGAAGAAAGGCAAGATACTTCTCTAGAACTGGAAGAAGGAAATCAGTCCTTCCAATGTCTTGCTTTTAGCATAGTGAATTTCCTCATGTCCCTGAAAAATAATTGTATATTTAAATTCCTTCTTGTAACTTTTCTCCTGTTGGCCTTTTGACTGGAGCTCGGACAGTTTCCCCTGTCCAAATTTTATCCATTGTTCAATAATAATTCAAGTCCATCCCCTCCAAAAAAGGGCCTTTTCTGGTTACTTTAGTCCTTACCAAATATCCCATTCTCAAATTTTCTGCAATACCAGTAATCTAGATCACATAATCTAATACATTTATATGTTTTTGTATTATATTGTATTGATTAATATATGCTAAGCTTGTCTTCTCACATAAGTTTTAAGCTATATCAGTTGAAGTCCCAAACAGAAACAAATGGCAATTGCATACACAAGGTAGGATAACTTGAGGAGCATTTATTTACTAGGGACTATGTATAAAGATGTGGATGTAGGTGAGGCATAAGGGATTGTGGAATAACTTGAATATGGTATCAGCAAGTTAATACTGTCCCTATGAAAGAAGGCGTGAGAGGAAATGACTAGATGCTGGAATCTGGAATTTAGGAGAGACATTGTTGGCTCAAGGAAGCAGATAATTTTGCATGGGACCTGGGAAAGGAATAAATACCTTTGTCTTACACTGGTTGGACTCTCATTGACAAAATCATAAGGCACAGGGTACCTGGGTGACTCAGTATGTTAAATCTCTGACTTGATTTTGGCTCAGGTCATGATCTCATGGTCATAAGATCTGGCCCCTGTCAGACTCTGTGCTGAGCATGGAGCCTGCTTGGGATTCTCTCTCTCTCCCTCTCCCTCTGCCGCTCCCCTACTTGCATATACACATGTTGTCTCTCTCAAAAAAAAAAAAAAAAATCATAAGGCAAGGGAGTCCTGTTAACTTAGTTGCCCTGCCTTCTGGGGAAAAGAGGAAGGTGGAAAACATTGGAGAATGGATTATTAGAGGCAATAGAATAAGGGCTTTGGTACCGTTCAAAGCATTCAGAGGTCATGGCAGGACTATAGAAATATTATATAAATATACACTTTATAAATACTTGTTAACTGTATATAATGTAATACAATAAAAAGAAGCTATGTGACTATGTTAATTAAATTAATGTTAATTAAATACTTAACATGCAATAAGCACTCTTCTTCAAGTCCTGAGGATATAGTGGTAAACACAACAGAAAAAAAAAAAACAACCCTGCTTCATAAAGATAGCATAAGTCATGTAGCAAGAATATGATGGAGCTGCAAAATACTTTGTTATATGCCAGAGATACACTCAACTAGAGTCTAAATCTTATGATCAAAATCTTCATCTGAATATTTTATTGATTTATAAAAGGTCACTTATGAGACAAAATATATAATGGATGAATCTCTTTAAAACTTATATGTAGACTTTTAAAAAATTAATGCTAAAAATTGCTGTAAATTATGTTTAAAATGTTTATGTATGAATTCCCCATTGTGTTTGGTTAATACTAGGTGAACATGTACAGATTTGGTATGTAAATTACAGCCCTCAACCCTAAAGTTCAAGTGTATTCTAATACAAACAAACTCTGAGGAAAGCATAGGTAACTCCAAGAAAAAATGTAATTCTGAAGTCCTTATACATTGAAATTTAAGAAGTTACTAACTATATATACAAGAAATCCTTCAGGGGAAATAAATATATGAGCTGATTCCTGCAGAATTAGGTTTTGTTTGTTTTTATCTAATATGGGAGAAGATAACATTTCAGGAAGAGAAAATGACAGAACAGAACAGCAGATATTAGAAAATATGTGTGGTGCCTGGAAGACTCAATCCACTGAGCATCCGTCTCTTGATTTTGGCTCAGCTCATGATACCAGGGTCTGTGGGAATGAGTCCTGCCTCGGGTTCTGTGCTGAACATAAAGCTTAAAATTCTGTCTCTCCATCTCTCTCCTTCCCCCACTCTCTCTCTTAAAAAATAAAGTATGAATGCCTTGGTCACCTAAATTTTTTGTTTGAACAAATAAATTTGTTTGGTTTTATCCATTAGGAAAACATTATGAGGAAAATTTTCAAGACCACTTTCTTTCCAATGTTATCTAGAGGTATTTATATTATTTGCAGCAAGAATAATTATATTCACTTGCTTCTTAAAAGTAGATCCAGATCTTTGTTTACAAGATCAATAGTTGAAACAATTAAATGTAATAGATAAAAAATCTTATGAATTATTAAATGTTAGCTATTTAATCAGTTATAAAGCCTTTCCCCTTCTCTATTCATCAGAAATTCTATTAATTCTTTAAGGACTTATTTCTCCATCTTCAGACCAGAATTTCCCTCTCCTTATTTTGTGTTTCTATAGTGATTTGTATGTGTTTCTGTGACAAAGAAATTTTAAATTCTTTTAAAGTTTATACCCAATTAATATTGGTTGACTTTTAAATACTGAATTATCTATCAAACAGTAAACATTATGTAACAAGTGACATTTGTCTTCCCTTTAAGTGTTCAAAAACAAAAAGCTAACTTTTATACTTGGTGATAGGATTTACACTAAGGGAAATAATCAGTGTATTTGTTTCTCATTATACTTGCAAAAACATATATAATAAATTGCTTCAAATATTATTTTTATTTTGGAAAGTACTGGCTTGTGTCATATGTTCTTAGTACAAGAATGTCTTCCATGAATAATTTCTGCACACTTATAAACTATTCTTTTTCAGGTAATATAGATAAGAGGCAGTTAAGAGTTATGACTCTACTAAATAAAATATAAAAATGAAGAGGTGGGAACAGAGAAAACTATGTGTTAAAACACATAGCTTTGTAAAAATTATAACTTAACTACAATAACCATGACTTGATGCTCAGTTAATCTCACCCAACAACTCACTGGAGGAATTGGCAAATGTGTTTCATAAGTTTAATTGAATTTTTACTCACTGAAAAAATAATAGCTCTTAAAGCTACACAGCTTAATAACTAAAGAGGCCCATGTACATGTACACATGGTCAAAATATTTTTACCTGCCAATACAGTATCCTCCATTTCCAAAGGTATAGTTTTCTGATTAGCAAATCATAGACTATGTGCAATCATATTCAATTTGTGACATAATCAAAAAGGCAACAGAAGTACTTATCATATCAGTTCAGTCACCATATGGTTGACTTTGGCTGATTAACTTTGAGTTTTGGTGACAATAGTAGGAAATCATTATTCTACTCCGGTACAACAGAATAAAAGAAGGTGAAACTGTTCGGAAATCAAAATCTAGGTAAAAGGTAGTGCTCTGTGTGTACTTGTAAGTCTGCTAATATGGTTTGAGCTTTACGGTAATGGAATTTGTGGATATTTGAAAGAATCTTCTCCAAATAATTCCCTGTTATATCTTTGGCGTTTTGCTATTAGCAATTATATTTTTTATTTAAATATTGGACATCTAAGTGCTTCTGAAATGTATTGGGTCATTAAACATTCTATAAAAGTGTGTTTGGCAAAATATTTTGTTTGGGGAATTTTGTGAGGAAGATTATAGAATGAGAATGTTGTATAACTTGAGCATGTATAACTTGGGGCCTTTGCATTTGACAGGGAAGAATAAAACTCTGTGGTAGAAATTTCAGATATCAAACACAAGTTGTTAGAGAATCTTTCTAGTTACCTTCTGGTTGAAGGTGGCTATGGTATATAGTTTGGCTCAAGGAGTCAAACAATTTGCTAGGTGGGATTTCTGAGACTATGAAGGTTTTTTTTTTTTTTTTTTTTTAATTAGAAAAGAGAGAAAGGGGGAGGGCAGATCCAGATAGTAAACTTCTTTATGCATTTTTTGGTCTCTTTTTTCTTCTTCCCCTAACTTATCTTGCCCAGGAATACTGATTAGAGGCTATGTTGCAGTCATGAAGAAACAAACATGAGAAAAATATTAAAGCATAAGATGGGATAACTCTATGCCTCTGATGGCTTATGCTTGAGCTGTCCTGAACAGAGCTCCCTAACAAGGCCTTTTATGGCTTGAGATTAATAGACTTCTATCTGAGTCAAGCACACTAATATAGAGTTTTCTGTTGCTTGTAGCCAAGTGAAATTCTAACAGATACATTTTCAATCTCACCATGTAGGGAACTGCCTCCTCTATCACTTACTAATCTTGTTGCAATGCCAAAGCCAATTGGATAACCCAGGAGAATGGCAGTGTCACATTGCTTAATACTAACACCAATGTTAGAAAGTTTTTATAAAAGCGAAGGATCCTAAAACTATCCTGAATGATTATTATGGAAACTTATTCAACATAAAAAAAATGCCACACATGAACAAAATAATGCCCAAGGTGTTTTTTTTTTTTTTTTTTTCATGGAGTATTTAAACAATCATTTAGAGCAAAGAATTCCCATCTGTATGTCTTTTTACTTCTAGGTTTATTTTTAGCAGATTTCATAATGTAGTGTCTGCCAGAATAGGGTAGAAGAAACCGTATTTTGGCCCAAAATAGCGTATGACAAAATATCATGAAACAAAAGTAAGAAGAATGGAAAGAGGAATTTCTTGACCTGAATTTATTCCTTAGATTATGGTTGACAGCATAATGAGAGATGACAGTGAAAAATCATCTGTCAGGGAAAAAGATCCAGAATTTCTGCTGCAATGTAGCATTAGGTAATAAAATAATAATAATTTAGATTAAAAAGGCTAAGAAATTAAATCTCTAAAAAATAAAGTAGGAAGAATGTATTTAGTAGATGAGAATTATTTCTAATACTTAATGCTATCCAGGACTAATAATGTTAATGACTAATTTAATGGAGCTACAGTTTTGTTATTTAGATTAACTTTTTATATAAAATACATTAACAGTATTCAGCAAAAGAATTTAATGTGGAAGACTTGAAATAAAATATTAGCACGAAGAGTTTCATAATTATATTTTGTCCAACAAGAGACAGAAAATTCCGTCAGGACAAATTAGAGCAAGAGAAATGGAAATTTGTCTTTGAAAAGATTAAATATGTCCACATTGGGTAAAAGCATCTCAAAGAATTTCAAAATCCAAAGTGCTGTAAAACATTACCAAAATGTACTTGAATATGCAGTATGGCTTACATATGCAGTGTTGGTTAAAAAGAAACATTCAAATTAGTTATCAAATTTAGAAATTTAACAGATTTGGAAGAGGGAGTCTGTTTTAGCAGTTAGTAAGGGCATGGAATTCATGTATTAGTTACAAGGCTGGGAAATAAACTGAACTGAACTCATTTTGCGACCTAAACCATATCTCCTCTTCCTCTTGATTTTCCTTTGCTGTAAAATTGTGCTGATAGATATCAGGGGCCCTTGTTTCCTTAACCTGCCTCACTTCATGGGCAGGAAGTTCCCCTGAAAGTTAGTACAGAAAAGGTTGAAGAGAAAAAGGCACTAAAAATAAACATTAATGCACATGCAGTTGTATGGATAAGCCCCAGATTTTACTGTTACAGTAATAGCCACTTGCAACCATGATTATCTTTGATTTATAGTCAAGCACAGCTATTTAAATGCAAATATGTATTTTCATTTCGCGGTTTCAAGGCAGAATTGATTTTATATTGTCAATGAGTATTTTACTTTATTTATGCACATGCTTATTCTTTTTTATAGTGTCATTAAAATAGATGGCAATTTGTAGTATATTATTTCTAAATACCTTTATAGTATCAACCGTATGATATAGCTGTATAGCAATCTGAATAAAACAAGTATATGTTTATTTAGAAATAGAATCTTATCAATAGTTAGAAATAAGATATTTCTTTCACTCTGTGTGGGGTGGTGTGAAGTTTGGTGATGCTTTTTAAATGATTGTTGAATTATGTTGTAGTTGGGATGGCCATCTTCCCGAATGGTAATGGTGAACTCATGATTACCTTCCTTCCTCTATTTCCCCCTCCCCTTGTTCCTACTCTCCCTTCTTTTCTTTCCACCCCTCCTTCTTTCCTTACTCCCTTCCTTTGTTTTTCCCTTCTCCTTCTCCTTTTGTCTGTCCCTACATGTCTTCCTCCATTCCTTCCTTATCTTTCTTCTCTCTTGTCACCTTTTCATCTTCTCTCCTTTTTATCCCCATTTCCTCCCGACTCTTCTCTTTCTTTCTTACTTCCTGACTCAATTCTGACCATCCATCCTACTTGCTTCTCTTTCTTCCTTTCATGGATCCTGCCTCCTTTCCATCTGTACATTCATGTACTTATCCTCCATGCTGTCCTTTCTTCTTTCTTATAACAAATATTTATTGCATACTTACTACAGGCAAGATGGCATGCCCAATATTAGGAACACTGAAATAAATAACACATGATCACCAAGGAACTGAATGTATACAAGGAGGAAAGGAAAATGTCAAACTTATTAGAAAAATCATATAGAGGAAGAGGTATGGGTTGAAAAATGAGTATTGTGCACAATGTTCCATTTCTATCTTCCATTTCTCCTTTCAGAGACCACTTACAGATACCTAGTACAGAAAATAAGCACCCCCTTCCTGTAATACAGTGTATCACAACTCTTAAAAGTCGCTCTGTGGAGATTTCAGTTTGTTTTATTTCAATAGCCCATCATACTGTCCTAAGAAAGTTCATTCTGGAGAGGCCTTGAATTAGTCAAGCACCAGAGACCTACTTGGGCTTCTCAAACCTTGCACATACTCGCGAAAGACCTGTCTTCATGCCTGGCCATTGGTTCAGCTCCTGGAAATTGACCTGAATCCTTGGAGAAACCTGCCTGATAAGAATGCTTTTGTTTTCCTGAGGCCTTGGGCCATTCTGTATCAATTTGACATCTTAGGGGCCTGGAGACTGAATAGCTGAGGTCAGTTAGATGAGCATTGCATGCCTAATGTGACTGATTTACAATAGAAACCATGGACACCAAGTCTCAGGTGAGCTTGCCTGTTTGGCAGCACTCCACATGTGTGGTCACATATTGTTTTGCGGAAAATTAAGCCTGTCTGTATGTAGCTCTACTGGGAGAGGACACATGGAAGCTTGTGTCTGGTTCTCCTGGGCTTCACCCATGTGTCTTTTCCCTTAGTTGATTTTAATTTATATCCTTTTACTGTAATAAGCTATAACAATGAGTATAATAACAACTTTATGAGTCCTATGTAAATCAAAGAACCTGAGGGTGATCTTGGGAACCCTTAAGATGCCAAGAGCTACCTGCTCCATTTACTGCACTTTATATACTCCATCATATAATACTGTAGTTTTGCTGTATACTACCATTGAGAACAGTTAGGTGAAAGGGTGTGGGATCACTAGATTTGTGTTTCCTACAACCACATTTGAATCTGCATGTACAATAAACTACAGCTAAAGATCTCAAAATAAGACTTTGTACAACTCTTTTACCTGTACCCTTAAAATTGGTGCATTTTATTTTATGTCAGTTACACCCCATAAAGTTGATTTTAAAACTTCTGGATTGTGACACAAATATTCTAAGAATGTGGAGAACATGGCATTACTACCAGTTACAATGATTAAAAAAAGTTTCAAATTGCTTTATTTATTAGATTCCATCCTTGCCCTTCATGTAGTGGCCAGAAACATTTATACATTCCCTTGATGTTGGTTTTTATTAGTAAATCAAGCTTTCATGTATTTCTACTTAGGTTTAATGTTTTTTCAAGAGGCTCCACAATCCATCCCACAAATAGACTTTTATAGGGCAACCTCATCTTTCTGCCAGAAGTACTCAAATACACTGTAAAACCAGGTAGACACAGACTAGAATCCTTCCTTCAAAGTAAAGACAAATTTCATGACCCTAAAATCAACTCAAAATACATTAAGTGTTTATTTAATGCTAATATTTTACAAGGAATTGGAGGAGTTATTAAATTATATAAAACATGATCCATACCTTCAGGGACATTACTGTAGCTTTGTTGCTTTTTAGCTGTGTGATCTCAGTTAAGTTTCTTCTTTGAACTTTAGTTTTCTCCAGTATAGAATAGTGAAAATAAGAGCATTTACCTTACAAGTTATCAGAATTAAATGAGTTTCAAAGTGTCATGTAACAATACGAAGAAAGTGCCTAGTGGGTGAAAAAGACTATATACACCATGGACTTCAGAAAGGAGCAAAAACCATGATTAGTCAGGAATTTTAAAGACAATGGAACTTGAGTAACCTGTAGAGAAATTAGATGGAGGTAGAGGAATAGAAAACACTAATAACAAGGAAAGATGTTTGGAATTGGGTTAGAAGTGATAGTGAATTTACAGAGCTATGGTGGAAGATGAGAATATATAGGTGAAGAAAGAGTACAATTATAAAGAGCTTTTCATAATAAATAAAGCTTAGATTTTTATCCAAGAGGTAATAAAAGGCTATTAAAAATTTCTAATTGGGCACAATAAAAAGTTGGTGTTTCAAAGAATATGAATGTGATCTTAATCAGTAGGATGGTTTAGAAATACTTAGTCTGAACATATGGAAAAGATGTAGGAGACGACTTTGATGACCCAGATATGAAGTGATAAAAGTCTGAAATCTTGAAGTTTGGACCCAAGAAATAGAATGAAAGAAATTAAACTAAATTATTATGGTAACTTAATAATGTAACCTAATAATGTTATTTTTTACTGAAGTATAGTTAGCATACAGTGTTATATTAGTTTCAGGTGTACAGTATAATGATTCAACAGTTTTATACATTACCCAATGCTCATCACAGTAAGTATACTCTTGATCCCTTTTTTTCTATTTCACTCATTTCCCCCCACCGCCCCCACCACACCTCTCCTCTGGCATCCATCAGTTTGTTCTTTATATTTAAGAGTCTGGGTTTTTTGTTGGTTGGTTGGTTTTTTTTTCTTTGTTCATTTATTTTGTTTCTTAAATTCCGCATATGAGTGATATCATATGGTATTTGTTTTTCTCAATCTAACTTATTTCACTTAGCATTATACCCTTTAGATTCATTTATGTTGTCACAAGTGGCAAGGTCTCATTTTTTTTTTATAGCTGAGTAATAATTCAGTGCATATATGTAGCACATCTTCTTTATCCATTCAGTTATTGATGGACATTTAGGTGACTTCCGTATCTTGGACGTTGTAAATAATGCTGCAGTAAACTTAAGCATGCATATATCTTTCCAAATTAATATTTTTGTTTTCTTTAGGTAGATATCCAGAAGTGGAGTTACTAAATCATATGGTAATTCTATTTTTAATTTTTTTGAGGAAACTCCATCCTGTTTTTCACAGTTGTTGCACCAATTTACATTTCTTCCAACAGTGCACAGTTCCTTTTTCTCCACATCCTCACCAACACTTGTTATTTCTTGTCTTTTTTATTTTAGCCATTCTGACAGGTGTGAGGTGATATATCATTGTGGTTTTGATTTGTGTTTCTCTGATGATGAGTGATGTTGAGCACCCTTTCATGTGTTTGTTGGAAATTTTTATGTCTTCATTGGAAAAATGTTTGTTTGGGTCCTCTGTCCATTTTAAATCAGACTATTTGTTTTTGGGTGTTGAGTTTTATCAGCTCTTTTTATATTTTGGATATTAACCCTTTATTGGATACATCATTTGCAAATATCTCCTTCTGTTAAATAAATTGCCTAGTTGTTTTGTTGATGATTTCCTTCACTGCAAAACTTTTTTTAATTTTGGTGTAGTCCCAATAGTTTAATTTTGTTTTTGTTTTCCTTGTCTGAGGAAACATATCTAGAAAAGTATTTCCACAGCCAATGTCAGAGAAATTATTGTCTACGTTTTCTTCTAGAATTTTTATGATTTAGGTCTCATATTTAGGTCTTACTTAACCTGTCTTGAGTTTGTTTTGTGTGTGGTGTTAGAAAGTGGTCCAGTTTCATTCATTTGCATGTAACTGTCCAGTTTTCCCAGCACCATTTATTGAAGAGACTGTCTTTTCCCCATAATTCCCCAATTAATCTTTTCTTTGTCATAGATTAATTGACCATAAGTATGACTTTATTTCTGGGCTCTCTATTCTGTTCCATTGATCAATGTGTCTCTTTGACCTAATATATTATTAAATGGTAATAATTAGGTCTGTGTGCTTTTTTCCTTTATTAAGGAGACTATATGTTGATTTAATGGTTGATTAATGGTCTGCAACTATTATACTTATTTCTTTTCAGTGGGAATTTGCTGTTTTCTTCTTAGCATATGAATGAATGACTCATTGTTAGTAACAATATGTCAAGTATACACTGTGAATCATTTGCTAAATTTGTTACACAATCTTCAGAGTAATCATTCATTCAGCATATAATTGGATCTATATACTATATACTATATTAGGTATGGTTAACATGTATTTTATTTATAAGATAATTCATGATTGTGAAGCTTGATTGTATCCTATTTTCATTTTCATTTCTACAACTAGTTAAATATAAACACTACAATCCTGATAATACATGCTTCCCTCATCCCCCAAATGTCCCTCTATGCTTTCTATATTCAGTCCTCTTCTTCACTCTTTATGCATTGACAGTCACTTCTCTATTAGTATAGTTTTGCTTTTTTAAGAGGAATTTTATTTAAATGAAATAACATAGTTGGTATACTTTTATGACTAGCTTCTTCATTTCGTTTAATGCTGTAGAGATTCATGCATATTCTTGAATGTATCAGTGCAGATTCTTTCACTTTATTTCTGTGAGTATTAAGTTGTATGAATAAACCACAGTTCTTTCATCCGTTAACTTTTTTTTTTGGACTTTTGGGCTATTATGAATATATCTGCTATGAACACTTATATAGAAGACTCCGTTTAGACTTATCATGGATCATATTGTAAAATTTATGCTTAATTTGTCTTATGAACAATTTTCTTAAATTATAAGACTTAAATTAAGAAATTATAGACTATAGACTATTAAGAAATTAAGACTATAATTAAGAAATTATAATTTCTTAAATTATAAGACTTATGAAAGTCTTAATAAGAAACTTTATAAGTTTTATAGGAAACTTGTTTCAGTAGTGGCCATAACATGCTTTATTGCCACCAGTAGTGTATAAGAGTTTCACCTGTCCACATCTTCATCAAAACTTGGCACTGTCAGACATTTCTTTTTAAATGTTAGTCATTCTTTTGGGGAAGAAGTGGAAATTAATTTTCATTTTGATCTTTGTTTTGCTAATGATTAATAATATTGGAGATATTTTAAAGTGGTCATTGACATCATTATATCTTCTTTAGTATGGTGTTTGCTCAAATACACTACCTATATTTACTGATGTTTGTCTTTTTATTATTTCACTTCAAGAAAGCTTTGTATATTCCAGATACAGGTACTTTATTTGATGTATTCATTATACTTTTTCCCAATTTTGACTTGCTTTTTATTTTCTTAATAAAACAAGTGTTTTAATTTCATTGAATTCCAGCTTATCGTGTTTCTTTTACCTTTATGATGTGGGATTTTTTCTGTGTGTTCTCTTTAAGAAATCTTCACCTAAGTCAAAATCATTAAGAGTATTTTACTGTTTTCTTTTAGAAATTTTATAGAAGTAAATTGCATATTTAGATATAGGATCTGTTTTTAGTTAATTTGTGTATATAGTGTCACATAAGGGCTTTTTTTTTCATATAGCTTTTATTTCTTCTACTACCAATTATTGAAAAGACTACCCTTTATTGAATTATCTAGGCTCATTTTTTTGAAAATCTAATAGTCATATATGTTTGGGTCTATTTCAGAACTCTCCCTTTGGTCCCATTGATCTATGTATTTATTTTTATACAATGCCACATTGTCTTCATTAATGTAGCATTAAGGTGAGCATTAAAATCAGATATGTAAGTCTTCCCACTTAGTTCTTCACTTTTAAAATTTTCTTAGCTATTTTAGGTGCTAGGGGTTTCATATAAATTTTAGATTTGGCCTGTTAATTTCTATAAATCTCTTGAAGCTTTTATTATAATTTCATTGCATCTATAGCTCAATTTAAGAAGAATTTGCATTTAACAATATTAAATATTTTGATCTATGAACATTGTATATCTTTCCATTTATTTATGCTTTCTTTAATTTTTTTCAACAATGTTTAGTAACTTTGGTGTAGAAGTTTTATTTATCATTTTTAAATATATCCTTATGTGTATACTATAATCTCTAGGCTATTTTAAATTGTCTTGATTTTTTTTTAAATATTTTTATTTATTTCTAGGAGAGAGAGAGAGAGAGAGACAGCGTGAGCAGGGGAGGGTCAGAGAGAGAGACAGAGACACAGACTCTGAAACAGGCTCCAGGCTCTGAGCTGGCAGTCAGCACAGAGCCCCACGCAGGGCTCGAACCCCAACCGCGAGATCATGACCTAAGCGCAAGTCGGACGCTTAACCGACTAAGCCACCCAGGCGCCCCAAATTGTCTTGATTTTCAATTTTAATTTCCAAATATTCAATGTTGGTATGTAAAGCATGTAACTGATTTTTAAATATCCTTATGTATATTATAAACTTGGTAAATCCAGTTATTACTTTTAAAGTTTATTGTGAGTTGCCTAGGATTTTCTGCTGAAATAATCATTTAGTCTGTGAATAAAGATCATTTTACTTCTTCCTTTTCATTTTGTTCACTTTTTATTTTTTATGCCTTTTTTGCAGTTGTCACAATCTTTAATGGAATGTTGAATATAAGCTGTGAGTGAACATTATTTCTTGTTCCTGATCTTAGAAGGAAAATAATTTAGTTTGTCACCATTATGTATGATATTTGAAAGAAATATTTATTATTTATTTATTTATTTAATTAATTATTTATTTATGAGAGCACAAGCAGGAGAGGGGAGCCCAACCTGGGTCTCCATCTTATGACCCTGGGATCATGACTTGAGCAAAAATCAAGAGTCAGTCGCTGAAGTGACTGAGCTACCCATACACCACTGAAAGAGGCTTTTAGAGATGACTGCTATCATGCTAAGGAAATTCTCTGGTATTCCTAACATAATTAGGGAGTTTTGTTTTTTTAATAAGTTGCAAGTTATTGTCAGTTTCTTTTTTCTACATCTGTTACAAGATCACTTTTTTCTTTTTATGTCAGTATTGTGAATCATACTGATTTTTAAATATCAAACCAACTTATATTCTTCAGAGAAATTGCTTCTGTTTTCTAAAATTTAGGTGAGGGAGGTTCACATTTGTGTTCATAAGGAGAATGCTGTGAGATCTCTTCTAGTTTCTTTATGTGGTTACAGTATTTGATTTCTTTCCTCATGACTTGGGAATTTATCCTCTTCTCCTTTCTGTAATGGTGTCTTTAGAATTGGTATTATGCTTCCCGTAAATATTTGGTAGAATTCATCAAGACAGCCACTGGAACTGGAATTTTTTTTTTAAGTAAGTTTTAACTGCAAATTTAATTTAAAAATACTTATTGAACTCTTCAGCTTATCAATTTCTTTTTGAGTGGGTTTTCTTAATTTATATCATTCAAATTTGTGTGTACTTCATATAATTTGAGAAATGTGAAGGTGTACCATTTTTCATAATTTTGAAATTATTTTTTATATGTCTGTAGGATTTGAAGCATTCATTCCTTTTTTATTCCTGATAATGGTAGTTTGTGTTTCTTTTTCTTTCCTAATCCATCTTACTAGAAGTTTATGAATTTTCTTGATTTTTTCAGTGAACCAATTATTGTTTTTATTGATTTTGTCTACAGTTTCCTACTTTCTATTTTATTATTCTGCTCTTATCTTTATTATTTTCCTCCGTATATTCAATTTTTAGGTTTTTAGTTTTGGTGTGTTTTTGTTTGTTTAGTTTTAGTTTTCTAACTGTAGACTTAGATTATTGACTTGACACACTTCATTTTTTTTTAAAAATGAGCAATTAATTCTGTGAATGTCCCTTCCAATTTTGCCTAAGTTGCATCTCACAAATTTTGACATGTAATTTTTTTTTCAAACAGTTAAAATTCCCTTCTAATTTTACTTGTAATTTCTTCTCGACTGTAATCAGCCATTTAGGGTTCTACAAAGAAAACAAATAATAGGTAGACAAATACATAGAAAAATATATATCTTCATATATAATATATACAAATACATATATACATAATTTATATATAATATATAAATAACATAAAATATACATAATTTACTGCAAGGAAAGAAATTGGCTTCTGTGACTTTGATAGCTTGCTAGGCATTTCTTACAACTGCTTAATATTGTTCAGTATTTATATATTTAATATTAGATGTCATATTTACATGTTTATAGTTTGATTTGGATCTTTTTTTATATTTTCCATTTCTTTATTCATCAACCTCATTTTCTTCCAGAGTTTGGATACAGGTAGTGTATTTATAATAACTGTGCAATGTCCTTATTGCTAATTGAGTCATCCATATCTTTCTGGTTGTTTCTATTGATTGATTTTTCTCTCCTTTTTTTTTTTTTAGCATGCCTGATAATGTTTGATTGGATGCTGGACATTATTAATTTTGTGTCTTATGTACTGGATTTTGTTATATTCCTTTAAATATAGTTGGCCTTTGTTCTGAAACATAATTAGCATATCACTGTAATTATTTTGGAACTTGGTTTTGAGCTTGCTAGATCAATCTCTACTTATGATTTTATTTCACCTATCAATGCAGTAACTTTCTGAAGAGTCTCACCAGTGTTCCATACATACAGATGATGGCATAAACAACTATTTTCGGGCCTGTGTAAGCTTTGGTAATTGTTAAGCCAGCTGTTTTCTTTAGTTTTTCCTCTAGTCTTGGGTAGTTTGCTCACAAACTTGTGCAAATCAGACAAGACTTGAGTTGACATCTATGAAGAGATCTGGACCTACCTTTCTGTTTCTCTTCCTTCTCTCCATGATTCTTTTCTGTAAATTCAAGCTGCCTTGACTTCCCTGAACTCCAAACATTGTCTCCTCATTCAGTCCATTGAGCTCTGTGTAGTTTCCCACTCTGCATACAGTGGTCTGGAAATTCTGTTTACCTGGTAAGCTGGGGCAATCATAGGGCCTACCTCATTTTTGTCTTTCTTTCAGGATACAGTCTCTTGTGATCCTTATTGTCCAATATCTGAACGCTGTTGTTTCCTATCTAGTTACATAGCTGTTAAAAGTAAGAAATTAATTTCTGATCTCATTACTCCATTATGAAGAGATCTGGAAGCTCAGGTGATAGCTTTCAAATTATTTGTTTAGGACAAAGCTGGCTACTGGTGTACAGATTAGTTAAAATTCTAGAACTTTTATAGTGCAACAAATCTGCTCAAATATATAAAGAAATTTTTTTAAATAACTAAAGAGAAGTTCTTCCAGAAAAGAAGCAATGCAATTTAGTGTAATTCTAGGGAAAACTATGTCTTTTTATAACGTGCAAAGACCAGTCATTTAGATTCAATTAATACAACACATAATTAATCTGGATAATGATAATAATGCACTTGTTAACTAAAGAACAATTTTAAGATCTACTGATATAAGATAAATTTCATTCACTACCTTGGTCTTCAGAAAAGCTGTAATTTGTAACCACTTACTCATTTTTGGGCCTATGTGATAAATTACTTATAAATTGAGTAAAGGAAATATCTTCCATTTTTTAACTTTACCCATTTATTTTTTGGGGGGCGGAGTTGCACAGAAACAGGGAAAGAGAAAATCCCAAGCAGGCTCCGCACATCAGCATGGAGCCTGACGTGGGGCTTGAACTTACAAACCACAAGATAAAGACCTAAGCTGAAATCAAAAGTCAGATGCTTAACTGACTGAGCTACCCAGATGCCCAAGAAATTATCTTCTAAAACAATCTTATAAATTCACTTAATCAAATCTTCACCTGGAATGTCTATATTTTTTTTTTTAACAAACTTAGATTTCATGAATTCTTACAGCTGTTAGGGCATTATTTTCATATGTCAATTACTGATAAATGTATTAACAATACACATATGAACAGATTATCTTCTTCTGGAATAGGTGGCATATTTTAAGAAAGTGTCTGCTAACACTTTATTCCTCACAGAGAAGGCCTTCGTCTTCCAGTAAGATTTACATATACTGAATGAGATGAGGCAAATATTAACCATTTGCATACAATTTGTAATGTAAAATATGTTATTATGAAAGCACCCCTGGTAAATTAATAGCCATTTGGATTAAAACTACCATATTAAGTATATTATTGGGAATGCATCTAAATTTTCTGAAGGAATGTTCAGTTTTCTAACTAGACATGCTTATGTTAATGGATTAGAAACAGTTACTCTTCTTATTCCAAATTACTCAAACTAATGAATACAGGTATGATTTACCAACACCTTTCTCCACCTTAATTTTTATGCCCCAACACGCACCACTAGTACTATCTTAGTCTAAAGTAGTTAAATCCTATATGCTAATGTTAATATTATTAATTTACTAATTAAAAAAAATATGGTGTTATTATAGGACAGCTGTTATTTAAATGTTCACTAGCTGCTAGAGTTTGCACTAAGCACTTTATATCCACTCTCCTAATTATTATGTACAAATAAAAACAAAAAGGAAAGTTAAGGATTGTTACTCTGATTTTAGAAACAAAGCTATGAACAAAAGAGCTTAACTATTTTCATTGTTTTTTTTCTGTAATGCTAATTTCAAGTTAGAATACAGTTTTTTTTCCTGCCCTTTCACTACCCAATTGCTGCACAGAAATACTGTCTTAATGACCTCAACATTTCTACCCCTTATGATATTCTAGAGCTATGTATAATAATACAAGCCAAAATTTGCCTAACTTATAACTGTAAAGTCAAAGTTTCTTAGGTTACTAGGCCCAGTTACTAGGATAATATCCAGGACCCCGTCGAAGGCTTTAAAATAACCGTTATAATGCTACATTGTGGCCATAACATTATTAAACTAGTTTTACCAAATTGAGAATATTTCGCTTTAATTTCATTGATTTATATTCTACATAAGTCCAAAAATATGAAACAAATTACATTGCTTATCTGATCTCAAAAATTTTTATTATTTGTCAATATAAGAATACCACTTAAATAGCCCACAATGGCTGCTCCTATTTCCTTAAAGATTCAAGCATTAATGTATGATACTTAAATAATTTCAAATGTTGGGTTCTTAAGCAGGGCTCCATTAATTCTGTGAGCATGTATACAGAATTCTGTGTGTATGAAGTTTATGAAGTACTTACAATGTGGTAAACATTGTTTAAAAGTTTCTAGCACACTATGACTACTAAACTACTTAATTTTGAAGTAACAGGGAGAATTAAGTAGTTTTAAGAATATATCTGAATCTGGGGCACCTAGGTGGCTTAGTTGGTCAAGTGTCTGACTCCTGGTTTTAGCTCAGGTCATGATCTCACGGTTTGTGAGGTCAAGCCCCGTGTCAAGCTCTGTGCTTGGTATTCTTTCTCTCTTCCTCTGTCTGCACCACCCCCACTTGCTCTGTCTCTCTCAAAATAAATAAATAAACTGTATCTTTGCCCATAAGTAGATTGTGTTGAGTGTTAAACTGTACACTTGATAGGATTTCAACATTAAATTTATGTGCTTTGTTCAATATTTGGACTTCCAAAAATAAGTCCCCCAATACTAAACAACTTATAAAGTCTGTCCTCAACACAGTATCTAAAGTGTGCTTTTGTAGATTGTGGAAATGAGGGGAGGGGTAGTTTTCCAACTAGCAGGCAGTCATGATTATCATCCTCTGGTTTGATTCTATTATTGGCTGAATATAGATTGATGTACTTGTCTCCACTGTACCAATGTATAATGTATGAACACGATTACTGGGGTAATTTAGAAACAGGATGCCTTTAATCTTCTGCTCAGATCAATCAATTACAATACATAGGTTATAGAATGTTCTATGATCTTACACTGAATCCTTAATAGAACTAATCTTAGAGCTAGATGAGGTTGGGAAAAATGTGAAGCCCACAGAGACTGCTAATATGAACATAGACAATGGAACTTCAACCTTCATGTGTTTAATTACTTAGAGCTATCAAACAGAGACCACTCTGAAATTTATAGAGAAAGAAATAATATATCAGGGAGCAAAAAACCCCACTTCTCTCTTGAAGAACCAGTCTTCCACCCTTAAAAGGAATTCAAGTATTTTGAGGTTCAATAATCTGTGAAAGTACCAAACTCATACTAGAAACAGTTTGCACTGTTATCTTTTGCATGTCAACACATCTTGTTCTATGGCAGATAAATCTGTTTCAAACTGCATTTGGAAATGCCTATTTCCCTTTACAGCAATATTCATTCACTGACTTTACTTTTGATTTGAAAAAGAAATAATTTGCTGTATGACCTTGCTTTTCCATAACCTACTGTTATGCCTTTATAGCTTACATGAAACCTTAATTACAGTCTGCACAATATTAAGTTTGTTCTGTTTTCTCTGGAGTTCTTGATGCATTTTGGGAAGAATGCATTTGAGCTTGGATTTAGCTAAGTAGAAAAAGAAGATGGGGTGCAAATAGCACTGTTTCTGTGGGTATCTGGTGAGGACAAGTAGTGTATGTGAATATATTCGGGCCACTTGCCGAGTTGGCAGTTCTATTGTCTGTGACTGGATGTAGGCGGAGAGCAGTTACTAACGGCAGAGTCAGAGTCAGCACCACGGATAGCTCCACACGTTTAACACCTGGGAGAGGAACTCCGACGTTTCACAAGCCCAGCTGCAGCTAGGGAATAGAATGATAGAGTGATCTACTTATACTGCAGAAGGGGAGAGAGAATAAAGCTGTACATTGGAGGAGCGTGTCTTTTTATGTGCTGAGAGAGGGAACTGTACAGATTCAGGAAAGCTCAAGCTACCATAAGAGCCTAAGGGTTGTCATAGATTGTTTCTTTTTTTAAGTAAAGCTAATTAACCTGAAAATTCAACATTCCCTGGCAATGCCTTGCGTTTCTCATTCACTTTCATTACTCTGACATGAAAAGGGAAGGATTGCTTACGTTGTTGGCTTTTTTTTTTTTATTATTTGGTTTTGGGGAGGGTTCTTTTTTCTTGGGTTTCTTGGTTATTTTCTGCAACATAAAGTCATTATGTTTATTTCTTCATTATTTATTGCAATCCACTTGGTTCACTTTCCTAATCTCAACCTCCCTCTTGGCCCTTCTCCATTCCATTCTCATTTTTTTTTTTACTTCAGATTTAAGTTTGTAACTGAGAAAATATGAACCCGACTGATTCCAGGTATAGGCAAACTAGGCTAATGAGTTGTAAGAACCCCCTACACTATCACACAACTACATATTTTGATAGAGGACTTAGGACTTTTATCACTAGCTGGAAACAAGAGGTTTGTCCGTCCATGTTCTGGTAGTTTTGTAGGTTGTAGCTTGGCAAATTCCATTTAGAGAAAGGGGCGTGGAGATAGGCTAACTATTAGGTTAAAGAAGGAGATAACATAAATGAAGGGAAAAGAAATGAGAAAAACTAGAAAACCAACTTAGAAACCACTGTCTTCTGGCATGACGTGTCACATTTGATTTCCTAAGTCTCCAGGAGGTCTCTTTAGTGCATGTATACCCTGAGATTGCTGCTTTCGCAGGCTTTGAGAAGCAAGAACGAAGCGGACTCTATTCTGCTCCTTGAACCCTTTCCCATCCTAAACGAGATAATTTCTTAAAAATAGTGGAAGAGAGTAGAATGGTGTCCCTAGTGTGTTCAGGAGATGAGTGGCATTGGAGGTCACACCAAGGCTGGTAACTCTTGGCCCCGCCCACCTTTTGTTCCTTTCCCCTGGAGCCCAGCCTCGCCCATTTCAAACACTTTCCTTGTTTTGTACCAGTTGCTCGAACAATCTTTGGCCTTCCCATCTTTCTTCCAGCTTCCAGTACCTAGAGACCCAATCAGCCCCCAACGTTGCAACTCCTCAGGGTTTCAAGCAGTGAAACCAGGCATGCTCAGCGGCGGTACCAGCAGCCTTTAGTCTTGGGGAGACTTGGTCACCTCCGGGCAGGGACAGAAGTGCCAATTCGCTAGCCGCCCACCTCCGCGGAGTCCTGGGGATCCGAACTAAACCTGAACCCTTAAGTGTCTCATCCTCAGCCTTCAAACTCCTGAACGCCACCAGAGCTTGGAAATAGCCCTCACTGAGGGACTGTTTTCCCACCTGTCTTCTCTTTGCAGCTAAGGGAGTTTTAGTGACTGCGGCGTGAGGAGCTCAGGGATGGAGCCCTGTGGCTGGTGGCCGTGGAGATCACCTTCCCAGAGTAGCTGTTTGTCACTGAGTTTTGGAGATTTCTTGGCTGGCTTCCGCTAAAGCACGCTTGAGTAATCTGAGCTGTGGCGGCGCCCAAGCTCTCGGGATAAAGGGTGTGTGTGCGTGCGTGTGTGTGTGTGTGTGTGTGTGTGTGTGTGTGTGTGTGTGTAGGGGAGAGGGCGGGGATAGAAACGTCAACTCCCCCCAACCCCCCAGCCTCCTTTTCTTTCTCGTCTTCCTGCAAAAGCCGCACGAGTCTTCCATCCACACACACCCCCACCCCCCAGCCATCCTCACAGCTCTGGGCAACCGCCAGGTTAAGCCCATTTGCACTGGGAAATTGGCGCTGTTTGGGAGAAGAGAAACAGATCGATTGCCCTTGTGACTCCCCGCCCCCTCCCACCCCACCCCACCCCCACCGCTCCCTCCCTCCCTCCTCCCTCCCCCGCCACCCCCCTCACCCCGCCTCCTTCCCTCTTCCCACCCCCAAACCCTCTCACCCGCGGCAGTCCGGTGCGAGGGCCCCTCCGGAAGGTGAAGGGGATGGATTGGACTCCGCTGGAGAAAGCGGGTGTCTAGAAGTGGTGCTAATGGGAAGAGATTTCTGGTTTCAAAAGAGGATGCTCTGCCACAAAGAGCGGCTCGCGAGCTGGCCTGGGCTCTAGCGGAGGAGAGATCCCGGGAGAACTCCAGAGCTCGCGGGGAGCGCTCCTCGGAGGACCGGGGTCAACATGCCTGTTCGCAGGGGGCATGTGGCACCACAAAACACATTTTTGGGGACCATCATACGGAAATTTGAAGGGCAAAGTAAGTTCATTTGTTCTCTTATCTCTCCCTCGCTTTCTGCTTTGACGGTACACTTGGCATTCGACGCGTTCAGGCTGAGGAGCCGGTAACTCCGGGCTCTTTCAAGTTAACAGGCTGTGAAACCGAGCCAGGAGGTTCGAATGGCAGCGGGAGTGTTCTCCCCCAGATATTAATTCTGATTTACATTTTAGATTATGGTCTCCATTGTAGGAGGCAATTTGATCCTCCTCTCCCACTGCTCCATTATTTGCCGTGCTACTTAATATCCTACTCTTCTACTATCTTAAAGGGAACGTACTAGCATAACATGGATTTATATTTTGAGGCTGTTAAATTGTAGACTTTTTGAAAGTCAGGAGCAGAGCATACCACTGGAACAAGAGAATGTAAATGGTAGCAGCGATGTAAACGGCTATGCAAACTATATTTTACCTTGGTTAAATTGCTAAGCTGTGGTATGACAGGGATGCTTGCTTGCTTTTAGTTTATAGAAGCTAAACTTTGCATTGAATCAATGCAAATATATCCCAAGAAGGATAATTTGGAAAAAGCAATATCTGATCCATGCTAGTTCCCATGCAAACGATTCAGTATTCAAAACAACATTTATTCCCCTTTATCATTTCCTTAAGTTTCCATCAAGAAATTTGAAAATTGAAATGTAAAAAGTAAGTCCCACAACTGAATGCAGAGACATTTAACATTCTCTTGTGGACTAACAATAAGGAATGAATTATTGTTATATAAATACATTAATTCTAAATGCTATGCTTGTTAATTTATATTCAGTGTTTCCTTAAAACCACAGTAACACACAATTATGTTGCAATTTTTGCAGTTATTTTGGCACTGCATTTAGTGACATGAGGGTTTTGTACCTTGTGTACAGAATATACTAGTATATCCTGTTCACATTCTATCTGGAAATAGTAAATATCATTTATGATCAAAATTTAATAAGCCCTTTGTACTGAAAACCCTACTAATGCACAAAAATTCAAGGTTGTCCCCAGGTAAAAGTGAAAAGGTGTTAACATGACATTTACTGTGTATGTGTACATTTTTTATCTTCTAGAAAATATATATTTCGAAAGGTAAATCTTCAAATTATTAAGCTAATAAACACTATATAGTTTTATTGCTAATAGTTTCATGTTTTGTTTTGTTTTTGACATGATGAGTGTGTAGCATGTCTTAGAAGGGTACAGAAAAGCTAAATCCAAAAATAATAACTACTTTGAGAAAGTTGTACTCACAAGGGCCAAGGGTGAGGTGAGAAGTCTGACAGCTACAAGGTGTTTCATTGTTGGGGCTTTGAAAATATTTATCTTACAATTAAATGGTATTCTGGAAATATCAATGGGCCAGCTGCTTGTTTGAGTGTGCATTAGGACCCTTGGGAGTTACAAGACTTGAGAACTAGACTATTTGAGAAGATATATTCTTGAAATTTGAAGAGTATTTGCTTAATACTTTATGTTAAAACTACTTGGGATCATTAATTTCACATTTAGGATTTTTTTTTCCTTTTAAAACCTTGGGCACTTAGCAATTTGGGAAGTACCTGCTTTTCAGTTCTCCTGTTATGCAACAATTTGCTCCAATGTCTATGAAAATCTTGTGGAAGCTTTTTAAAAGATGCCTTACTACTTTCTTATTACAGATAAAAAATTTATCATTGCAAATGCCAGAGTGCAAAACTGTGCCATCATCTACTGCAATGATGGGTTCTGCGAGATGACTGGTTTCTCCAGGCCAGATGTCATGCAAAAGCCGTGCACCTGCGACTTTCTCCATGGGCCTGAGACCAAGAGACATGATATTGCCCAAATTGCCCAGGCATTGCTGGGGTCAGAGGAGAGGAAAGTGGAGGTCACCTACTATCACAAAAATGGTAAAGTTCATCTATTTAGAATACTTTTTACTTGATTGCAGTGAAATGAAATTTTGACAAGTGATTATTGAAAGTTCATATGCAGAGAAGCTCCAAATATTCAGTTGTAGATATTTTTTGCTTCTAGTATTTTAGTATTCAGAAAGTCTGGATGCTTTAATTAGTGGACTAGTAAGAACAATTTCTTCTTTGAGTAAGGGTACCCTGTACTCTTCAAAAGTATGGTGGCTTACTATCACTTAAGACAAAGTGCTACAAATCAGTCTTACTCTCTCCACTTTCTAGGGAATAATGTAAAGAGCAATAATTTACTGATTGCATTGATAGATGTTTCTTAGGAGACACATACAGAGTTTTATTTGCTTGAACTTGAAAATATTTTACAAAGCAGCATCTTGTTGAAAACTATGTATCTCCAAGTAAAACTACTGCAGTTACAAATGTTTCTTGACTCTTCAGCTTTATTTGATAGGCAACACCTCTTGTTTCTTTTGCTCCTTTTCATGCACCATTAAGGGTGATGTGTAAGAACTTGAAGAATTGGTCTAGGAAACCTATGTATATTTAAATAATAAAGGCTGTTAAAAATTTGTCCTAAAATAAGAAATGGGCTAAAGGAAATATGATACTGTGGAGTTATCAGTACTCACTTTTATAGCTGCAACAAAACTGGCATCTCAAACTTAAGGTCATACCCAACTTCAAGGGCATTCCTTCTTCTTTCAGGCTTGCTATGGGAGTATGATATAATAGACTTATAATAGTTCCTCCAAAATACCCATTTAATGGACATACATTCATTAAATATACCATATATAGGATATAAACTCACATGTAGGAATATTCACATATACCCATTTAAAAGAATATACATTCTCAAATGTACACACTTAGTGATATTTGACAATTTAGTGCTTAAATGTAAATCACTTAAAAATGCATGTTGTAATTGGTTGTGCTGATATTGCATTATCATTTTTTTCCATTGGCATAAATCATTGAGGCAGAGGGATATCTAGGCAGATTTTTAGGTAACTCTTAAGGTTTACAAATGAGAAAATGAGTGATGTATTATAATCTTTATCATAAATGATTCATCATTTGGTAAAATACAAATGAAAAGGTTTAACTCTTTGTTTTATTTTCTTAACAATTAAATATTTTATGATAGAAAATGTAATTCTTACTGGATTTTCCTTAACATCAGCTTCTGTGACTGTATGTGACAAAGTATGATTAGAAAAGCAGGTTTGTATATTAGAAAACATATGATTATCAACCAACATAGAGATTGCTTTTAAAGTTCTCAGCTCCTCCCCCCCCCACCCCCTTTTTCAATCAGTGGTGTTGGCATGCTAGAAATAGCCTAATTGCTCTGTTGTCTTGAAAGCATTTCTTGGACCAAGGCTCTCACTACCCAAATGCAACTCATCTTTTTTGTGTGCGTATCTGATGGCAACAATTTGGGCTTTTGGAATAATTTGATTGTCTGACATTTTTCCCACCTGTATATTTATCATGATATTGACACACTGTATATTGTTTGTATGCAGGGCATGCTGGTTCACATTTGGCCATTATGTTTTCTGGACATTTCAGTATTTTGTTTAAACTCATACAATTTAAGTATATAATGAATCCGGACTGTCAGGATCACTTAGGTACTCACCATATTTTTCAAACAATATTTTGCAATGAAAGTTGTTATTATACGGCAAGTAGAATGGTGATATTTCAAAACCTTGTGTAACTTGTACAATGTGAGTGCGTGAAGTTATCTCAAAACACCTAATAAAGGCAAGTTAAGGTGGAACCACAAACATGAATGTGAAAGTTTCTACAGCAAAGATGCTGCTGGTACATCGACTAATGCAAATCTTTCTATCTGAGTAATGCACTTGGTTATATGAATTAAAACCTTCTCATTTCAAAAAGAAATCTTTACTTGGAAGCTTGTTTAGGTATGTAAATATGAACCTTTGGTGACGATTGTGATTCTGTTGGCTTCATTTTCAGATTTGAGTCAGTCTACAAAGACTTAGTAGCTAAGTAGACTTTAGAGCTAATGACAAATGCTGCCTATTATACTTTTATTAATATGGGATACGTGAGATGATGGGTCAAGCTTTTTTTTTTTCTTTTTTTTCTTTTTCCAAAGAAAAAGATTAATTTATGATCTTTTTGGATTGTGAAGACACAGCCTTCTTTGCTCTGAATGTAATCAACCTGTGTTTTTGAGACTAGTTCAGATACCTTGAATAGAATCTTCAAAGTGCATGGGCTTTATTCACATGGCAACTGCAAATTCAATCGGAGCTTGTGAAGTTCAAATGCTTTGAAAGCCTTGCCCTTAGAGTGCCTGCTAGGCACCCTACATTTATAAAATCAGGAAGGGATAAAATCACCAACATTTTGTATTAGTTTGTTTTTCAAAGTTTCCTTACTTCTTTATTATTGAGGTCATTTACTTTGGGGAGTTTCTTGGTTTCTTAAGTATATGCAATAGGGACACCTGGGTGGCTCAGTCAGTTGAGCTTCCGACTTCGGCTTAGGTCATGATCTCATGGTTCTTGGGTTTGAGCCCCGCATTGGACTCTGTGCTGACAGCTCAGAGCCTGGAGCCTGTCTTCGGATTCTGTGTCTCCCTCTTTCTCTGATACCTCCCCTGCTCACGCTGTCTCTCTCTCTCTCTCTCTCTCTCTCAAAAATAAATAAAACATTAAAAAAATTTTATAAAGTATATTGCAATAAATGCTTCCTTTACTTATTCTCTATTTAAGACTTTACAGGAATATGGATAGGAATGTAATAAGCACAATGAGCAAAATAACAAAAAGTTGATATATTCTATTTCCACTTTTTCCATTCACTCATCCTGGGGCAACAAAAGCATGAGCATGGTACTACTTCTGGAAGCTTGTTTTCCAAACTGGCCAGAGGTGTTCTAAGCAGTTTAAACCCATGATCTGTGCAGTGAGTTCACATGAATGCAATGAGAGATCAGCTGTGTGATCCCCCTCATGAAACCACACCTCCTTCCATGCTACTTTATGTGATTTTACTAGGTACAGTTGAGCTTGCTGTTTACCAGAATATTAATTTTTAAAAACCTAGTTATTTGCAGTAGGAATATCTGACAGCCCTTCCTTTGAGGATTCTACTTTACAGTTTAAGTCATTATTGCATAAATCATTCTTGGCAGCTGTGAAATATTGCTTGAGGTGATAAAGCTGTAAATCTTTTGACATAAAGCTCTAATTATACAAAACTATAATTACGCGGGAGGCTTATACAAGGGTGGGCATGTATTTTAATAGCGTAATAGATTCACTTTAAAAACAACTTTTTAGGGGCGCCTGGCTGGCTCAGTTGGTAAAGCATGTGGCTCTTGGTTTTGGGGTCTTGAGTTCAAGCCCTACGTTGCATGTAGAGCTTACTTAGAAAATTAAAACAAACAAACAAACAAACAAATTTTCAGGTTAGATTGAGGAATCTCAAATGCTTCAGTTACCAACTAGATCATAGTTTGGAAGTGATGTTAATAGCAAGGAAACAGAAAAGTTGGTCTTCTTTTAATTTATTGCTCATCAGGTTTGGAGTGTGTCGTGGAATAGAACTGGCAGTTGAAGTGCTTATCCACTTCAGGCATATTGCAGACATGTGATTTTTACCTTAAATTATCAAGCAACTCTAAATATTTGGAAAATCAAAGTATGTTTCTCCAAAATAAATGAATAAATAAAGGTCTTCACTCAGTAGGAAAACAGCATGCAATACTTTACTTTTACAAATTGGAGCATTCCTTTATTTTTGCCATTATGCCCTCAGGCATGGTACAGTGGCAATTTTGTTAACAAATCAGAAATGTGCCTATCTTTGCCTTGCTTTCAAAGAGGTAAAGGATGAGAAGAGGGTGAGGGAAGTCCTTTCTTGATCCAGACAGAGACCAGATCCAGACAGGGCACCAGTCGTGTTGGGAGAAAGTTCCAGAGGCAGTGTTTGATTTGGCTAGACTCAAAAGAGGTTTTGGTTTGATAACACTGAATCTACCATCTCTAAGAGTTATTTGGAAAGACCTTATAGAAAGTGTTGCATTGTTGGGAGTGGAGGTGAAGATGTGTACTGAGTGCCGTCACCTGTCTTGAAGGTAATGTGTTAGGCACCGGAGGGACACTAGGAGGAGATGCAGGAGAGGCTTATTTCTGCTTTCAGGATATTTGTGTTATGGACTGACTAACATTCACTTCTATCTTCACTTCTATCTTCTAAACCCCAAGATGTTTTCATGAAATTGTTTTGAAAGAAAAAAGAATATCTAGACTATGAAACGAAGAAGCTTTTATATAAATGGAGAACAGAGTTTAGGGTTAATTACCACTCTTCCTCTATCCCCCCACTGCAAAATAAACTGTTTTGGGGGTATTTCCTGTCTCTTTTTGTCATTTATAATGCAATACTAATTGAATAAAGAAGCCATGCAGTTCATTTAAAACCTTAATAGCTCAAAAATAAATTTTATCATAGTTTTATATGTTATATGACTTGTAAAACGTTCAGCTTTCATAATTCCTGAATTGTGTGGTAGAGATACAGATGGTAATTTTTATAGAAGAATTGAAATGTATTCTATGTATGTGTAATTCAAGTAATAATAAAAAATTTCAGGGAGTATCTTGCCTAGAATTTATTTTGGTGTTCATTTGAACTTTCTGTTTGTATATTCTCATGTTTTACCCAACAGCAGCCTTAAAATGTTTTTTTCTTTCATATACCTAAACTTTGTAACATCTCGTGGACTCTGGATATTGTACAGAACTTAAATATGATCAGTGTATTTATTGAGAAACTAAGAATTCTCTAGAAACATTCTGCCTCACACTATTGTCCCAAGTGAAAACAAAATGTCCCCAATCTGCAGTTGGGCTATGTTCATCACCCCTTTTTATCATCTACCAGCATCATACCTCCCACCCCTTTTTATCATCTACCAGCATCATACCTCCGCTCAGCTCTGGTGCTAAAAATTAGAAGCTCTATTGTCTGCCAGCTTCAGAGATAGCTGCTTAGTTGTTTTCACACCCAAGGGACTTGAGAACAGGGTCAATTTAGGGCGATAGGGATAGGCTAGCCTTAGTGGGAGGAACTGGCTTCTCTGGCTTATATTGGCTTTCAACATTGTTTTTATTTTTATTTTTTCACTATAAATAGTCACTAAATCAATTACGGGCAGTCGGCAGCCAGGAGAGTCCTACGATAATTAATTCACAGGGAAGTAGCAGTTGGACTATGAAATGTTAAGACAACCACATTCATCTGGCCATATAAACTAGAAACCTCGGGGTTGTTTTCGGTTTTGTGTTTTCCTCCCTCTCCTCCCTAAACCTGTTGGTCACGAACTTTTTTTAATATATACATCTAAAATATCTCCCAATGTTACCTTTACTTTTTCATTACTGCCAAATGCCATAGTTGAAGCCCTCTGTATTCTTCTGGTGTATTGAGGATTGAAGTTTTCCTGCCTCTGCCATCCTTTCCCCACAATGCCATTAGAGAGCTATTTCTGCAATAAGAATCCCATACACTGTTGACTTAGTGAAGCCAAGCATCACTCTAAATAAATTTCACATATAAATAGTGAGTAGAACAGTTTCATAAAATATATACTCTCATTATCCCCATCTTATAAGAAAAAAATATTGAGACCCTGAAAGATTAATTTGCCAAATCACACAGAGCTTATGGTGGTGATGCCTGACCCCTTAACAACTTTGCCATATTTGCTGCTAAATGCACTTATGATATACTTGACTTAAAAAAACCTATCTTAACCCCTTAAGACTCTCAGGATAGTTATAGACTTCGGATGCTTGGTCCCTTTCAGAACTGAATTCATTTGGGTTTTTATGTAGCGTATATTTAGAGGAACCAGCTGGATTCACAGGTCTGACCAAGTTTACCTTACTTGTGCTTCAGTTACTCTCCTGATACATACTTGGAGAATAACATCCACCTTGTTAGGCTAATTGGATGTGTTGTATACAACAAAATGCATAGCGTTATGTATTGGTCTCTTGCCCATAATATGAACTTAATAAATATCAATTAGTTGAATACCTTGCCAAGTCCTTTTCTGTTACAAATCTTATGTTTCGATATTTGGCTGCTCAGAGTTTCTCAAATAAGCCCTACACTTTTATGTCACTGAGGCTTTGCTCACCCTTCAGAAGTTTTCTTTCATCTGTAGTAAACAGTGCGAAGCCTCGTTGAATAGATTACCTTTCCCTCAGCTTCTCACTCTAAAGAAACCTTTACCATCCTTCCAAAGACAGATCAAAAGACTTCTCTGTGAAGTCTTTTCTGACAAAAGGCCACCCTGTTGCCTGCTCTCGAATACTAACTTAACATTTCTCTGTGTCTTCACAACACTTGGTTCTAAACTCCAATGTAGCACCTGGAATGTGCTGTATATCATTACATATTATTGCCTTAGCCATCTGTCTTTTTAAAGGTCATTAATAGAAAATATTGAATCTTACTAACTTTTATGTCTGGAATATGTGGAAGAGTGCATAATATGAAGTACATGCTCAGTTAGCATTCACATGAAGAATGAAGAGAAGATGAGAAATGGTACCATAAGACTGAGGAAGCAAGAAACAGATTGAGATCAGGAGATATTGACAGAAGTGAGCTACAGAGAATATGTGATGCTTTGATTTTTCTTACTTTCTAAAATGTTAAGAAGAATCTTCACCTGAATTTTATCAATAACTGTATTTCCTTCCTTATAAGCTAAGGTATAAATCATCTTCATAGCCAACAACTATGCAAATAGCTAGAAATATTTAATAAAATGTTAGAAGCTCTAAACCAAAACATTTTACCCAGTGAATTACCTGTGTGTCACTCACTCAGCCCACCACATCGAATTGGCTCTCACGAGGGTCTCGGACAGTGTCTCTGTAATAGCCAAACCCAAATTCTCTCCTGTTCTTTTCTGTCTTGAATTTATTGCTGTGTTTGACAAACTGTATTGACGACACAAGTTATGCAGTTTTGGCATTTTATATCTAGCATAACATTTTATTACTTGATGTTTTCTTGAAAATTCCTAATTGACAGCAAAGCTTGTTCTCAGGGCCACTCGGTGATAAGAGTGTTAAATTTAAAATAATAAAGGTAGTTTATTAACAATAATAAGACTAACTGTTATTAACTATGATTGTCAAGTGAACATTTTCTCTCTCTTCACTGTGCTATCTGCATAGCAAAAGTGCTGAACTACTGAGAAGCAATAGAATCAGGCAGCAGTTAGGCATTCATCACCATCGTGAGGAAATGTGTCCTATTACTGAATAGTTAAGGTGAAATTGCTGCTGGTCACAGGTGGCTTAAGAGAAATCCAAGTGCTAGGCTCCTGCTGCTATGACAGAACATTCGATATCTTTCTTTTAGTCCTTTAATTTATATGAAATATCTAATTAAGAAAACCAAAGTGGTCTTTCTGTGGGCAGTTCAAATGGTGGCTGCTGTGACCCCCTGTGCCTTTTCCTCAGTCAAAGTAGGTCTGTGTGTACAAACTCCCCTTTTCATGGTTTCCACTGTTTTGTAGAATTGTCTCACACTACTTTTTATTTCAAATATGGATAAGACAGCTTGGCTGGTGCTTGATGGGTGAGAACTGGAGAGGATGGAGAGAGGGCGGGGGGTGCATTTTGCCATTAGTTGGCTCCTGTTTGCAAACTCATCTAAACTAGACTGTGCCAGGTGGGGCCTGGTGGCTGCCAGAGCCACACTGCTGCTCTTGCTTACCTGCTTTTCCCTCTGGGTGGCCTGTCAGATGACATTGTGACAGCAGGTGGACTCTCACCGTTGCTGATTTTATTTTTAATTTTTTTCCTGTTCTGTTTCGTTTTTGTTTCTTTCTTGACGATCATTGGGAGTGATTTCTTTTTGTTCTTTCTTTCTTTCTTTCTTTCTTTCTTTCTTTCTTTCTTTCTTTCTTCTCTTTAATAATGAATCCTTTTTAAATGTTTATATATTTAATGCGAGAGAGAAAGAGAGAATGAGTCGGGTAAGGACAGAGAGAGAGAGAGAGTCAGAGGGAAAGAGAGAATCCCAAGTAGGCTACACTCTGTCAGTGCAGAACCCTTCAAAGGGCTTGATCTCATGAACTGTGAGATCATGACCTGAGCTGAAACCAAGAGCCAGATGCTTAACTGACTGAGCCACCCAGGCACCCCCATTGGGAGTGTTTCTATTTGTCAAATTTTATTTTCCTAAGACATGGATTCTTTCATGTTGTTTGAAATAATTGGTTTCGAGAAACATGTAATAACTACATGGGTTGGAGATAACTTAGGATATTTGTTGCTTCTGATAATGATGTTTGACCTCTGTGTTCAAAACACCTTTCTTAATTATATTCAGTGAAGTCGGTACTAATGACCCAGGATGATTGGTGTGATATCAAAAAGTATAAAATTTGTGGTGGTTTCATAACCAATTTCCCAAAGATCAAATAAATAAAAAGATCTAGGATAAACTGAGAATGAGTGACTCAGTCGATTAAGCATCCAACTCTTTGTTTTGGCTTAGGTCATGATCTAGTGGTTCATGAGTTTGAGCCCTGCATTGGGCTCCATGATGTCAGTGTGGAGCCTGCTTGAGATGATTCTCTCTTTCCCATTCTTTATGCCCTTCCCCTGCTCATTCACTCTCTGTCTCTCTCTCTCTCAAATAACAAACAAACAAACAAACTTTAAAAAGATTGAGGTCAAACTAAGGTATTATATTGAAAAAATAAAAATCCATCTGTGCTAGAAAAGACCACATACTGAATTCACAGTTCTTGGGTTTTTTTTTTTTTAATATACTAAGATCACATCAATTCAAGTAAATAGACATTAGAACTACGTGACATCATATGTTGTATGAATAATTTTTCATCAGGTTCCCATTACTTCTCTTAGCTAAATTAGTGAAAATGTCTTCTGATTTTACTACCAAGTTCATATTACACCATGCATTTTCTTTAATAGTGTTAATCAGATCATTATGAGCTATGTATGTATTTAGGTCTTGTATACACATGGATGTGCTTTCCGGGTTTTAAGTCTTGTGGTGGCAGGTTATAGACCATAGCCCTCCACCTTATTACTCTTCTCCCAAAGGACTGATGTTAATTGAGTTCCAATCTTGTGACTGGCTCTTTATATACATTACTTTATCTGATTTTCATGACAGCTTTGGGAGGAGATATTATCACTTTTTACAGGTTAAATTGACATTCAGAGAAGTTAAGTGCTGATGATCACAGAGCAAAGTGGATATGCGTTTAAAATCTAAATTTGTCTGTGCTTGCAAACTTTATTGCCTCCAAATGGTACACTTTTGAAACCTCACCCAACTTCATGATTAGATGTCCTAATTGTAGTTCTTAATTATAGTTTCTTATCGATTACCTGAGGTGTGAATCTGCTTGACTTAATTTTCACCAGAAGGTGAGTGAAGCAAGCTTTATTCTAGGTATTTTGTATTTTAAACAGAACCATATCATTCAAAATGGATCTCTGTCTGGTAGAATGTTCAGTTTCAGTAGAATGAGGATAGCTAGTATATGCCTATAATCTGTGCATAATTATTAATGGCACTTTTTTTTCCTCTTAAAAATTATATAGTCAACTTAGATTTGGGGGACACTTTAGTTAAGGGTTCCTCAACTGCTATTTGTTTCATCCTTATCTATGAAGTTTAGAGGAAAATTCTTATGGTATTATGATTCAATTGCAGAAGCTCTGTTGTATTCTTATCCTCTTTTTCCCACAAGAAAGTTTTGTCTCCTGGCAAAATAATGTGATTTGAGAAGATTCACCACTAGTATTTAAAAGGCAAATCATAGGGACGCCTGCATGGCTTAGTTGGTTAAGTGTCTGACTTTGGCTCAGGTCATGATCTCACGTTTTGTGAGTTTGAGTCCTGTGTCAGGCTTTGTGCTGACAGTTCAGAGCCTGGACCCTACTTTGAATTCTGTGTCTCCCTCTCTCTCTGTCCCCACCCCCCACCAACTTGTGTGCTCTCTCTCTCTCTTTCTCTCTCTCTCTCTGAGAGAGAATTAAAAATTTCTTTAAATAATTAAAAAAAATTAAATCTGAATAAAAAATAAAAGGAAATCATAATCTTACTGGGGTGAGGAGTCTCTGGTTTATTTAAAACATGTCCAGTTTTCTTTATCCTGGTTCCAAATGTCAGTCTCAGTCTCAGTTTCTGCTACACACCCAATTATCTTGTGCTTCTGGGCTCCTTCTGTCCAGAGGCCATCATCCTCTCCTGTGCATGGTTTTCTCTAAATCCCTCAGGCAACGTTGTCCACATTTTCTAACATTTTTTTCTTATCTCTGTTAGAACACTTATGAAATTATCTTGTAATGATTTGTTTCTATGTCTGCCTCTTCCACTCAGTGTTGAACTCCTTGAAGGGATTTGTTAGGGCTTTTATTTTAAAAAGATGAAATGGAGGGAGAGGGAAAAATAAATTTGAAAGGACTCATGGATACACTGGCAATGAAGATGTTAGGTGGCGCATTTTAGTGAAGTTTCATTCATTCAACTTGTGCCAGTCATTTTTCTAGATATGAGAATTATAAAAACTGAAAACCCACATTGTTTATTAGTTAACTTAATAAACTTGGCTACTATATGGTTTCTGCATCATGCAGCAATTTATTCTAATACTTAACCTGTATCTCCTCCTAAAAAGTTGTAACAGCTAATCACCCTTCTTCAGTTGGTCTAGAAGGAGAGGGGTGAAGGGTTAGGACAGTCTAGATAAATGTTTAATGCCTACGTAGCTGATTCTGATGGGGCATCTTCGCATCAATGAGAGAAAGAAAATGTCTCCATGTTCTTATAATAATATATCCACATTGGAAGCAATCCTAGCCCTCCCTGAATTTCCTTAGTTGAATACTTATAATAAGATACTTATAAATCCTTGCCCTTATTCTCCTATCTGTTTCTGTAGTCTTTCTGTAAACACTGAAAACAGTCTCATAATTACATTGGTTTCCCAACACATTTCATTCTTTTTCCCAAACCCAGAGTTGTAAATTGAGATTGCAAGGCCTGTTTGGTATCAGCAGACACTTCATCAGTCTGATGCAGGATTTCACCACCTCAACACGGACTTCATATCTTCACTATCTCTTACAGTGATTTAACTCCCTTGTCAAAAAGTTAGAAAAATACAGAGAAAAATAGAAATAAAAGTCCTATAATCTCAAATCTAAAGGGTAAGTGCATTTTCTGCACACACAGATGTGTGTGTTTACACAGACACACACTTTTTAGTTGTTTTCCTTTACAAGGCCAGGATAGCAATATGTATACCAAGCTGTAGACTTGTTTTCCTCACTGAGAAATTCATGAATACATAACATTTAACACATGGATAGCCCATAAATTATTTTAATATTCACACAGTATTACATTAAAGGGGATAAAAGATTACCAACAACACTTTATTATTATCAACTTTTCACAGTTGCAAACACATACAAAGAGTCTGTCTTTCCTGCACACTTGTGCTATTTTTTTCCGTAGTGTACACTCCTAGAAGTATACTTGTTCCATAAAACGATATGTGTATCTTAAAAAGTTTTGGTACCTTGGGGCGCTTGGAAGGCTCAGTCGGTTGAGCATCTGACTTCAGCTCAGGTCGTGATCTTGTAGTTTATGAGTTCAAGCCCCACTTTGGGCTCTGTGCTGACAACTCAGAGCCTGGAGCCTGCTTCAGATTCTGTGTCTCCCTCTCTCCCTGCCCCTGCTCATGCTCATGCTCTCTCTCTCTCTCACACACACAAAAATAAACATTAAAAAATAGAAAAAAAACCTTTCATACCTCCTGTCAAATTATACTTCAAGGATAGTGCACTTAATTGCACACTACTGTGTAAAGTTGGGCGTTCTTTTAAAAATAATTTTGACCCAATTAAAAAAAAATATCTTCCTGTTTTATCACTGAATTTAACCTGCAATCTATTGAAAACCATATGTAGAACCATTAAGGCAATTTATTTTCTTATTTAAAGAAACTAGTGCTCAGTATTATCAAACCTAGGGAGCAATGGAAATCTCCTGAGTAGCTGATTGTGCACACTGGACACCTCATCCCACACCAGGGTCACTTTTCCAAAACCTTCTTTTCACATTCACATTCACATTTTCCTTTCAGTAACTTGCTGACAGTTTTCCAAGCCTCAGATTCAGAAACTAGTAGTAATTATTAGCTACTTAGCAGTATTATTTGAGTGTTTTCTCCTTTCTATTTAGAATAAGTTGGATTTGAAGTTATTTTCAATAGTTTATATTATTTCTGTAAACTATAATGAAAATCTTGACTAGTGGAAAGAGTTTTTATTTGGTAATTTGCATCTGAATATATATATATATATATAATACATTTTTATATATATACACACACATTTAAATATTTATAGTTTTGTTTAGATTTGAAGTGATAGACATGAAATATAGTAAAACTCATGATAAACGTTCAGCTGAAATATCATGTAACAGATAGAAAATGTACTTGTAAACTATAAATGGCATCAAATGCTCAAAGTAAACAATAATGTGTGAAATATACAAGCAAAAGAAACTTCACATAGTATTAGAAAACCTGTAACTTTCTCCAATATAACACTACCAAAATGACTCCAGAGAAAGATCATTCTCTTCCTAGGCTGCCTTACTTAACCGAGACATGCAGAGCTCAGGTAATCTGATCTTTCTAGCTGTGACTCAATTCTCCGGTCTTCCCTACAGGTGTTCTTTATAATGAATGTCACTTAACCAAGGCTCAGTAGGATTTATGGATTCCCAGATTGCTGTCTCTGAATTTGCTCCCTGAATGAAGGACTACAAAAATGCCACTAATGTTGATGCACAGCCTCAACTGCCCTGTTAGCAGGCTTCTACTCGGTTCCCACTCTAAAATGGCAGGACTTGTTTCTTTGCAGTTCATGTTTCCAGAGTGAACAGAGGCAGTAGTGAGCCCTACTGAAATTTCATACCCACCAACATTCATTATTTTAAATATATTCACAGCAATGTGAGTTGAACAATATTTTGCTTTAATTATTTGCTCACTTGAGGTTGCCAATAACTTCAATGATGAATTTCCCTCCAGAGAATACTTCATATAAAAGTTCCGTTAGTATTTTTTGTTTTTAATCTAAATTTTTTTGAAATTTTGCATTGAAAATGCAATGGATACTGAATATGTTTTCTAAATCTTTACTGTAAGTTTCCGAATGTCATTCTTGATTTGTCTTCAACCATAGAAAATAAAGATAAATATTTGGTTGAGCTGCAGCTCAGCTACAGAAAACAAGATTAATACCTGAGAAGTATTCAAAAATACTTCTACGGCATTTCATAAATTGCTAGTAAGATCTTAAAATGAAGACTTAGAGATTTTAGTAGGAATATCTAAGGTTATAGAATTTAAAAATTAAAATATAAAGAATGAAGATGAAACTTTTACTTCTTAACTACTTTCGCTGCATGTTGATTTACCTGGAAGAGACAAACAAAAGAAATTAAAGGTATGTCATTTTCATTCCAGCAAAAGTCATATGTGCTAACTTATGTTAAAGAATCCAAGAAACCTAGACTGAAAAATTAGAAAAAAAAGTGTTTTAAGTAATGGAATTGTAATATAACCAGGCAGTGCCTCCTTGCTACTAGTCCCACTGCTCCAGAATTGAAATAAATCATCCCTTCACCATCTCTACAACTAGGGTAAGCATAACGTGAGTGAAAAATAAGATCCTGGATTGGTGTTCTATTTGTTGATTTTAGTCTATTTACATCTGTGTGTACTGGTATCTTGCTAGTGAGTTAAGACTGGGCTTGTTAAATTACCTGTCTGTGGCAACTTGTATCTTATTTTATAATGGAGCTGGATTAAAAAATAAGGTGTGGTTTGATCATTTTAAATAATATTAACTATGATTTATTGAGCACATACAATGTGCTAGTACTCCTCTAAAGCCTCTCTCTCTTTCTCTCTCTCTCTTTTTTTTTTTTTTCTAATCCTCATAGCTGCCTGTGAGGTGGGTGTTCCCATTTTATAGATTGGAAAGATGAACTCAATACATTATCCAAAACTACACAATTAGTGTATACATAGCCACCACTGAAGTGCAGGTTGTCTTCCTTCAGAACCTATGGACTCAACACCAGAACACCACTGAGCATATCTCCTGTCCATGTGTTGGCCCTGACACACATACTGCATACATCCGTAGACTCAAGTCTCATATCAACAGAAAAGTGTGAATTGTGTCTTAATTTTAGGCATGTAAATGTTTTAAATCTGGAAGCTTCTGATCTTCTTTTCTTAAATGCAACTAGACAAACACATGCCTCTGGTGATTTAGAAATGAAATTCACCTGTTTTCCTACTGCCTAATTCAATGCCTTGCGAAAAGAAGCTACTCAACAAATAATCTCTTTAAATAAATGAATTCATTAAAACATGAGGCTAACTCTCTTAACCATTTGATCTGTCAATTACTACTTCAATAAAGTGGAAGTCATCTCTTGCTTATTTGAAAAGGATGATATAGAGGAAGCAGAACATAGTGGCTAAGGTCATGGACTCTATAGAGTCAGGGTACCTGGGTCTAAATATTGAACATATTCATTGTGTGATCTCCTGCAGGTTAGCTAACTACCTTGTTCTCAGATTCATCATTAGTGGATGGTGACTATGGTAATCACAGAACCTATCTTATAGGTTTTACAAGGATTAAATGTGTTTATATTTGTGAAAGCACTTAAAATAGCTCCTGATACCTAGTAAGTGTAATGTATAAGGGTTAAATAAAATAATATGAACAGGAAAAAAAAAGTGTGAAAAAAAATTGGGTTAAAATGCATATTTAGTCAATATCCTCACTGAGTGTTGTGCTCAAAAAGAAATTTAGAGCTCCATGTGTGACTGAATAAAAAATGCGAACCAAATTTTGATGTGAGTAGGTAAAAGAAGAAATCAGCAGTGTTTCTTAAAAATTTTAAATGTGAAATCACAGAGATTTTATCTTGGAGAATATGGCCTCAGTCAAATTTTGTATAATTTATTCTTAGACCTATAATTTATTCTTAGACCTATTTTGAAATGCTGAAACTCGTTTTAGGTGTGGTTGCCCTGAAAATGTCAGCAGTCTGGGTAGCTTGGGCTCTGTTCACATCTGTCTTTCAGTTACACTGCAACCAATTCTAGCAATAGCATTCCAGAAACCTGTGTGTTTTGGAAGCAAAAGTTCAAGTCACAGTGAGGTGTAAGTTCAGTCCACCCTTCCTCCCTGCCTAGGATTTAGTGGGAAGTGAGAAATATCTTATTTAGAGCCAAGATGTGAAATTAATTGAAACCTATTGTTTGGAAGAAAATATAGAGATATAAATACCCAAATATAGCTAAGGTCACCATATAAATTATTATCCAAAGAAGGATTCTTTTTAAGGTAAAGGGGGAGGTTATTAATAATTATACCAAGAGAACATGAAAAATCCAGAACTGTCCAGACAAACTGGACATATAAACACTCTAAATATAGCCTATGTCTGGCACTATGTATCAAGTTTTCAAAATGCAAACCATTCTATAGTAGAGACTTTTCATGAACATTTTGTGGGTTTCTGAAAGTAGTGAGTTTAAAAGTGTAGCCACTCATTCTTGTGATGCCTAAAATGCTTACTGTGTAGACAAAGACAGTATCTTGCAATCTGGAGAAATGAGTCAGAATTCCTCCAAAGAATATATTGCACCTGCTGACCTCTTTGAAGTAAGACTACAAATGAATCTGTCTATAAATACCATGTTGAAGGTTCTTAGTAAAGGACTTAACATCAGCCACTTTGTGAACCACAGTGAGTCACGAGAGCAGAATGGACTAAAAGTGAAGAGACTGAGCTCATTATTGAATGCCGACAGTCCTTTATAAGATACCTCTGACTGCCAGAGGTCCTGAAAAGGATCTTTATCTTGGAATCTGTTAAAGCATGGGTGTGCACAGGGTGTGTGACCAACCCTCTTTTTTCCAGCTTCTCTGTCAGGCCTTAGTCATGTGTGTTAGTCTGTTTGTAATCCAGTGATAAAATTAGCTTTCCTTTGTGTCTACAATTTGTTGTCTAAAGGATATGTATTAAGTGGGAGGAACAACCCCAGAGAAGTTGGGACAGATAGCATTAAAGCAGAAAGTTATTAACATTCTAATAAAAACAATTTAAAAAATAATTAAATCATTCAGATTTGCAGTACACTCTACACTTATTAGTTTGCATGAGTTTAAATGGAAATTGGTATTTCCAAATTTAAAGAGAAAGATGTAATTATCAAAAAATCAAAATTAAGGAGTAAGACATTATTTTGCAGAGGAAAGTTAAGTGAAATAGAACTGGTATTCTCATACTGTTTGTATTTTTCCAGATACACAAACATAAAGGAAGTCATGTTTTAGTGGGAATATTGGGTTTGTAAACAAATTGAGGTTTTGCAGTGCTGCTATCCAAAAAGGAAAGACTAACACCAAAATACAGCTATAAGTAACAATAATGATAAAAGTCCTTCTCTCCTTCCAGATTCTACTGTCTTTTTTAAAAATGCTGTTGGTTGTTGTAGTTGTTGCCTATGGTGAAACATTACCAGAAGAATGTGGGCAAAATAAATGGAGATATGGGGCACTTAACCGACTGAGCCACCCAGGCACCCAACATTATTCTTTTAAAATTATGGGGGCCACCTGAGTGGCTCATTTGGTTAACTGTCCAACTTCAGCTCAGGTCATGATCTCACGGCTTGTGGGCTCAAGCCCCGTGTTGGGCTCTGTGCTGACAGCTCAGAGCTTAGAACTGCTTCAGATTCTGTGTCTCCCTCTCCCTCACTCATGCTGGCTCTCTCTCTCAAAAATAAACAAGAACAAATTAAAAGAATAAAATTATGGGAAAGATTCATATGTCTGATTCTGCTATGATCACTTTAATTAAAATCTTTGTTTTCAAAAATAATCAGGCCTACAGAAGAGTTGCAAAAATATTACAATGAACTCTCATGTTACCATAATATACAGATTTATCTGTTTTTTACAAGATGCCACATTGGCTTTATCTCTGTCTACATTTTTTCGCATAAAATATACACATTGCTCTTTTATGTCTATTTACTTATTTTGCTGAGCCACTTGAAAATTGCTTGCACAGAGTCACCTGGGTGGCTCAGTAAATTAAGTATCTGATTCTTGGTTTCATCTCATTTCATGATCTCATGGTTTATGAGTTTGAGCCTTGCATTGGGCTCTGTGCTGTCATTGTGGATCCTGCTTTGGATTCTTTCTGTCCCTCTTTCTCTGCCCCTCCCCCACTTGTACTCTCTTCCAAAATAAAAAAAAAAAAAACTTAATAAAAGGAAATTATTTGCATAGAACATGACCCTTTATCCTTAAATACTTCAATATTTTTTCTACTAGTAATGAGAAGATTCATTTCTGTAACTTCAGCTTAATTATCAAATTCAGGAAATTTTACATTGATACAATACTGTCATCTAATATATCCTTCAAATTTTGACAATTATCCTTATATTGCTTTTTAGCTAATATGTTTTTAAAATTCAGGATTTAAACCAATTCCATGAATTGCAGTTTGTTGTCATGTCTCTTTAGTCTTCTTTAAATGGGTGGCTGAGTGACTTAGCTTTTCTTGCCTTTCCTGTCACTGACATTCTTTAAGGATATGGGTTCATTGTTCTATAGAATGTTTGGTTTGATTTCCTTGGCAAATCATCATAACTTAATTCAGATTGTGGGTTTTGTCATATATAAAATATAAGTGATATATCCTATTTAGAACATCACCAGAAGCACCAGATGTCAGTTTGTCCCATTATTGGTGACGTGACTTTTATCACTTGTCTTGCTATTTTTTTTACAAGGTTTGTCTAAACAGTTAGAAAATAAAATTTAAAAATACTCTTAAAATCAGCATCAATATAATAAATTTAACAAAAACATGCAAAGCGTCTACACTAAAATAATTATAAATATTATTAAGAGAAGTTAAGGAACAAATAAGCAAATAAAGAGACCCTACATGTTCATGAATTGGAGGCATCAATATTGTAAAGATGTCTAGTCTTCCCAAATCAATCTACAATCTTAACCAAAATTATAGCAGATTTTTTGATATAAAGTAACAAGTTGACTCAAAAATGTTTATGAATGCCAAGGGTATGCAATAGCCAAAACAATTAAGAAAAGAACAAAGCTGGAAAAACGCTAATTGCCTGATTTTAAGAATTGTAAAGCTCCAGTACTCATGATGGTAGAGTATTGGCCTATAATATAGTTAAATAGATCAGTGGAACAGAATAGTCCATAAATAGATCCTCACATGTATAGTTAATTGATTTTTGTTAGTCTTTATTTGAGAAAAAGAGAGACAGAGTGTGAATGGGGGAGGAACAGAGAGAGAGACACACACAGATTCCAAAGCAGGATCCAGGCTCTGAGCCGTCAGCACAGAGCCTGATGCAGAGCTCAAACACATGAACCATAAGTTCATGTCCTGAGCTGAAGTTGAACACCTAACTGACTGAGCCACCCAGGTGTCTCTATAGTTATATGATTTTTGATGAAGGCACCAAAGTAATTCAATGGGGAGAAACATCAGTCTTTCCAACAAATAGCTAGATTAACTAGAAAAATATGTAAGAAAAAGTAGATCTTGTTCCTTACACTATATTATTCACAAAAATTAATTTAATATGGTTTATAGTTCTAAACATAGTCCTCATAAATATGTTGAGCAAAAAAGCCATAAAGAAAAGAATAAAGACTGAGTAATTTTATTTATATAAAGTTCAAGAATAGGAAAAACAAACTGAATCTATGGTGATATACATCAAAACTGTAGTTGCCTATGGGGTGGGGGGAGTAGGAATTGCCTGGAGGGGAGCATGTAGAAACTTTTGGGAGTGATGGACACATTTTAGATCTTGTTTGGTATGTTGATTATATGAGTTTCTATATTAGTCCAAACTTAACAGACTGCATACTTAAATTTCCATTTCACTGGATATACATTTGTGGTGAATGTAGTAAAGTCACAATTTACATTCGGAGTCAGATAGTTTTTTCTATAACCATACAACCAGTACACATACGTAAGTATGACTTAAATAAATGCATAAAAGGAAATACATTCTTTAAATCCAGGGCATTTACTTTCATGTATAGAGAAATTAACATTATACGTAATAGTCTACAGATTGGATTTTCATCATAGCAGTAAAAATTACAACCAATAACTCATTTTTTGTCTTTTTCAAAGATGAAAGACATTAGATATATCTTGAAATACCAAACAGCTATTTCAAAATAATTCCAAATAATAAGCATTATTTGGAAATAAAAGTTACACATTTGATTAGCCACTAGGAAATGTTGTGTTTATTCCCCAGTGGCCTGTCAGATTTTAGCAATGCCTCAAAGGAACTGAATCTATTGCTTTACTACATGTTGGCCTATTTTCTATCGAATTTCACCCTTGGTAACTGTGGTAATTCATAACTTGAAATTCTATATTTAATCCTCTTAAGAGTATCTAAACCAATTGCATTTAATTCTTTCCTACATTAGTAAGTGGTATCTCACTTTTGTTTAAGGACATTATTTTTATTTTTAAGTAGCAAATAGATCTTTAATAATCTCTGAGTCCTTCAGAGTAGGATACTCTCTATTGATTTCTGCTTATAGCTTTCAAGATTCTATTATAGGTTAGGCAGAAATGGCAATTTTAATAAGAGTCATTTTTTGTTTTTGTTGTTGTTAAATGCAGATTCAAATGGTTCTACTAAAATAAGACAAATGTCCCATTAAAGAGGAAAATGCAGTGGTAGAAAAGGTTTTTTTTAGTAGGGCAGATTTCTAACTAGAATTTTTTAATCTAGAGAATATAAGTTATAGGAAATTGTGTAATCCAGCAGATACATACATGCTACTCATGTGGTCAGATACATCTCTTCTTCACCAAAATACTGAAATCTAAAATAGCCCAGCTTTCTTTGAATATTGAAAGAAAGCATATTTAAATGTATAGCTATACTGAGGTTAATATAGCTGCCCCCAAGATATGGTGTTGATTAAATTGACAAATATATTTTTATAGGGCGACTAGGTGGCTCAGTTGGTTAAGCATCCAACTTTGGCTCAGGTCATGATCTCACAGTTCAGGCATTGGGCTCTGCCCTTGACAGCTCAGACAGAGCCTGGAGACTGCTTCAGATTCTGTGTCCCCCCCCCCCCCACCTCCCCGCCTCTCTCTTTCTTTCTGTTGTTCTCTCTCTCTGCCCCTCCCCAACTTGTGCTTACACACCCTCTCCATCTCTCAAAGAAAATAAACATTTTAACAAAATAAAAGTTCATTTGTGGTTGCTAGAGCTGAGACAGACATGTTTGAGATTTAAACTTAACATTGACTCATTTGAGACCGACCACAAAGGACAGCTAGTTTTCCTCAGTGGCCGTCCCTCAAAGTGCCCCATTGACTTCCAGTATGCATAATCCAACAGGGCATTCTGGCTCAATTGTGTTCCTTACTTTCTTTTATTCCTCTTTATGTTTGATACAATAAGATCAAGTGAAACAACAGCTAAAACCTACTGCATACACAACTGCATTACTTCACAAGGTTTTTCTAACAACGAAGTGTTTGCTCACATTTATCATAATTAGAGTTGAACTATGTCCTAAGTATTTTATCATGGGATAGATCACTAGATTATGATTGCATGTTTGTATCTTTGGAAAAAAATATCACGTGTCTTATTTATTTATTTATATTTATTTATTTATTTTTAGAGAGAGAGAGCACACACAAGCATGGGGGGTGGGGTGGCAGGGGGTGGCCAAAGAGAGAATCTTAAGCAGGTTCCATGCTCAGTGCAGTGCACAACTCAGGGCTTGATCCCAGAACCATGGAATCAAGAGCTGAGTGGAAATCAAGAGTCAAATGCTCAAACTGAGCCATCCAGGTACCCTTCATATATCTGTGTTTTTTTTGGTGTGTGTGTGTGTGTGTGTGTGTGTGTGTGTGAAGAGAGAGATAGAAAGAGAGCAGGAGAGAGGCAGAGGGATAGGGAGAGAGAGCCTTAAGCAGGCTCCATCCCAGCACAGAGCCTTACACAGGGCTTGATCTCCTAACCCTGAGATTATGACCTGAGCCCAAATCAAGAGTCAGATGCTTAACTGACTGAGCTACTCAAGATCCCTCTCATTTTTTAATATTATCATTCTGATTACTTTTCCTGGTTTGTAATTTTAAAATGTTACTACTCTAAACAGAGGCTTCACTTTGGTAATTCTCTTCCTTACATACAGAAGAATGAAACTAGATCATTTTTCTCACACCATACACAAAAATAAACTCAAAATGGATAAAGGACCTGAATGTGAGACAGGAAACCATCAAAACCCTAGAGAAGAAAGCAAGAAACAACCTCTTTGACCTCAACTGCAGCAATTTCTTATTTGACACATCCCCAAAAGCAAGGGAATCAAGAGCAAAAATGAACTATTGGGACTTCATCAAGATAAAAAGCTTCTGCACGGCAAAGGAAACAATCAATAAAACTAATAGGCAGCCGATGGAATGGGAAAAGATAGTTGCAAATGACATATCAGATAAAGGGCTAATATCCAAAATCTTTAAGGAACTCACCAAACTCCACACTTGAAAAACAAATAATCCAGTGAAGAAATTGGCAGAAGACATGAACAGACACTTCTCCAAAGAGGACATCCACATGGCCAACAGACACATGAAACGATGCTCCGTCATCATTAGGGAAATACAGATCAAAACCACACTGAGATACCACCTAATGGCATGCTGGTCAGAGTGGCTAAAATGAACAAATCAAGAGACTCTAGATGCTGGTGAGGATATGGAGAAATGGGCATCCTCCTACACTGTTGGTGGGCATGTAAATTGGTGCAGGCCCTCTGGAAAACAGTGTGGAGGTATCTCAAAAAAAAAAAAAAAATTAACAGCAGAACACCCTCCCCCACCCAGGACCCAGTAATAGCACTACTAGGAATTTACCCAAGGGATACAGGAGTGCTGATGACTAGGGGCACATGTACCCCAATGTTCATAGCAGCACTCTCAACAATTGTCAAACATGGAAAGAACCTAAGTGCCCATCAACCGACGAATGGATCAAGAAGATGTGGTTCATCTATACAATGGAATACTACATGGCAATGAGAAAGAATGAAATCTGGCCATTTGTAGAAATGTGGATGGAACGTGAGGGTGTTATGCTGAGCGAAATAAGTCAGGCAGAGAAGGACAAATACCATATGTTTGCATGTATAGGTGGATTAGGAGGAACTTAACGGAGAACCATGGGGGAGGAGAAGGGGAAAAATAGTTGGGGAGAGGGAGAGTGGCAAACCATGAGAGACTCTTGAATGCTGAGAACAAACTGAGGGCTGAAGGGGGTGGGGGAGAGGGGAAGGGGGGTGATGGGCATGGAGAAGGGCACTTGTTGGGATGAGCACTGGGTGTTATATGGAAACCAACTTGACAATAAACTTTAAGAAAAAAAAGTTCACTTATCATGATAAGCAGTATGTAATGTATGGAATTGCCAAATTACTATATTGTGCACCTGAAATTAATATAAAGCTGTATGTTAACTATACTGGAATTCAAATGAAGAAATATCAAACAAAAAATAAAGAAAAGAAAATGCTCTTCGAAAAATAAAATAAAAAAATAAACTGAACCAGCATGTTTAGAATAAGTTAGAGGATAAGATATATTCTCTCCTTTAATTGTAGTAAACATTAGATTAGGATCAATGGTCTTTTAAATTTGAAATATTTGGAGAGATTACTTCCTATAAAAATACAGTTTTCAGAATATAAAAGTCAAACTTCATATTTGTTTCTCAGCTACTGGAAGAGGCAAAAAAACAGAAATAGAGATGGAGAATGGGGAGAAGTATGTAGGAAAACAAAGCTGTGAAGAACATAAAAAACCCCTGTATGGACCTGTAGTGGGAAGTGAGATGGGTAAGAAAACTGCTTCAAGGCAATGAGGGAATGATAGAAGAATATTTAAAAAAAAAAGAGAGAGAGAGAGAGACAGACTCCTGCTTTGTCCCCTCAAAAGAAAACATGCCAGTGAAATCTCTGACAAGCAACAAGTTCAAGAGGGTTATCTGAGACTAGACACCATGATGCTACAAGGATGAATTCTTCAGTGTGAAGAATACTTATTCCTTAGATCTGTTTGCTGTTCTATTTGGAGCTAAGGCAAGAGTGATGAATAATGGATAACAGGACACCCTAATTGTCTCTGTAACAAAGGTGGCAGTACTAGAATTCTTTATACCTTATTGTGTGAGACCATATATTGACAGATCCACAGATGAAAGGACTTACCCTCTATAGACAACAGGTCTTTGTTCCAAACAGCAGATTTACTTTTTCAAAAGGAAAAGCTAATAATTGGGGCTGATTCTGCCTTCCACACCTTGTCTCTTTGGTGTAGTAACTACATTTAAGCCTAATGGAAAACAAGATAATGAGGATAATGGCATTTCCCTCCTTGAACCGATTTAAAACAATATTATCTAAAGATGAAACGCTGAAGAATCACAAAATTTTAAGATGGTGAGAAACTTGGATCTCACATTATTCTTTCTAAGAAGTGTACAAATGGTTCCTGGCCCAGAGGAGCAGTCCTCCAAATGCAGACTAACCAGCGCCTTGCCTGCCTGCCTCTTTTCCTCCCCTTTCCCTCTCTTCCTCTTCTCTTTCCTTCCTTTTTTCTTTCATCAACCTTTATTTTACAAAGGAGGCAAGGCCAAGCATCTGTCCAAGTTCACTTAAAATAAAGACCAGGGCTGTATCTTCCATTTTCTAAAATAAAGTTAATTCTCCATTGTCTTCTTGCTCATGCACTCAAACAAGCAATACTCTTTTTAAAAAACTTTTTAATGTTTTATTTATTTCTGAGAGAGAGAGAGAGACAGCATGAGCAGTGGGGGGTCAGAGAGAGAGGGAGACACAGAATCTGAAACAGGCTCCAGTCTCTGAGCAAGCTGTCAGCACAGAGCCCGATGCGGGGCTCGAACCCACGAACTGTGAGATCATGACCTGAGCCAAAGATGGACGCTTAACCGACTGAGCCACCCAGGCACCCCATCAAACAAGCAATACTCTTACAAGTATCAGTAGAGTCAGTTTTTTCTTCCTTGAAGATGAGGAACACTGGACCTGAATTTCAAATCGGCACTTCTCACTGAGTTTGAACAATCACGTAGCTTTGTATTTCCTTACTGAGCATTTCATTTGCTCTTTTGGTGCTTTTTAAACAACCTTTTGTGACACTTTCTTTTTCCAATATAATACATGAAGTGTATGAATCTATAAATTGATTTAAGCCCTTGAGAGGGGATGGTGCTATTTGTACTGTATATTAAAATAGTAAGGCATCACTATTTGCCATAAAATGCCACTGCAGTAGTCTAAGAAAGGAGCTCACATCTCACAGAGCATCTTCAGGGACATTAGAAATGAAACAAAATATAAATCCATTTAAGTTGGTGAGTCTGACTTATTTTGCTTTATGTGCCCTTGCAGGTAGTTTTGGGTAATGAGCTGTAGCAGATAGTTTTGGAAAATGTTTGTATTTGTGTCTATATGAAACGTTGACATCATTCCGACTTAGCTGTGCCATGAAGACAGTTCATGTTCACTGCGGAGAAAAAAATTACCTGAGGACAGTACATTCTACTTACAGCTACACTTTGGAGTTTGTGTCCGAAACACCACCATGGCACAAACTCTTACCATCCTGTGCCCTTTTGGCTCCCAGTTGTGCCTAAGAGGACACTGGTGGTAGGACAATTAAAGAAACCACAGTTAATGATATTTTCTTCCTGCATGATCTGGCCCGCTGATTGCACTCTTAATTCGCCCAATTGTGGAAAATAATGAAACATTCATTTTTTTAAAACTCGCATCTCTCGAGACGTTAAGTGGTCAGAGTTTTAAAGAAACACCATTCCATTTGCTGCTAGCTTCAGTAATGTTTTCTTGAACTTTTCAATTGTTTATATGTTCCGCGGAAGTATTTCTGCCTCAGTTAGAAATAATAATGGTATTGAGAGTCATGCTATCTATTTTACCTCAAGATTTAGGTGTCTGCAGCTTCTTTTTTTTCTAAATCATATTTTTCCTTTTAATTCCTAACTAATATGGGAGGAAATTTTTATAATATAATATTTTGATAATCTAGTTTCTTTCTCATTAAGTATTACGTTATAGTACAAGGTGCTTGAGAAATCTAAACATAGAAGGGTTCATTACTGAAGTAGCTTCCAATGCAAATCTTATTACTCATTTTGATTAGAGGCTAATTAAAACTTTGTATAACTGCCACTGAAATGCATGTATCGCACTTTCAAAGATAAAGGATTCTAAGGTTGGGAATCATAACAGTGATCTGGCTAGAGTATTTTGGTTTTGGTTTTGGTTTTGGTTTTACTTATACGAGAGGAGAGAAGAAATATTAATAGATCTGTAAGACATGGACTTCGATCAATCAGACCACCGGCCAGAAAAGACTACTTCCTAGGAAAGTGGGGAGCCAACCTAGTGTATGCTGGGGCAGGATCCTGGGGGCCGCTCGTGTGCCAGGAGTCTTCCTGTAGTAGCTGGATCATGTGGGAGTCCATGGGGTCTGGTGCAGCCCAGGTAGGATGGACAGCATACAGAGAGCCACAATTAGTGGCTGTTTACCAAAGTATGCTGAAATATTTTGGAATTTTATTAACAGGAATGGCTATACTGGGTGTAATTACCGAATTGAAAGTCATTATACCTAATATATTTTTCATATATATCTGATATGTATCATATATCTCATATATATCTAACATATATATTATATACAAATACCACATTATGCATCATCATTTTATACTATTTATTACTCATGGATTTTTTTCTCAGTATGAACAGTGTATAACTAGGGTTCATAGTGGGTTTAAGTCAGAATGACTTATTACCTAAGTTTAACATTATTTCCTATTATTCATTAGAATTCAGTTTTACAACAGAATTTTCAAAATTTCTTGAGATTCTGGCAACTAGTGTCTGCATAGTGTTTAGCAATTTTCTTTCTTGAATGCAGGCATCCATTAGCAAATCTTGGTGTGGTAAATTTCTCTGTCTACTCCTATAGAGAATGTATTAGAATAGTTATGTGTATGAGGGGAGTTACTTATTAACAGGAAACATAAAAAGACTGTATCACCTATACCTGAAATAATAGGTTGTTGTACCTTAGATTTTTTTTTATCAAAAATGTATTGATGGGATGATTCACAATTTTTTTTACAGTAGCTGGATTATTTCCACACATATGAATTTGACTCCATTTCAGCTATTCAATCAAAAAGAGCCTAAAAATTTTTGTGAACCATATTAGCATGTCTGCTTAGAGGTTTGTTGGTTAATGGAATTAAGAAGTTATTAGAGCAGTCTGGAAGGAGATAGATAATATTACTGATTAGACAATTCACTACAACTCTGATTTCTTCCAAAGTTCTAAATAATGCTAGGACATTGTTTATTAAGTATTTTGTCATATTTGGTAAATAACATGTAAAAGAGAATGCAAATATGAAAATCAAATTTTTATAATGACAGACTTAGGAAAAATATGGATGAATTCTTAAATTTAGAAAGCTTGTGTGAGCAGTGATTCGTGGTACATAGGAAATAATTAAATCTCTTAGTGCCCTTATGGCTTTTCCCAGCAACAATTGGGAGAGAGTGAATAATGGACATAAAGTGCTGATCTAAAGGTTTCAAAGTTTCACCCCAAGTTTTAATGAGCCTCACCAATCACCCCTGACGGCAGCCTGATATATTTCAAACCCTCTAATAAAATTGTATTCCCTACTGTCCAGAGATACTAGTGTGTATATAGAAGGAGACGGATGCAGTTGATGAGGAAGACTTCTGGCAAAGCAGAAGAGTGCAAATTTGGCACTCTTCTTTTATGTGTGATTATCTTAGCATTCTTTGAATTGAAGGTTACCGTGTGCCAATTATCCCTGGTCCTGTTGGGATTCTGGGGAAAAAGCAATCTAATATTAACTATACAGATTGCCATATTTTCTGACTTATCTTCTCACCTTCAATATTTCCAATCCTTGTCTCCATAGTCTTTGTCTTTTCTGACTTTGAACATGCAAAGATATTGCCTAAGTCTCAGAGAGAGTGTAGAGAAGACATCTGTTATTTTCTCCCTGGTTATTCTCTGTTTTCTGTCTCTTTTTTTCCACATTAAAGTTCTGAGATTTTTTTTTTCTGCCTACCCTCTTTCTGCCTTTCCATCCCACTCGCTCCAACTTTGACTTCCAGAAATCTTTGAATGTCAGACATTCTAGTGAAACTGAAATCTCAGAGGTCATTAAGGATATTTTCACTGCAAGGTCAGCCTGCCCTTCTTCAGAACATACGCCAGGAAACTCTCCTTTCCCATCTTCCTTGATATTGCAGTGTTCTCCCTCTCTGATTGTTTGATTCTCATCTTCTGTTGTCTTTGGATCTTAATTATTTATTGTTATTGTTGACTTTTCATCTGTATTTTGACTTCTCCATTCTTACCTGTAGAACTGTTATTTTACCGTAGTCAGGCACCATTTCTTGATGCCTAATGCTCATTTTAACTTCATTCTAATTATCCTATATTTCACTGCCAGTCTAATCTCAATTTATGTCACTTTAAAGAAAATGTTGAAGGACCTCTCTTTTCTTTCTGCTTCCCATAATGTCTCTGTTGATATGTTAACTTTCAAGGTCTCTCATAAACTTAACTCCATTCTGCAGCCTGATTTTTTTCAAACTTTTTAAACAATGACCAGAAAATATATATTATGTTGTAACCTGGCAAGTGCATGCGCACGTGTGCATGCACACACGCGCGCGCGCACACACACACACACACACACACTGTGCTATCCACTCCCATATTTGAAAGGAGTCTCCTGAAATGATATTTACAAATACTACGTATAATTTACTTTCACTTCCCTGTTACGTTTCCTTTATTTTTTTTTTTAATTTTTAATGTTTATTTAATTTAGTTTTTTGAGAGAGAGAGAGAGAGACCAGGGGAGGGTCAGAGAGAGAGGGAGACATAGAATCTGAAGCAGGCTCCAGGCTCTGAGCTGTCAGCACAGAGCCTGATGCAGGGCTCGAACCCATGAACTGTGAGTTCATGACCTGAGCTGAAGTCGGCCACTTAACCTACTGAGCCACCGAGGAACCCCATGTTTCCTTTAAAATATGAAGTTTATTGGGGCGCCTGGGTGGCTCAGTCAGTTAGGCGTCTGACTTCAGCTGGGGTCATGATCTTGTGGTTCGTGGGTTCGGGCCCCACGTTGGTCTCTGTGCTGGCAGCTAGCTCAGAGCCTGGAGCCTGTTTCATATTCTGTATCTTCCTCTCTCTCTGACCCTCCCCTGCTCATGCTGTGTGTGTCTTTCTTTCAGAAAAAAGCAAAATACTAAAAATTCAAAAAAACAAAATAAAATATGAAGTTTATGAGGCCCTCACTTGACTTCCTGTCATGATCCTGCAGTTTGAAATGGTCTAGCTTCTCTGATTTTTCACCTCTTCATACTCTGCCTCTTCTCTCTCCAGAAGAGTCCTCCCTGCCCTACAAGCACAAGCACTCAGGTTTCTGAGTTTTCATTCATGGGTTTTCAGTAAGTATTTTCTAATTATGAAGACATCTCTGCCAGCTAGAGCTCTTGAAAATGCCCAGTTCCTCTAAAGGATATTTTTAAACTGTCCTACACGAAGTGATCCATAATGCTCTGCTAATTTTATAATAGTTTTATAATGATAAATTTTATCTTGTATTATCTAGCCTGAAAACTCATTAAAAATAACACTATGACCCATATAACACTTACTTTAAGTGGTCAAAACAAAGCTACTAATTTTTTTTTAAGTTTATAAAACAGTAAGATTGCAATTAACCTATTCTTCAAACTGCTGGATTTATATGATGACATGAAAGGAACTTGGTTTCTGAGGGGCAGGTACAAATCTTAGCTCCACTATTTATAAGGTACGTGACCTTGGGGAAAATTGTTACCGTCTCTCTTCGAGTGTAAAACAGGAGGAATGCTAGAACCTGCCTCAGAAAATTGCAAGAAGGATGAAATGAGAATACTTGCGAGAGCCCCTGGCATATACCATCCACCCACTGAATATTTGTGGTTAAATACACTGTCCTGGCACATAACCATTTTGTCACTATTCTTGCTTGTTTTTTTTTCCTATTTCTTTATAATATTTTCAAGTGCAGTCTTTTCTCCAGTCTTCCTTGTTACACTTTTCTGATTATGCTGATTACCTACCAGATACATTTTCCTCAATTTTATACTTCTTCAAAGTCTAACAAACAATAAATGGGAGATTATGCATGCCTTCAAATTCGTGTCACCCCTTGTAGTAATCAATACACGATTCTCTGATGTTCCAGAGAACAAAGAGATAAAACCAGCTTCCATATTATATGTTCCTTGTAGAAGAGTCTCATTGTAAGGTTTGTTTCCACCAACTCTGAAGATGCATTATACCGCATTAAATTCCTTTTAAATGTCTTATTTAAAAATTTAAAAAGCTTCTGACATGAAAAAAGAAATGTTTTGAGCTGATTCTTCATTTTGGAAGGGCGGGTGTTGGCTTGGCCTTTAGCATAACTAGTTATTTGACAAATTATGAGATGCTATTTTTTTTTAATTTGTGAAAGGAAGGTTTTGTATTTTAAGATAAACTAGGACACTAAGTTTTAGAGGCACATATTGCATCAGATTTTAGAACTAAATTTAAATTCATTTTCAACTTTCTGTGCTATGATATATGCAGATTAAAAGAAAAGTGACACACATAAAATCATGTCTGTTAAGTGTTTTAAATTTAAAAAGTAGTTTTTTACTCACCAATCTCCCAAGAGTGGAACTTACTGGCATACATTATCTAGCATCAGTTAGATGGCATTAGGTAACAGAGGCTAAGAGCAGATACAAAGGCTAAAGATGGTGGGCCAAGCAACCATGGGTGTAGATAGGACTTTCCTGTCAATATTAGTTTACCTTTACCTCAAACAAAATATAGTATAAGACATTTCTCTTTCCTCATTCATTTGGTTTTTATTATGTGTGGTATGTGATCTGGTGACAAATTTCTGACAGGATTTCCGTTGGCACCCACTTCACGTCTTGATTTTCTTACCCACATTTCTACCATTTCAGAGATGTGTTCCCAGCATAATACACTTATTTTGTGTCATCAGGCTGTTAGAAGCATAACCTCTGTCAGCTTCAGTATATTCAACTATAGTATGAGTATCATAGTATAGATGTGTTATAGATACTATTAAGTTACAGATGTATATTATATTAAGAAGAGGTGAGAACACATCATTTACAAAAGAATTTTGAAATCTGTGAATGTCTGTCAATTAGAAGATTATAAATTTTTTGTAGAATCAAATACATTAATGTTATTGTAGTCCATATTGCCTCTGCCCCTCTCAATTAATATGGAAATTTGAAAATTGTCTTTTGCTTATATATTTACTACCCTAAGGATATCTAAAATTGTTTTCATCGAATGAAAGTCTTTGATTGGGTCATCTTACATATTCTTTAAAAAAATACTTTTATAGAGCTTTAATTCTTGTAAGATCCACTACTTATTATGTTCCCAAAAATGTTTCCAACATAATGTGCTTTTGATATACAAGTGTGATATTCATTTCTTAGTAAAATCAGCTTGACTGTTTTTTTTTTTTTTTGTTAATTACCATAAGTACTAAGTAATGCTTTACCTTCAATGAGGTTAAGTTGCATTTCAATAAAGCTTTGACCTTATTCTAGAAAGAGGCAGAACAAAAATTTCAAAAATGTCCTACTAGTATCTCTCAGTGTTGCAAGTGAAAGGAATTGCATCTTCTGAAAGATCTGGTTCTTAATAAATTCATATCACAAGAATCAAGAAGCTGAAGAATGTCAAAGGACCTATAAGTTAAACTGATACAATTTTTAAAACTTTTTATTCAGATTGTCTCCAGAAAAGAGTGTGGATAGTTGGCAAATGTTTTGGGTTTTTTTTCTTTGAATTTTCTCTTTTATAACATTAGACTTAATAATGGTTTACTTTTATATCGCTGAGTAGTGAATGAGGATAATCATCTTTAAGTTCTCAGCTGCTAATTCTCAGTTGATGGATCTCAAAAATCTATCTAAATCTTCACTCAGATTTGTTTGTAAAATTCAACTGTTAGTGGATTAAAAAATATATCAGGAGATTCCACTGATATGTACAAGACAGCCCTCACTCTCCAAGTACGAAGACTTGCAGAGCAAGCAGTGGACTACCCAAGTTAGGACTAGCATGATGGCTTATCTCAGGAAAAATCCAACCACCAGTCTCCTTTCTTCACCACCTGGAACATTTCTACCTGTTATCTTGTAGTGTACAGCTGCTTTTCCTTACGGATGGGAAACTAATTCCCAAGTTACTTTATGAAAAATACACACGTGTATGTATATATACACATTGTCTTTGTCTTTGACAAAGGAGCAAAGATGATTCAATGGAGAAAAAGTAGTCTTTTCAACAAATGGTGTTGGATCAACTGGACATCTACATCCAAAAAATAAAAATAACAAATAATCTAGACACAGGTCTTACACCCTTAACAAAAAACTATCTGAAATTGAATCTCAGCCTAACTATGAAATGAGGAACTGTAAAACTCCTTGAAGATATTAGAGAAGAAAATTTAGATGACTTGAGAGTTGGCATTGGTTTTTCATATACAACACCAAAATCACAATCCAATAAAAATATATTGATAAGCTAGTCTTCATTAAAATTAAAAATTTCTATTCTGAGGGGCGCCTGGGTGGCTTAGTCGGTTAAGCGACCGACTTTCGCTTAGGTCATGATCTCGCGGTTCGTGGGTTCGAGCCCCGCGTTGGGCTCTGTGCTGACTGCCAGCTCGGAGCCTGGAGCCTGTTTCAGCCTGTGACTCCCTCTCTCTCTGACCCTCCCCTGCTCACGCTGTCTCTCTCTCTCTCTCCTAGAAATAAATAAAACATTAAAAAAAAAAAATTTCTATTCTGCAAAAGAAACATTTAAGAGAATGAAAATATAGTTCCCAAACTGGGAGAAAATATTTGCCAAAAAAAACCCCCAAAAACTCACACACACATATCTGTTAAGGAGTGGTTTTCCAACATATACAAAGGGCTCTTAAAACTCAACATTAAGGTCGTAAACAGCTCAGTTAAAAAATAGGGCAAAGCAGTTAACAGATACCTTGCCAAAGAAGATATATAGATAGCAAATAAGGGAAATGCAAATTAAAATAACAATTAGATATTATTATAGATCTATTAGAATAGCCAAATTCTGGAACACTGACAATACCAAATAATGATGAGGACATGAAACAAGAACTTTCATTCATATGCTGATAGGAAAGCAAAATGGTTCAACCACTCGAAAGGCAGTTTGGCAGTTTCTTACAAAATTAAATACACTCTTACCTATGATCCAGCAATAATACTCCTTGATATTTGTCGAAAGGAGCTGGAAACTTATGTCCTCAGAAAAACCTGCACAAAGGATATTTATAGCAGCTTTATTCATAATTACCAAATATTGGAAGCAAACCAGATGCCTTTCTATAGGTAAATGGAAAAATAAATTGTGTTCATCAAAACAATGGAATATTATTCAGTGTTAAAAAGAAATGAGCTATCACGCCATGAGACGATGTGAAGGAACATAAGTGCATATTACTAAGTGAAAGAAACCAATCTGAGAAGGCTACATACTTGTATGATTCCAACTACATGACAGTTTGGAAAAGGCAAAACTGTAATAGAGACAATAGAAAGATTAATGGTTGCTGGTGGTTAAGGGGAAGGAAGGGTGAATAAGCAGGGCACAGAAGATTTTTAGGGGAGTGAAAATACTCTGTGTGATACTGTAATAATGGATACATGTCATTATACATTTGTTCAAACCCATAAAGTGTACAACACTAAGAGTGAAACCTAATATAAACTATGGAGTCTGGATGATAAAGACATATCAATTTTGGTTTATCAGTTGTAACAAATGTACCATTTTGGTGGCAGATGTTGATAAGGGGAGGGGGACTATGCATTTGTGGGGGTATAAAGGAGATCTCTGTATCTGCTGTCCATTTTTCTATGAACCTAAAATTGCTTTAAAAAAATAAAGTCTAGGGTGCGTGGGTGGTTAAGTTGGTTAGGCATTGGACTCTCGATTTTGGCTCAGGTCATGATCTCATGGTTAGTGGGTTCGAGTCCTGCATCGGTCTCTATGGAGCCTGCTTACTATTTTCTCTCTCGCCCTCTCTTTCTACCCCTCCCCCACTCATGCTCTCTGTCTCTCTTTAAAAAAATAACTTTCGAAAAAAAAATAAAATTTATAGAAAAGAAGGAAGGAAGGAAGGAAGGCAGGTAGGCTGGAAGGAAGAGAAGAAAGGGAAAGGGAGGGAAAAATAATGAATGAATGAATGCAAAAAATATAATTAGTATATGGTTTCAAAGTCCATGTTATATAAATTATTTATAAATCAACTTTCCACTTTATGCCTTCTTTATTTTCAGCCTGCAAAGGGATGTTAAACTTCGGGATTATAAATAAAAATAAACCATAAGCCTTATTTCAGAAACTTGACGTCTTATAATTTGATTAACATATAATCTTGTGTTTAAAAACATTAAAGATACTATTATACAAGCTAGTTTAGGTAATATTTTTAGTTTTTTTTCAAGAGTTAACTTGTTCGTAATTATTTTGTATGACTTTGGCTTCACTAAAGATTAATACTTTTATTCCCACAACTGTAGTTTTACTGAAACCTCAAATTCCATTCAAATATCTAGTGTTGCCGGTTGTGTGAATGCCTACTGGAATACAAAGTATCATTGCTTAATTAGAACAACTTATATTGTCTCAGACAATATTTCTTCCTTTGGTGACTTTAACAAATGCCATAAAGCACAATGCAAATTGTAACACTGACTAGTAGAATTTGAGGACTAGATGGCCAGATCATTAAATTTTTTAAAATTTTTAGTTATTTTTGAGAAAGAGAGAGAGAGAGAGTGCTAGCAGCAGAGGGCAAACACACACACACACACACACACACACACACACACACACACACACACACACACAAAATCCAAAACAGGCCCCAGAATCTGCACAGAGACCAACGTGGGACTTGAACCCATGAACCGTGAGATCATGACCTGAGCTGACGTTGATGCCCAACCAACTGAGCCACCCAGGTGTCCCAGATCTGTTTTTTTTTTTTTTTAATTAACAGTAATGACAGCTATTAGTAATTGCCTACTCACTATCATGAATTACTGAGATAAGGAAATCTATAAACTACAGTAGCAATTTGTGTCAGTTACAATTCAAAGACATCTACTATTTTATGGTATTAAAGAACAGAGCATATAGTAAGAACTCAAAAAATTGTGAGTTTAAGTAACATTTTATTATCTTCATCCAAAAACCCCTATTTTGAAGACAATGTATGGACAGACAAGCTATTATTCCTAAAACTGACTTAAACTTGGAGTTAATTTAGAATGATTTTTACAAATCTGCAGAATTCTTTGAAGCAGTGAAATTAGAAAGTTTCATGTCTGGGAATTTAGGTATTCACATTCTCATATTCACAGAAATAGTATAATTGAGAATGAGGGAGTAAAAAATAAATGAAGTTACTTTGATTTTAAAATATTTTTGGAGGAAAATTCTTTGATTTTTCTGGAGATGATTGAGATATCTTGGTATGTTACCAATGTGTCGTTGCCCATAGGTTCTGTAACTAAGTAATGAAAACAAGGAAACCTAAGGGAAGAGAGCACCAGTGATTTGAAGTGGAGATTCATCCTAACTCCAAGTTCTAGTAAATTGCTTTGTTCCTTTATTGATGTAAATATTGCTTTGTGAATTATACCCAAGGTAAAATTGTTCTCTTCAGTCACTAAGGTTCCAGAGATGGTTCTCTGATTAGAATGAAACATACATCAGTAATGTTCATCCTCAGATTATTGGCCTATGAATAATGGCCTTTGCAAATAGAATAATTCTGTATTATTTCATGCTACCAGAATTTTACAGTAGAAAGAGCACAGTCTTCCACACAGTCAGAAGTCATTTACTAGCTATGTGACCTTGAGAAACATACACATTTTGTATTAACTTTCCTCATCTGTAAAACAAGGATGATAACCATCTGAATGAACAGTTAAATCCAATGTTATAATTAAAATAGCTCACAGAAGTAAGTCAATAAAAATGCCTTAAGTTTATTGAAACATATTAGTTTATCAACAGAAATTATTCTAGAATTATTTTTAAATTCATACTCTTCCCTTTTGAACATTTTAAAATTAGTTTAATCGAAATAAATTTCTCATTTGTAGGATTTGATGAAAAATTGAAGTACATTTTTAAGTAATTCAGTTATTCCTTCAGAAGTCTGTAAAAAAAGTTAGAATAAATAATTCTATTTGTTAAATAAATTATTTCACAGTGGATTGGATTGTCAAAGTTGTTCATATAAAGATCAGAATACTATTTAGTTCTCAAAATAGAAATCTTTGGGAAATTAAGAATAATGAAGACAATAGAATAGTAATTGTTACGGATCCATGAATGTTCTGCTTTCAGTGATGATTTATTATTTGACCAAAAGGCTTTTTCAATAATAATGACATCCTTCCTTTTCTGGCTTAGTGACATCACATCACTGAGGTTGCTCCTCTTCGAGCTGTGCAGTTCTCCCTCTGCCACATTCAGTAGGACTCAGGGGCTATTTTGGAGGCTCAAGAATTTCTCTAATATAATCACCTGTCCATAGGCCTTCTCAGGTCTCCTAGCAAAAGAAATGGATCCATCCTGTTGTTAAATATATAGAATTGTGCTGGTTTCCTTCATAGTCACTTACCCATATGTAGCGTTCAGGAACTTGAAATGACTATCAGACTAGTAAGACACAGAAGCTTATTTTTTTAATTATGTTTTTAACTTAAATTGAATTTAAATTAAAAGAGAAACTGAAGCAATCTAAATATGTTTCTGTTACATTTTTGGTTAAACCACTGAAAATTTAGTATCTGAATTGAGATGTGCTAGAAGTATAAAATGGACACCAAATTTCAAAGATTTGATATAAAAATTTAAAATATCCCATTAACAAGTTTTGTATATTGTTACATGTTATAAGGCTATCATTTTTGATATATTGGGCTAAAATATATGCTAAAATTTATCATCTGTTTCTTTTTTGTTTTCATTTTCTGTAGCTACGACAAAATTTAAAATGTCACTTGTGACACTGATTCTATTTCTGTTGGACAATGCTGATATAGAGAGATGACTGAAAATGAATGATTTCCCCACTGAGAATTAAATGTTGGCCTCAGATAAGTCAAGTCCAGCCTATAATGTGACTTAGTAAAGGAAGGATACCTTTACTAAGGTAAAGAAAAGAACAAAATTTGTCTGCTCTTAAAGATTGTAATTCAGAAACTGCTATAGTGTTTGGTCTCATCAACTAGTACAGAAAACTGCCTTTTAGCTAGAATGCTATTGACAGTTTTACTTAATTTATAATAGCTTAGGTTTTATCAGTTCACTTGAGTATTTGTAAACTTTCGATCATACTGTATCTCTTGTTCTTAGGAAAAGAAACTAGAAAGTTATTAAACCAGAAGAGTACTTCCTAAAGTATTCCTAGAAGCATTAGCATCAGCCAACAATCTTATTAAAAATGCAGATTCTCCAGCCTCTCCCCAGATCCACTGAATCAGAAAGTCTGAAGATGAGGTCCAGAAATCTCTAACTTAAGCCCCTCAGATGATTCTGATGTACACTGAAGTTTGCCAACCTCTGAAGAAGTAAAATATTCTTGTACTGGAATATAATTGTGTTGATGAATAAAATCACTATTGGCTGATAAAACACTGAATCAATAGGTATTAATGGATGGCTAACTATAGGGGCATGATTAAGTCCTGAGGAACTCATTAAAAGAACTCATTAAAGCACAATCATGTCTCTCCTCTTCCAACAACTTATATTAAATCATGAATTTCAGGAGGACCTCTAGAAATGGGTTTTCCTGTTTAGTGGTTGACTATTGTTATCAATTGCCTTACTTCAGTTTACTAGTTAGCATTCTCAAATAATGCCTGCTTTATTGTGATGCAAGGAATTCTAATTTTTTTTTACATCCTTTTACTTTTCATAATGAACACTGGATTACTGAATGGGATAGTATGTGAGTTTTGAGGCATCTCACTATGCTTCATCCATTTTGATGAAAAATCATGTGATGAAACATCATTGTGTGATATTTTAAGAATATCAGAATGATTATGGGGCGCCCGGGTGGCGTAGTTGGTTAAGCGTCCGACTTTCGCTCGGGTCATGATCTCGCGGTTCGTGGGTTCGAGCCCCGCGTCGGGCTCTGTGCTGACTGCCAGCTCAGAGCCTGGAGCCTGTTTCAGTCTGTGACTCCCTCTCTCTCTGACCCTCCCCTGCTCACGCTGTCTCTCTCTCTCCTAGAAGTAAATAAAAAAAAAAAAAAAAAAAAGAATATCAGAATGATTATATAACTTCTATGGTGCTCAATTATTTTGAATATGACATTCTTGGTAAGGAAATAAAGGGTGCTTTAAGAAATTGCTTCAAAATCTTACTAATTTATTTTTATTCCAGAGTTTCCTTGTGTAAAGTTAAAAGAAAAATAAAGTTACCTTATTCAGAATTGTTATCTTTGCTATTAATTTTAGCACCCTAAATATTTAAGTTAACTTTGTGTATTTAAGAAAGGAAAGCTTGTCTTACTGTATTTTAAATTCTCAATAATAAATTTCTCCTATACTATTCATTTAATTTGGGGAATGGTTTTATTTAAGTCTATAAAATATTGTGAATTTGTTTTGTAAACACATTTACCCCTTTCAAGTTAGTTCCAAATACATCAAAATTAATTTTCCTTCTTTTAAAAACAAATAATCCTTGTCTACATCCTTGCATAAACTAAATATAGATTTAAAAGAAAATAAAACATGAATTTTACATTAAAATGTGGAATAGAAGGTCAATATACACATATACTATTTGAGTACATTTTTTCCTTTCTTACCGGGAGACACAAGCCAGTAAGAAAAATTTATTAACTACTGTAACCTTAAAAAAATGCCTTTCCAAATTCTGACCCCTCGATACACAATATACAATTAAAAAACAAAACAGGGCAAGCATACCAAGAACACAGGGTAACTTGTTATACTCTAAAGCTGGGAGTTCTTCAATGAACTTTAAGCATCATGAAGGAATCAAAGTCCTGCCACTTTGACATGCAACATCCACGTCAACACTGATGATTATTATATTTTGTAATATAAAGCACAGGAATAAAAAAAGCCATTGCAGCTTGTTATGGTGGTGGTTGTTAGTGTTAACAAGTGCTATTCTTGTTCATGTGTGTGACTAATGCCTTCTTAAAATGTAGTAATTTGACCCAATAATACCCATTATGAGTGGATACTAAAGAAATGTTTTTTACTGTGACCGATGGGCTTAAATGTTTCAAAAGGCACTTGATGGAGTGTTTGGAATTAGAGCTTGAGGCGTCTTAGAATTAAACTGCTCTAATCAAGATTTTTAAGATGGACGTGATGCAGGGCCTGGGTGGCTCAGTCGACTTCAGCTCAATTCATGATCTCACAGTTCATGGGTTGGAGCCCTGCTTTGGGCTCTGTGCTGATCCCTCAGAGCCTGGAGCCTGCTTTGGATTCTGTGTCTCCCTCTCTCTCTGCCCTTCCCCTGCTCGTGTTCTGTCTCTGTCTCTCAAAAATAAATAAATATTAAAAAAATGTAAATTGGACATGATAGGTGAGATATAAACTAATTGACATAGGTAATAATAGCCTATAGAATACAAACTGAAAATACTAATGCTGAACGTGACTTACCTTAAATTGATCTGGCAAAAGCCCTTGGCAGGCTGTTTACTTTCTTTTTCTACGGTGCTGCACCTGGGCACCTCACCTTTATAAACTGGGCAAGTTTTTTTCACCAGCCTTCCTTTTTCCTTTTAGATGCCCCACGCTTCTGCTGGTTTGTTGTGATGTTGTGTTGATAAAAGCTCTACTGCTCTGGTAAAAGATAAAATATGTATGTTTATATTTTTTTACATTTGAAGGCTTTGAGTTGGTTCTTCCCATTCTGAAGCTATTCATAGTGTATGTGTACACACAGAAATATAGATATCTGCTGTATATATCTATATAGGTATGTGAAATGAAGTGTTTTATATTTTATAATACAAAGCTACTCTCATACGTAAACAAAGGTAGTACAGAAATACAGAAGAGACAAATGTATAATTGGTGATCCTTGGATTTTCTAAGGCTTTGAAATGAAAACCAGGCATGCAACTTATTTGACTAAAAATGAAAATGGTCTCTTGTGTGACAGCAGTTTGTTTCAGGTGCACCTGTGCTTTGCTATATAATTCACATTTTAGCTGAAATTTGGCCTTTAGCGTCCTTTCAACCTTAAAATGTTTAAGTATTCTAGGGGTGGAAAGAAAGAAAGGATTTGAACATTTGTATACCTATATCTGATTTTAGATAAATTTTAATCTTATGAACCCAGGATAATTTTTTGAATACATCTATCTGTCAAAATAGGAAAGATGAGGTTATAATGATTGATGATATCAATGTTTACCTGATCTTTAAAAAATATTAATCCACTAATTATTCCTTATGCTTCATGTCATTTCTCGGAGAATATATAACTGCTCTATCAAAGATACACATAATATAATAATAAAATGTCTTTTCTTGAAATTAAAACTGAATTTTACTTTTTTCCAAAAGTTAAAGGGAATATTTATGGAGGAAAAAAATACACAATATATACAGCATTCAGACCCCCACAATTACTATATTTGAGCATTGAATTTGGCTGTGAATTTCTTGACAGCTTAAGGAAAATGTGGAAAGGGCCAGTTAAAAAGGAGAAAACATCTGTTTCTCTGGGGAAGCAAAGCCCTCCTTGCTACTGAAAAAATATAAAAGACATTTCTTCAATGAGTCTTCAACCAGAGGCGCTTTGGTGATAGATATATAACTAACTCTGCTCAAATACAACCCAACAACAAACCTCCTGAGAGACCTCATTTTTTATAAGGGTTCATCAATGAACATCACCAACAAGTATTAAAAAACCCATTGTTTTATTTCAAAGACAGAACTGAGAATTTCCAGCAAGATGTCTTTCTTTCTTTCTTTTTTTTTTAAGAATGTCTTTCAAAGAATCTTCTTGCTATTCTCATTTCTTTCAGTTGTATTTTTGCTAAATAAGAGACAGGTGAAAATTCCTTTATATATCTAGAATTTGAGATACAGAAATTCTCTGTCATTTAATGAGAACCAGACTATTTTTTTAAAAAATAAAAGCACACTAAGAATATTGGCCATTATCAAAAACCCAAAAGATAACAGTTGTTGGTGAGGATGTGAAGAAATTGGGAACCCTCATGCACTGTTGGTGGGACTATAAATTGGTATAGCCACTGTGGACAACAGTATAGAAGTGCCTCAAAAAACTGAAGATAGAACTACGTATGATCCAGCAATTCCACTTCTGGATATTTATCCAAAAGAATTGAAATCAGGATCTGAAAGAGTATTTGTATACTCATGCTTATTGCAGCATTATTTAATCACAAAGATGTGGAAAACCTAAGTGTTCATTAGTAGCCAAATGGGTAAAGAAAATGTGGTATATATATATGCAATGGAATATTTTTCAGCCTTTAAAAGGAAGGGAATCCTGAGGCACCTGGGTGGCACAGTTTGTTAAGCTTCCGGCTCTTGATTTGGGCTCAGGTCATGATCTCATGGCTTGGTTTGTGAGATTGAGCCCTGCGTAGGGCTCTGTGCTGACAGCACGGAGGCTGCTTAGAATTCTCTCTCCCTGTCTCTCCGTCCCTCCACCACTCATGTGCATGCTCTATCTATCTCAAAATAAAGAAATAAACTTAAAAAAAGAAGGAAATCCTACAATATGTGACAACATGAACTAACTTTGAGGAAATTATGCTAAGTGAAATAAGCCAGTCATAGAAGGACAAATGCTCCATGATTCCACTTATATGAAATATCCACATTAGTACATTAGTCAAACTCCTAGAAACAGAAAGTAGAATTATGGTTGCCAGTACTATATTGTATGCTTAATTATTTTTGAGGATATGTCTTGTATTAAGTGTTCTTACTATAATGAAATATATATATATATATATATGTATATATGTATATATATATATACACATGGGTGTCTAGTCCCTCCCAGAAACTTTATAATTATTATTTATATTTCCATCTCCATTATTATGAGCTCCTATGAGTGGGAACCACTCTTCATTTACAGTGTAGGGCCTGGTACATAGTAAGCACTTGATAAGTAAAAATAAGATAGTGTAAAAATTGTTCTACCTTTCTCATTAGTACATTCTATGGACACTCTTCTATTTTTGAATCTTAAAAGTGAATTTAAGACAATATTAAAAAAAATTTGCATGAAAGATTTATTCATACCACCTGTTTTTTTAGGAAGTGACAGAATCAAAGAGAGACATAAGAGGGTTCAATATATACTGTTGATTATTTTGGCTTGAGCCAATATTTCAACTATTGTGTATTCAGATTAGATATGTCATTATATTCTTATACTAGGGAAAGAAACCATTCATAGAAAATGAATCCTAGAAAGTTATTCAAGATTATATCATACAATATGTAGAATGTGCGATGACGACTTTGAAATATCTATGTATAATTTTCTAAAATACGTGCATGTCTCTTTAAGAATCTGATTATATTTATACTGATTATAATGCAAATGAAAACTTTGGCAAAAATTATCTTGTTTGAAATTCTTTCCAAAAGTGTTAGCTCCACAGTACTTCCTTCAGAAAGTCTCTGGGAGGAGAAAAAAAAGGAAAAGAAAAATAAATTCTCTGTGAGAGCAAATTCACAGAAAAAATAATGTAAAATTTTAAAATCCTTAGGACCAACCATTTTATTTTCTTATGAAATTACTTTGTTTCTAGAAAAGATGTTTCTATTATGTAAAATAGGAAAGTGCTGTAACTATATCTGTATCTATATATAGTAGATATAGGGCCCAAGGGACAAAGCTTCTTACCTAGTTTTTTCTTTGTTTTTTTAAAATTTTTAAATGTTTTTTAATTAATTCAGAGAGAGAGAGAGAGAGAGACTGCATGAGCAGGGGAGGGTCAGAGAGAAAAGGAGACACAGAATCTGAAGCAGGCTCCAGGCTCTGAGCTAGCTGTCAGCACAGAGCCTGATGTTGGGCTCTAACCCCTGAACTGTGAGAGCATGACCTGAGCTAAAGTAGGACGCTTAGCCGAATGAGCCACCCAGGCGTCCCCTTCCCTTTCTTTTTCTTTTCATTTACTGAAAGCAGATAAATTTGCATTTTTTAAGGAATATTTAAATTTATATTATAAAAAGTATTATTCTTGTCATTATCACACTTTTTCTTTAATCAGTCAAGTAGGTAAAAGAGATCAGAATAAGCCTCCTTTTTAATTTAGAAATGGGCCACTATAAACAGTCAATGCAACAATTCAAATTCCCAGACATCTGATTGATTTGCATAAACCCATAATATCTCTCTCTAACCTTTGCTGAATTTCCCGAGATATAACTTGGCCTGTGTGTCTAGTCAACACCCGAAGTGCAGTCAGGCCCTGCTGTAAGCAAAATGGTGAACTTGCTTCTGGTGCTCACCGATGCCTGTGGGTCCGTGCTGCTCACTGTGCTATCACATTTAAAGATCTACATTGACAACTCATTCCCCTACCACTGACTTTCATGTTGCAGATGAGGGTTTGCAACAGCGGCCCAATAGACTAGATAGAGTCCAGATATTCCTTCAGTTTGCTTTCGCTTTGTTCTTAATAGTGTTCTGTCTGAATGGCCCTGTGTCTGATCTGCTGTAGCCCCAGTCCGATCAGTCTTGTTTTCACTTCCAGCCCATTACATTCATTTATAATGATCACTTGGCCCCGGAAGATATGTTAGTTCTTCATCTCTATGACAGCTATTGTTTTCTGCTGAGTAATGTTAGACTTCTTCATTCAAATAAAATATGTTGATATCGTAATAACTACTAATGAAGGGATCAGTTCTCTCAGGTAACTCATGTGTTTTCCAGTGAGAATCACCAGGATCATAATGTAAGAATACGATGGGTGACTTAGTCGGTTAAGCGTCCGACTTTCGCTTAGGTCATGATCTCGCGGTTCGTGGGTTCAGGCCCCGCGTCGGGCTCTGTGCTGACTGCCAGCTCAGAGCCTGGAGCCTGTTTCGGTCTGTGACTCCCTCTCTCTCTGACCCTCCCCTGCTCACGCTGTCTCTCTCTCTCTGTATCCTAGAAATAAATAAAACAAAAAAAAAAAAAAAAAAAGAATACGAAATAGATGGCTGACTGTGATCAAATGTTGGTTTAACAGCCCATCATGTTGGGAATTTCTGAGATTAGATCCAAGTTCATAGCAAAAGATTACAGTTATTGGTGGTCATCGGCTGTGAGAGATTAAGGTGTATCAAACTTCTGTATTTCCAGCAGATGAGAATTTACCATATTATGCCTTATGATTATGTGCTTGCCATATTTTCCCACCATCCTTTAACTAGATTGTAATCCAACTGGGTGAGTGTGCATGCTAAGTATCCATGTCTCCTTGTGGCACCTATCTCAGAGCTTTGTGCATGGAAGGCTACCTATATAATTGATGAGACCAAGCCAGGTCAGAGGAGGTATTTTCTGATCTCCTAACTCCTGCTGCAACTTTACATACAAAGATTTTTAAAAATTAAAAATAATATAAAATAGTTTTTTAAAAAGTCTTGAGTGATGAGTATGAAACATGAGCAGTTTGTTTTATCAAAGCTATAACTCTCTTACAGATACCCTGCAGTTACTAGTGCATAGGAACTATGGCCTTTTAGATATTCACATGTGTGCCATGCTAAGCATTAGATAGAATATACTATACATAGCTGCTGCCGCCAAGGAGCCATAGTTAGTACCTGCCCTCAGAAATATTTCTCTGATAAGAAAAGGTGGGAAATACTGTCATGTATTGTATTTTATTATTTATTTATTTAATTGTTTTACTGTCAAATATATTATCTAAGACAAGAATATATGACTTTAGGTCAGTTATGTTACCTGGATGACATGAGGAGAAAAACCTCTAAATTTGCTATTATTAAGTAGGCGGTTGAGCCCACTAAGCTCACCTGAGGCAGATGGCCAAGTATGTCACCGGACAAAATATTGTAATCCCAATTGACTCTGGTTCAGTCCATATTAGTGGGAAGGTCTCTTTGTCAAACAGGGTTGGCTTGCTGCTTTTTATGTGCCAAACTTTGTTTTGGCGCCTTATGTGCATTAACACATTCAGTCCCCTCAAGAATGCTTCGAAGTTCAGATTATTATACCCATTTTACAGATAGGATCACTAAGATTTGGAAAGATTGAATAAGTTACCCAGTGTTGTGACACTGATCAGTGGTAGATACGAGATTCAGATCCTAGCTTCTTTGATTCTAGTACCTGTGCTCTTTTTTTAAAATTGTCATTCATGGTATATATAAACAATTTTTTAAAAAGATAACTTATTATAGAATTTCACATGTCCTGACATGCATGACCATGTGTCTTAGACTTGTTCGTAAGTAGGGCACAGGATACTTTCCTCCTTCACTGCAGAAATGGAACCGGTCAGAGAAAGGAGTTCACAATTATTATTTTAAATTGTTGATGAATCCCACAGACATAAACTCGTATTCTGGGCACATCTCAAGATTAAGTGATGAGAAATGGTTGCTGTTCTGCGGACGTTTCATGACACGTCTCAGTGTGACCTGAGGAAGCTTTGGTGTCACAGTCTGAACGTACAGCTTCTCTGTACATCTCTGTACTCTTCTCATGTGCCAGATTTGGAATGGTAGATTTTCAGAGCTAACAGTGAATACACATTTTGGGTCCTGCTGAGAGGACTCAAGAACTGCTGTGAGCCAATGGTGAGACAATAGCCTCAGGACTGATTTCACCTTACTGTAACCATCTGAGTGGGATAGGCTTTATGGAAAAAAAAAGTGTTCCTGGAACCAAAATAAGAACTATGAAGCACTCTGGTGTAGTCTAGCTTCCTTATAACTGTTGCTGCTGCTTCCTTCTCTTCTCTCTCCGCCACCATGACCAAACTCTCCTGAAAGTGTAAAGTTTTAAACAATTTCCTTCCAATGTATCCACTAAATGTTGTGATGATAAAAAAGATTTTGATAGAAAGTAATTGTATTATCTAATTACTGATCATATAATATTAAATTATTGATAATATGCAAGGCAACCTTAATCTGAAGCTAATTAATGTCCTTTTTAAATCTGTGAAATGAGTTAACCATCCAAGAATATAGATTTTGTGGTTACTTATTCATTTCAATGATATTAAAATCTAAACCATGTTCTTAATTACTGACTGGGCAAAATAGCTAAAAGTGCAATGAATAACTTAAAAAGAAAAAAATGCAGAATGTAATTTCACTAACTCTGATACATATTTTAATCAAGGTTATGAACTAAAACCTTTAAAACTATTAAAACCACAGGATATCAAGAAATAAAATTAATGTGTTTCTATACATATTAATAAGGCCATTTTTCCATGTCAAATTCTTCTAAGTCTTAAATCATACTTTAGTTTAAGTTAGGCTTTTTGAAAGACAGTGTTGTACTAATAATAGGAACACATAAATGAAACAATAAAAATTGGTTGGGAAGTCTAATTAGTACAGCAACTTTAGGCAATTCATTCAAGTAACAACCTCTCCGAGGCTCTTGTCTCATATGAGCAATATAAGTAGACTTAAGAGTATGAGAGACAAAAAGAGAGAGAAAACATAAGGACGGGCGTTACATACTTAGGGAGACCACTGGCAATTAACTTATGAGTGCCACAGAAGATACACAGAAGCCACAGCTGTAACAGTTTCCCTGGTGTTTCTTACAATCTTCTTCTTTTTAAAATGTATTTATTTATTTATTTTGAGAGAGAGTGAGTGAGAGTGGACAAGGGGCAGAGAGAGAGGGAGAGAGAGAATCCCAAGCAAGCTCTGAGATCAACACAGAGCCCAACGGATGTGGGAATCTATCCCACAAACCTGAGATCATGACCTAAGCTGAGACCAAGAGCTGAGTGCCTAACCAACTGAGCCACCCAGGAGCCCTTCTTGCAAACTTTCTAGACCAGCAATGAGTCAAGTTGTGTTTGAGGAGGGTGGTACTGTCTGCAGTGTACTTGTTGCTTATAGGCAAAGAACATGGAGTGGTTTTACATACATCAGACACCAGGTATTTGATATGATAAGTCTGCGTTAGTCCCTGACACATAAGTAACCAAATCCTTCCTCCTCCCTTCCCCATCTTTCTTTTCTCCTCCCTCCCTCCCTCCCTTCCTTCCTTCCTTCCTTCCTTCCTTCCTTCCTTCCTTCCTTCCTTCCCGCCTTCCCTTCATTTTACTCCCTTTGTCCCTTCCTCCTTCCTTTCCTTTCCTTTCCTTTCCTTTCCTTTCCTTTCCTTTCCTTTTTCCTTTCCTTTTCTTTTCTTTTCTTTCTTTCTTTCTTTCTTTCTTTCTTTCTTTCTCTTTCTCTCTTTCTCTTCTCTTTCCCTTTCCTTTCCTTTCCTTTCCCTTCCCTTTCCCTTTCCTTTCCTTTCCTTTCCTTTCCTTTCCTTTCCTTTCCTTTCCTTTCCTTTCCTTTCCTTTCCTTCCCCTTCCTTCCTTCCTTCCTTCCTTCCTTCCTTCCTTCCTTCCCCCCTTCCTTCCTTCCTTCCTTCCTTCCTTCCTTCCTTCCTTCCTTCCTTCCTTCCTTCCTCTCTTTTCTCTGCTAGCTAGCTAGCTATCCATCTAGCTTTATTTCTTTATTTTACCATAAAATTTCTATCCAGAATAAAGACTACTTTTTTAATTTCTGAAAATATTCCTGTAAAATTTTGAGATGAGAAACAAGGAGAAAACATTTTTTCATCATTTAGATTAAAAAATTAAACATCTAGATAATTCTCAAAATTAACATACTTCATGTTGATAAATTCAAGTGCACTAATGTTGGACAGTAGCTTATATTTGGAATTCTTGCTTAAAATGAAAATTCAAAAATATTATATATATATACTTTTTTCACAGTACTTTCAAAAACACTATACCAACATTTACTCAGTCTATAAAAACCACATGGGTTTTTAAACTTGCTATGTTTCTGATAGAAGCATGAGAGTTTTGAAAGCATGCTCCCAGAGTCCAAATCCTTGTTCTGGGACCACTTCAGATTTTACATCCTTTTGTACCCTTGGATGGATGACTTAACTTTATGTCTGTTTATTTCCCTTCCCTTCCCTTCCCTTTGCTTCCCTTCCCTTCCCTTCCCTTCGCTTCCCTTCCCTTCCCTTCCCTTCCCCCCTCCCCCCTCCTTCCCTTCCCCCTCCCCCCCCTCCCCCTCCTCCTCCCCTCCTCCTTCTCCTTTTTTGTCTATTTAATGGGGGTAACCAGGTCCATCTTCTGGGGTTGTAGTAAGGAAAAGTTGGTAGTCAAGCTCATGGAATAGTGCTCAGCACATAGTAGACACTCTGTGAATATTGGCTCTATATTACTAGTTTCAGTAGAGGTTTTCAGAACCATTAAAAAGATGGGCTCATTAAATTATTGGAAAATTAATAGCCCAATTAAAGTGGTACAGTCACAAATTAATGACTGTATTCAAGGGGTTCTAAATTCTAAACAACACTGGTCACAGACCCATTCCTGAGAAAGAGATCCAAAAGAACCAAATGAATCAACAAGCAATAAACAAAAGCAATAACTAAAACAAAAATCCCACCCACTTCTGCTCCCTCAACAAAACAAGCAAAAACTCCACATGCACCCTGAATGGGGGGTAGTAATTAATGGAGGCCAGAAAAAATAGAAAATCCAAAGTGGAGAAAGGCTTCCTTTTTAACCCAATTACTTGAAGTGTGGAAAGTCAGATTTAAATGACTCCAAAAAACCCCAGTGAAGAAAGTCAGGACAACTAACCAACAGCAAATTATGATCATAAATCAATAAAGCAGTGAACTATCAAAAAACTTCTGATAGAAAATAAGAAGTAGAGGTGGTATACTAAAAATTACCAAAGAAACAAGAGCTACAGTGATAGGATAGGATGTTAATAGAAGAGTATGTGTTTTGTTAAAGTGTTATATTTAAGATCATCAATCTTAAGAACAAATATTGCTAACTGGTGTATTTGTTTCAGGCTAAATGTGACTCATGGCACTTGAAAACTCTAATGTTTTTTGATTTATGCTGTTTCATGACAAGCAAATATTTTCTTTCAAAAGTGAAATATATGTATAGACGGCAATATTTTAGATGGATTTCTCAAAATAAAAGAAAATTAGGAAATAGGGCAGACTCTTTGCATAACAGGGCCTTTTCTTATTGGGCCCATGTCAGCTGTTACTGGCAGATTGATAGCACCCGTTGCAACAGGCCTAGGAGACTGTGACTCTTTCCAAACAACCTCACCACCTCTGCTCGCCCTACCCTCCTTCTGTGGGCCGATCATCATACTGTGGAGGTTAACCAGCAGAAAAAAAAAAACATATATCCCACTGGTCCAGATTTAACTCTATTCTAAATTAAGAACTTCTGAAATATCACTTGGTAATACAAGACACTTTTGTCAAAGATACTTTTCTCTGAAGTGAGTGCTGAAATTATCCAAATCAATGTCTCCCTACTGGTGCTGCCTATGGAATTTTTAGGAAAGGAAGGGAATCTAATGTTTACTGAATACCTGACTCCATTTGACCTTCACTACAATTCCTGGTAAGGTGATCTGCCTGCTCTTTTTATGGGTGAGAACAATGAAACTCAGAGAGTCATTTGCCTGATGTTGCCAAGTTTGCAAAAGGGTGGCTTTGGTGTCCTCAGGCTTAAGCTCTTTCCACTGCTTGATGGAAATACTTGAATACAATTAAAAGCTAATTGTATTCAATTGAAAGTTAATCATTCAGTGCTCAAGTCAGTAGCTATACAATTGACAATAGGAGAATGAACACATGTCTGGTAATAATAATGAGAAATAAATAAAATATTGGGGCCAGTATTATTATTTCCATACCTAATATTACAGAGATTGAAAGAAGGAATGCTAATCCATAGTTCATAGGCCAGGGTCAACACACTATCTCGGCCACTCACTGATGCTAAGAATATGGGCAAAGTAATCTCTCAGAGCCTCCATATTCTGTAAAACCAGACCATGGAATGATCAAGAGGATTAAACAAGACCATATATTAGAGAGTCTGTAATATATAGTAGCTCAATAAGTTCTTGTTGACTTTGTCTCAATAGCATTGAGTAATGTATCTTTTTAAAAATTTTTTATTTGCTGAAGACTTCCGCTGCTGTTCTACAAGCAGTCTGCATTTCACAAAATCCAAATTGTAGCAGCAATGTAAATTCAGACTAAATGGGAGCTTTGCTTGAATAAAAATCAAGGCCATTTCTCAAACTTGTTTTTTTTTCCCAAAAGATATCAACATATGTTTTACAGACATAGTAGTTATTAGCTCTTTGAGCTGCAACTAGAATGAACTCAGTATGTTTAGAAAGAAGAAACTCTGAAGTCTGGAATTACTGATGAATAAGTCAGACATTCATTTACATTTCCAACTGGAACATGCAAACAATTCTCTTTTATGTAGAGAAATGTCTACATAAAATATGTAGAAATATTTTATGAAATATCTCATGTTCGAGGCTGTGGTATTAAGGTATAAGAACTTGCTGAGTTTTAATGACACACCTTTTTGTTTTCATCATCTTAGGGATGTCACCTGTGGGGGAACAGCTAAAAGGATTGGTAAAATAAATTTAAAAGAGGATATTTATTCAATCTAGTCTTGCGTTGCCTTCCCTTCACAGTATTTGCTGAGGCATCAGACTGGCAAATACATCTCTGTCAACATCTGCTCTCATTTTACAAATTGACAGCATTCGGAAGCAGAAGTTGGGATAAGATATTACTTTGGATCAGGCTGTAAAATCAATATTCTGTCTGCCACAATAAAGCATTCCTGAAAATATCTCACAATATCATATCACATATCCAGCACATCCTGCACAGGATACACATTTATTTTACAATTTTCCAAAATTTGCCAATAAATGTTAAATGTATCCCATGTTGAAGTAAATAGATAATTTTCTGTGAAAGGACTGGATCAAGAAAATCCACTGATGAGTGGGCACTAATGAGCGTTAGGGATAAGGAATTTATCATAGATCTTACATAGCTGTGGGAGGAGGTGTGGAAGTGAAGGTCAGAAATGATAGTTTGATCATCAAAAAATCAATCAATCGGAGAAAGCACACACTTCCTGCTACCAAGTTGGACCGCCAAGAGGAAGCTTGCATGCAAGCCTTTAGGCATATGTTGTCTCTGATGAGTTGCTGCTTCTGTATTTCCACAGTGAGGTGCCTGGTTGTGGCCCTGGCCACTGTTGGATTAACAGGGTCAACAGCTAGTAAGATGCTAGACGTAGAGTGGAGGAGAGTTAGGGCACGCTGTATATAACCTGCCAGGTACCTCTGCACCTGTCTATCACAGCATTGATGATGGTGACCTTCACAGAGTAATGACTCCTGAGCTACTCTACTTTTACCTTCCAAATCCCACATAAACTCCCCTTCTGGTCAACCAAATTATTGGCAATCATACGGGGAAAGGGAGTTTGGAAACACAGTTTCTGACTTAACCAGATACCCAGTTTAAACCATCACATGTTCCGTAACGCATGTTTTGGATGACGATTCCATTGCTGGCCATGGTGAGGGCTGTTCGGTCTCCTTCTGAAGCTATTTGACTTTATTCTCTTCTCAGAATAATGTAATGGAAACACTTGGAATCATTGCTGTTCTTACTGCTTTGATGTTTTCTTCATTAAATCCCACCGGTGGCTTTGTTTTTTCTTCAGTGACAAAGCCAAAGTCCTTACAATAACCTAAAAGGCTTTGAAGTTGAACTCTTCATGCCCTTACTGATCTTACCTCCAGCCTTCTCTCTTCCCCTCCCTTAACTCCAGCTACCCTGACTGGCCCCTCAGGTTTCCTTGAAAATATCTGACGTATTCCTGCCTTAGTGCCTGTGCATTTGCCATTCCCAAAATGCTTTTCTCCAAAATATCCACATGACTCATCCCCTCACCTCTTTCTGGTATTTTTTTTTTTAAATGTCAGCTCCCTAGAAATGTTTTTCAGGATTATTTTATTTAAAATTGTGCCCCTGACTCCCTATTTATCTTTCCTGATCTATTTTTTCCCATTGCCCTTTCCACTATATAACAAACTATATATATTCCATATGAATCTAGTGTGCTATCTTTTCTCTCACACTAGAAAGTAAGCTTCATGAGGGCAGAAAGTGTTGTCTGTATTGTTTACTGCTGTACCTGGCACATGACGAACAGATGAGCCAGTAGTAACTGCAGAAGTATTTGTTGAACCTATTCAATGAAACAGTCACAAAATCGGTCATTCACAAGGATTGTGCAGAGGTTTTGCGTTACAAATGCAAAGAGTAATTTTAGATGCCATATGTCAAAATTAATGCTAGAAGAATCCAAATTCCAGTTAATTTTTTATTCTGACTTTCATCTCAGTGAGATGAGACTTGCAACATATGGGAATATTTGTTGAATTTATGTAGCTATCTAAATTTCCACCTTTATAGGATTTTGAAACAGCCACTCACAGATGAAAATTTTCTCAGTCGTGATAAGAAATTTGCTCTCCTCTCAAAGCCTTGAGTTAGTTACTTTCCTAACTGATCCCCCTGAGATTTTAAAAGCTTGGGCTTGGAGACTTAGGGGAAGGACACTTCAAAACCAACTATCTAGATTTACCTGCTAATTTCTTACATTTGGTTGTGTAATCATTAATCTTTAAGGATCTCATGCTCAAAAGTGTTTTTGGCAGAAAATTATGTATAGCTAAATGCTAAACATTTAGCATTAGATGTAAGTAAACATCTTTACTTATTACCCCAGTGATCTCTTCCCCTCCACTACTTTCATTTTTTTCCACTTTGAATCCAAATTGTATCTTCCTCATTTTCTCCTGCCACATTTAATTGTTTCCATTCTCCTAGATCAAGAGAGTATGCATAAATAATGTTGATTGTTCACAAACATGTAGATTTAGTTAATAAACAGAGGGACTTAATAAATATGTAAATTAGGATTAATAAGCAACCTGAATTCAGTCTCTT